>CAXAMN010007446.1:1269653-1297092 GCA_963970005.1 Durusdinium trenchii | reverse complement strand
AATTCTGGGCGTTTTAGCGGCTGGGACGGAAGCCCATGAAACCCAACCGGAACGCAGCGGAACTCAATGGGAACTCAACGGAAGTCAGCGGACCCAACGGAACTCAATAGAAAAGACTCCAGTCATGAATAAATTCAGGAAAACATAGGAAAACAGTGTGCCCTGGCTCGTCAAAATTCTGGGCGTTAAAGGCCGGGATGGAACCCAGCGGGAGTTCAACGGAAGTCAACGGAAAGACGAAAATTGAGAAACAAAGTGTGTGGGCGGGTGGAATTGTGAAAAAACTGGCTAAATTCTGGGCGTTCAATGCTGGGACGGAAGCCAATGGAACCCAACCAGAACTCAACGGAAAGGAGCTCAATGGACGTGGGATTTAGATTTTAAACGCGTGTTCTTGCTGAAAAGCGATCGCGCGCTTGCCAAAACATGTTGGCATACAGAACGTGAAACACAACAGCGCGCCCACCAATCTTGATATCTTTTCACATGGTGTTTGGATTGGTGTTTGGAGGGGTGCTCAGAGCGGTGTTTGAAGTGGTGCGCAAAATGGTGCGCAAAGCGGTGCGCAAAGTGGTGCGCAGAGTGGTGCGCGTGCACCACTCCAAGCACCAGGCTGCGCACCACCCTGCGCACCACCTCAAACACCGGGTTGCGCACCGAAAAACCAGCTAATGTTAACGCTTGTACGCCGTCTTCAAGTTAAAACCAACCAGCTGTGCTTTTAAGACTAGTGAAACGTCCGGGGGGTCCCCAAACATTCACCACCACAGGACATCAAGAGAGATGGACTGTGCAGAAGGAAAAAACACCTTGCAGGAGACCAAACAATGTCACTTAAAGCTTGAGTTCTAATTCATGTTCTCTTCAAAAACACCATTGTCCCAGTTCTCCCAGGAGATTCTACCCGAAAACGACCTTTCCGATGGCTACTGATTCAGACCCTTTGGGACCAAAGAATATCGATGAGACATTCAGCTGGGCATCAACTTATTTGATGCGATTGTTCAACAAGTTTGGCAAGCGCCAGGTTCGAGACCGACTGAAAAAGTGGCCATTGTGGCATTGCGCCACCATGTTCTCTGGGGTTGGCTGTGCAGAGTCCGTCGAAGTCTCAGGGGTTACTTCATGGGTCACGCGGAAGGATCATGGCAGGGAAGAACAAAATTCATGTTTCCCCAGGCCCTGCTGAGTTTGCAGTCAGCCATCAACAAGGAGATGCCGAAGAGATTTGGGAAACATATCAAACTTCACTTCGCATGTGATTTCGATACCTCTTGCCAAAAAGTCCTTTGTGATACTTACTCCTCATGTGTCTTCACAAACATCATGGACTTTGACCCGAAGAAGAAGCAGCTTTGGTGTGTAAAACACCAAAAGCTGTGCAGCTGTGAACTGCCAGTTACACCAAAAAGCTACTTAGCTTCTGATTCTTGTTCGAGAATGTATCAACGTACTCTGATTCAACTCATGTTCTTTGAACACCAAGCAACCCACCTAAGCTCAGGCTTGCGAGTCAATGTGGCAGGACTTGGGTTAACTCTAAACCTGGTTCATGTTAAAGCCCCTCACTATTCAGGTCGGGTGTAGACATTCCCCCAAAATAACAATGTCCAGCCTCAAGCCCGCAAAGGACCACCTTGCCAACCGTATTCCATGATGGGCCTGCGCAAGAAGGAAGCAGATGTGAAACATCGTGTTCACGAACACTACTACAGTCATGCAAAGGAGTCTGCCGACATACATATCATCGAGAATGTCACAGAATACCAATTGCAAGACTATGTTGATCTTCACTTTGGGAATGTGGGTTGGGATTCTCGGATTGTGAAGCTGGATCCACGGTGCTTCGGCTATGGATGCGCTCGCCCAAGGATTTATGGGATCATTTGGAATGTGGCCTACATGGGCCAATGGAACCCCGACTTTCCATTCCTAGAGGTCTTATCAGCTTTGCAGGCTAGGCCATGCATGACGGCTGACGACTTCTTCTGGAGCAAACCCCAATCATCATCATTGTCTTCTGCGCAGGACTTTTAGCCTAAAATTAACTCTTTCCCTCTCCCTCACTCTCTTTCTTAGTCACATCCTGGTTTTGTTTGGATTCCCTTCTCGAACTTTCTACAGAACAAATGACCTCTACCCTATACCGCCCAGGAGGCCAATCTGAAGGACTATTGCACAGACTTCCCGAGGAATGGCTGGAAAGTCTGCGACTTGAATCAGATGGTGCGGAACTCACGTGGGAGGACGGAGTGCAAAGATGGCTCCCTCATGACTTTGACAACGAATAGTGGAAGTTTGTTCAGCAAGGTGCCAAGGGATCAACACTTAGTGTACTATGATGATGTCAATTGTTTTAAAAGTGGACATTGACTTGAACTAAACTCCATTCCTTCTTTGGGAGGCTTCACGACGAGTCATGGATCCGGTGGAGCTGTTCACTACGCACGCCTTGCCTCTGACATCTGACCAGAGCGAAGCTGCTGGAGCACCCCCACTGGGCGTTGCTTCTGCCTCCAAAACTGCATCTGTGAGGATGGCTGGGAACGCTATGTCCCTCCCTTGTGTGGGGGCCATCATCGTGGCAGCAATCCTTGGACTCAGTTGAGCTAATGAAGCTAATTCAAAGCATCTGACCTTTTGAAAATTAGTGCCCTCAGGGTATATAGTTTCCAGCTTACTCGGATAATGCCCTTCAGGAAAAGGTTTGTTAGGCTGACATTGGAGTCCAGAAAGCATGGGGATTGAATTTGACATTGAGATGCTGTAACAACTTCATTCCCGGAGAAGGTTTTGGACTTTTGAGGGTAGTGAAGGATCACCTGGTGCGACTGCGGGATGGGTAAGCGTGGCCATGCCTTGGCGACGCCGCCATCGAGCAAGTCCCAGAAGGTCCTCAAGCTCGGGGCATGGAGCAACAAAATGTCGCTCACTGCCCAGACCCTTTTCTGAGCACTGGTGACCTCCATTTCCCACCCAGTCACCAAGAGGATGGTTGAAACGGTTTGTATCTAACACATATTGGGCCTCAGGAACTTCGATCCAGCCAAAGATGAACACCCAGTAGCCTGGCTGTTGAAGAACGCCAAGCGTGAGCTTTTCGAACCTCTTCATGACTGGCTTGCCACCGTGATGGGGAAAGAGATTCCGCGGCCAGATACAATGACCATTCCGGACAAGTTTGCCAATAGACCAACCTGTGTTCAAATGTGTTCAATCAAACAATAACTGTTCCCCAGTTGAAAGTTCCCTTTTCAGGATGGAGCAACGCAAACATCAACATTGATCCCGATCTTGGCGTTTACCCCCACCTTGCCCGCGGACGGTTTGCCTATGCTTGGCGATTGGTTGTCAACAGCCCATTCGATCTGGGGCTTGGGCTTTGAACGCCATCGAGAAGCAGTGGAGTACAGACCTGTGGACACAAACTTGGCTGGAGAGCCAATGTGCTTCGGGAGTCTCGAGGTGGTGAAAGGCCTTGGGAGAACCTCGGTGCTGCTCTATTCCCTGTTCTACACATTCCTCTGCCTCCAAAAGGGCCTGACTCCAGAAGAGCTAGATGATTTTCGACAGTGGCCCGGATTGGTTTTAGTAGCTCATCCAGCATAGTTGGGTCGCCTTTGGGCTATCCATGTACTCAAAAATCCAAAGGTGATGGTGGGGGTGCCATCGTCGCCTTTCACATGATAGGTCTCAGCTAAACCCTGGGTAGGGCCCTGAAGACTAAATGTAATCTTGCAAGAAGATCAAGAAGGGCTGGGCTGGTAAGTAAAGGGAGGGGGCAAAATGTGAAAGGTGATGGTGGGGGCGCCATCGTCGCCTTTCACATGATAAGTCTCAGCTAACCCTGGGTAGGGCCCTGAAGACTAAATGTAACCTGGCGAGGGCTGGGCTGGTAAGTAAAGGGAGGGGGCAAAATGTGAAAGGTGATGGTGAGGGTGCCGTCGTCGCCTTTGGATTTTTGAGTACATGGCCAGCCCAAAGGTGACGCAACTATGCTTTGTTGGCAGGGTTCAAAGGTGATGGTGAGGACGCCATCGTCGCCTTTACAATACATGATTTCGACCAGGTTGCGCTAGGAACTCAAACCTGTACATGATGGAATTGGAGGGTGTCAAGTTGTGAATAGTTGGGGACTTGGTAGGGTCACGCCACCTAAATTGATTAGGTGCTATTTGCTTGACAAACAAATTCAATCCTTTACAAGATTGAGCCACTAGGTGGATCGAGAATGGCATCGCAGTCAATGGGGTTTACATCAAGCAGGATACCCCTTCTGCCTACATCTGGAGGCGAATCCAAATGAGCGAGCAACAGGCCGAGCGCCAAAAGAAATCGATCCTCCAACTGTGCTTGGCTTTCCACGGGCGCACTGAGCAACTTGTGAAGGAGAAGACTCTAGAAGTTGTTTGTTCTCAAAACTCTTAGATCAATCAAGCTTTTTGTCCTTGAAGGGATGGAAACCACATGATTGGGCTCGGCTTTGCTTTATATTATATCAAATTAGATCATGAGTTCGGACAAAAAAGAGTTGACAAAACTCACCATTCAGTGTTGACAGGAGCACCATGGAACACTGCCAGCTGGGGAAGCTGGCTACCGCCAAGCCTGGGACATGGCGATTGAGGAGTACAACAACTTTGGCCTGGCGGCGATGACGGCCAAGATGCAGATTGACAAGACTCAAGCAAACCTTATGTTCGGCTTCAAGGCCTTTATGGGTTCCAAACTGGGCCAAAAGTTTGAAGCCATGGACCACTGCTTCCAACATGTTCCAACATTGAAAACATACTCGCTTGACAAAATCTTGCATGTCACCCCCATGAAACCTCCGATGAACAGGTGGGCGTGTGCGACGAAGTTTGGAAGATGATTCGGCAACACTTGGACATGCACAGGTTTGACCAGTCAGGCAGGCAAATGCCAAAACATGTTTCTTGAGCCCTTTGCCTCAAGTGTTTCCTTCACTTGCCTAAAAAGTTTATAATCTTCTTTATGGCGTCTGATTTTATGCCCTGGCCCTGGCCAGCCTTTCATCGAGACACCCTTCTGCAGCCTCGATGGTTCTTGAACGGCAAGCCCAAATCGATGGACGGCATTTGGGCAGAGATGTTGACAATGACAGATGCTAAGCAACATGTGTTCCTGCAGCGGGTCCTCTTCATCTTCGATGTGACGAAGCGTTCAGCAGGGAAGGCCCAAGTGCTTCGTCTCTCTGCGCAACAATGGGCCGCCGAATGCGACCTTTGCTGTCTTGGAGCATATGTCCTTGAACAGATGCATGATCACAGGGATGCAAACAATTTGATGGTCTTCAATGACGGCGTCGTTAAAACGGTCATGAACCAACTCATTGAAGGGCTGCTCATTTGAGATTAGACTCAAATTGTTCTTTCCTACAGGTGTGCATCGTGGTAAACCTATACGTCTCCCTTGTTCCCCACACCTCCTCCTGGTCCCGGGTCTGAACATAAAAATTAAGGCCTAATCCTGAGTAGGTCTTACATGTCTTCCTGCTCGATGTTTTCCAGTTGGGTGTCTGCTGGTGGTGAGTGGACCAGTTGTCACTTTTGCTCTGCAGGGACTTTCACGAAGAGCTCAAGCAAATCATGGAGGTTCAGGACGCTGCCTTCAAGCCAGAGATGTGTTCTATGTGGAGTGACCACTTGCCTTCTGCAGCGGCTGCTCCTAGCGATGCTCAATTGGTGCACGCTGATGAAAAGATCGAGGATTTGACGAAGCAGAACTGGAAACTCCAGTTTGAAGCCGACTCGCTCTCACTGGCCAGGGACGCTGCTCAACTTGCTCGCTTGTACAGCGAGGAGACCAAGTCCGAGAGGGCTTCAAGGGTGGCTAGGGTGTGCCACTTGCGTCAAGAGAATGCAATCGGGTCCAGCTTGGCTGCCTCCTTCATGGCCAAGTCCTGCCACCACCGAGCAGGTTCTTCTTCAGAGATTCAGGAGGAACTCTCGAAGGCGCTGTGGTTTGTACAAAGTTTGAGCGTTAAACCTTCTTCCACAAACGCCCACAAGGTTGTGAAAAAATGTGTTCCCTTGGTGAGCCTCAAGGTTAACTAGATCCCTCAGAAGTTTTTCTAGCGGACCTATACTAACTAACATGTCTTCCTTACATGATACTTTTTTTGGGAGGACTACCGAAAATAGAGTCGTGCACGGCTGCTCGCACCCTGAGTTTGTGGCCAAGCTGAAGGCCGACAATGGGTCACTGATCGTTTGGGTTGACTATATGAAACTGGGTAGAGTCACGACCCAGGATTTGAACCTCACAATGGATTGCATCCAGAAAGCCCTTGCCTGCATGCCAGAGCGTTCAGTGGCCTTTGCCATTGGGCCACACCTTGTTTCGGAGCGTCGAAGTGGGATTCGGGCAGAGCTCAGGACACTGAATTTTCTCTCAAGACAGGTAGTAGGTTCCCAAGGTTGCAACACGACATCTTTTTGAATTGGCAACACGAGGTTTGTGTAAGGTTTGGATTTGGACGACATCCTTTTAAGGTTCATTCACCTCACCAAAACTGTTGGAATGGGATGATAGGGTGTTAAAATGCTATTGGCTTGGAAATACACAGTAAAGGTTCACCAGTTAGAGAATCATCTCCCCCAAAAAGGTAAACTACTGTTGTATGCAACAATCAAACTCCTTCCAGGAGAATCGAGGATAAGATGGATGCAAAGAACTTGCATGCGGAGAGCATATCCCTCAGATGCGAAATTGCACCCGCTACAAAAAAGGTCCAGCTTTGGTATCCAGGGTGGCTGATCTTCGCGGATGGCTGTGTGGAGTCCAATGTGTGGGCATCATCACAGCTAATGTTGGAGAGGAGGGACTTTCAGACCTCTCATGTCATATATCCAAGATCGGTTCCAACTATAACCTTGTTGGCTAGTTTCTAAGGGAACTCTAAACATCATTGAATGCCTACAACAACCCATCTTGGAGGATGGTGTTCATCGTAACTGAATGCAGGGACAGCTTCAATATTTGGAAGTAATGCCAAAACAATACACAGTTGCGTGTGGGATCACCCATGTACAGGACCCCTCGTGATTTGCTGCCTTGGACCCCTGAGCATCAGTACACTGTTCCGGTTGCCCGAGAGTCCGTACCACATGCATCAGAAGGCATGAGGCCTGGCACGTGTCAAAAAGCAATAGCTGGCATTGTTCGGTTCGAAGCGGGATGCACACCCATGGGCCCACTGACAAACACTGTGTGGTGAATGCTAAATATCTGTTATTTATCATCCTATTACATCAAGTGCGTTGAACAACATTTTGTTTGATATGACATGACAAGTTTTCCTTTTTGTACTCACCCGCCAGGTCACTTTCAGATGTCCAGGAAACGGCGCAATTGCTTTCTGGAGAAAGCATGCCAAATGCAGTGTTGACAAGCTTGCTGAGTGGGAGCGAGACTGACTCCTTGATCGGGGTGGTGAACCTCACGCCCTACGATGGGAATCTCGAAATTTCTCTGTTGAAGAGGGGGCTGGCAAAGCCGGAACACACCTACAGGAGCTTGTCGTTTGCCAACGACATGACAGTGAGCCAGCATTGTGAGAAGGTCTGCGCTTTTCATCTCTTTGAGGACATTATGTGGATGAACATTGTAGCCCAAGAATTGTTGACCAGGAATAAATTTCAAATAATCTTATCTGTTCAGTGGGGGGTTCCAAGAACAAATGCCATGATTTGCTACTCTTCTGTTTCTAACTCAGGTTCTTGCGCGATTGAAGTTGGAACCCTGAGCTTTTAGCAGCATTCATATTAAGAGATCTTTTTTGAAACTCGGTCTCCAGGATTGGAAGGTGGGTGGCAAACTCATGGGAGATGTGAGGGCCTATGATCCGTCTCCACCCAAAGATGCATCTGGACCTCTGGACATCTCCAGTTTCCCCTTGAAGCTGGCCCAGCTCTCTATGGACCCAAAACAGAAGGGCATCGCGAAGTTTAAGGTTGAACTCACTAACGAAGTGCGCATGCTACACCTTGACAATGTGCTCTATGGGCCTTCATGGCGGAGCCTCATCCAAGACTTCGACAAAAAGCCCCTCATGGATATTATATGTTTTCAAGGTTGTGTATTCTTAAGAAGTTGTTCAACTCCCGAAGGGAGTTGTTCAACTCCTGAAGGAAGGTAGTTCCAATAGTTTGTTAGATAGACTTAAAATGACTTACAGTAAATTACAATGAATCTCAATGTTAAAAGATCCCAGAAGTGACTTTCAACCTGAAAGCACCAACTGTCAAATGCGAGTAAGCTCAGCCCTAAGGTTCTGCGGCGGTGCTGCGACGACCGATTCCACCGTGGTGGCGGCGCCTGAGGTGGAAGAAGAACCTGCTCCTACACCATTCACCTTGGAGCCAGACACGGTCGATCGTTTGCTCGAGATGTACGTGGTCGAGAACAAGGTACCAGCTCGGGAGCCAGGGTGCATGCTGATGCTCACTTCAGCTGTTCGACGGGATGGCACCAAAGTGGAAATGATCGAGGGCCAAAAGATGAAGCTTTGGCTGGTGTCTAGACTCAAGGTATGTACTCGAGCTTTTTCTAATTGAATGAAGAAGTATTTCACAGCTCCATCCAGTTTCCAAACGGTGGGGATATCCCAAGCGTACACTGACGCCTGTCCCTGACACCTGATTGAGGTCGCCCACCATGAGATCGAAATTGCTGACGATGAGTTTCAGCTTGCACATGGGAAGTCCACCTGGCTCAAACCCGAGAAGGTGCAGAAACTTATGCGTGAGGGTGGAGGCCTGGTATGCCTTGGTTTGCTCTAGTTGCCTTTTTTCATCTTGATCAGTTTCTGCAAGTCTCCATCCTGCACTTGACTTACGACCTTTGCTTGCTGTTTTGCAGAGGCTCTCGATCTAGGCTTACAAGTAGGCTCTCTTGTGAAGATCACACTCGTCATACCATATGGCGACCGGCGGGGGTTGCGTAGAAGAGTTGTCACTCAAAGATGTCTTGGCGAAGCACGGGCTACAACAGGACAGCTCCATGTCCCAATCAAGCAAAACTCATGACAACTAGTTGTTCCATTTCTGAATCCACAAGTTGCATTTCAATGCAAAAGGTTGCATCGAACTACATTTGACGTTGTTCTGCGTCGATTTTGAAAACAGAGGCTTTGAAGGTCAAAGTCACCTTAAACTTCCACAGAGTGCTTTCAGTCTCACACTTAACTCGCTTAACTTCTTATTTCTTATGTCTCTTGGACTCTTGAAGGTCCTATGTTTGTTCAATTTCACAGGACTTGGATTCTATGTTGGCCGCGAGCCCTGGGGCCATTCAGACTCCACCAGGCCACATCGCTCGCGCCTCAACCGTCCAGATATGCCAATCCTCCTGCATTCGAAGATTCATTGGCCTGCCCTACTACTAGCAACATTGAATGCATGTTTAAATGATTTCCATGCAACCAACCAGACAGGCTGTAACTGAGTCAAGCTTTCCCATGTTGGGTTCCAAATTAAAGACATGTTCAGAATCACTCCCAGGTTCAGAATCACTCCCCGGAGCTTCCATCCGCTGGCTCTGCTGCAAAGGGTCCGGCTCCTCCAAAGCGCGACTTGGAGCTGCCACTTCGAATCTCAAGCGGAGCTGGAGACTCCAGCCACAAAAAGCTTGATGCAAACAAGACAGCAAAACTGAAGGGTGAGGTGGCCCAGGCTATGGCAAAAATCAACAAAGAAAAGCAGTCCGCAAACCAAGCTGCAAAAGCACTCAAGGAGAGGATTGCAAAGCCTGAGAACTCCAACCCAAAGGCAAAGGCAAAGGCAAAAGGTAGGGCCAAGGCCAAGGTGACACCCAAACCAAAGGCCAAGAAGGGTCGTAAGGCCAAGGGGGAAGAAGAAGAGCCAGAAGAAGAAGAACCAGAAGAAGAAGAAGAGCAAGAAGAAGAAGAGCCTAATGAAACACCTGCACCTACTCGGAAACAGAAGGCAGCAGCAACACGTTCAGCAGCTGCCGCCAAACCCAAGCCTAACAAGAAGGCTAAGGCCTGGTTTGTTTTTTACTGTGTTACAACTGTTTCTTATTTAGTTTGTCGTATGATGAGATGTAATATGAGTTCTTGTGAGCATGTGAAACTCCCTGAGACATGTGCTGGCAAAACTGCTGCCAAGACGGAGGCTCGAGTGAGCAATGAACATTGACAGGTATACTAGGTTGCTAAATCACCTATTAAATTTTACTACAGAAAGAGTAGTGAGAAACACTTTGCGACTAAATCATCTACTTACTGTATCAGTACTGGGCATGAGTTAAGCCATGCCTTGATGACAAAACGCCAAAGCTCTTCACCTGTTTGACATCTTACCTGTGCATCTGCCCTTCACCTGTTTTATCAGGCCACCGGTGATGAGGACGATGTCCTTGATTCTGAAGAAGATTTGTCTGACTGTTCGAGTGCCACACGACGCCTTGGAGATTGGGATGAGGAGGAGAAGCCGAAGAAGCCGATGAAGAAAGCTTGTGAAGAGCCAGTTGAGGGTGAGAACATGCGCTCACTTTACTGGGCAGTGGTTCATGAGGAACAGAAACGGCTCAGGAAGGCACATCCTGAGATGAGGGCTTCCGAAGTTCTGAAGATGGCTCGAGCGTCGTGGTTTGGATGCACCTAACATCATGCATGTACAGCGTTGTGAGTCAATGGGTCCACTGATGGCTGGATGTCTCGATGAATATGTGTTATTTTGTGTTTGCTTCCACCTACTTGGTGTGTGTGTACAAGGTGGGAGACTCACCCTGCTCGTGTGAACGTGCTGAAGCATATGAGCAATTCTGAGTTGAGTCGTAGACGGCTGAAGCCTGGCCAGCAACGGACTGGCCGCACAAAGGCTAGCAAGTAGGTGCTGTCAGCATTTTGCTGAGTTGCTTTCCTTCAAGTGATGCCCACTCAAATCATCTAGCGCATCCAATTCGGGTTGTTGCAATGAGATGCAATTAAATTTTGAAGCGCAGGGTGGAGTGGGGCTTGATAGAGACTAGGTGATTAGCTGCAGCTGCAGATTCACAACAGAGTGTACGTGGGGTAGAAATTGCACTGTGAGTTGGTTCTGGGCCACTGGTTTGTGCTGCACACAAAGGTAGGTGCACCTACATGATTGCCTGGATGGCCTGCAGGTGATGCGTTTCAATATACGATTCCGTGCAAGTTCAAGAATGACCTCCATCAGGTCGTATTGGAGATCCAGAGTGAAACAAGCAAGCAGTGCTCAGATGCCAAGCCATGTAGCATCAGAAGCTTGCTTCATGAGATGGAAGACACGGGCTTGGTTGAAACGAAGCTTCATGGGCATAGCCTTGACCGTCCAGAGGTGGACTCTGGAGATGGTCACTGGACTAGCATCTAAGGCTCTTTCTAGCTTTAATGTCCAATGTATGAACAACAGAATCTATACAGAACACAGTGTGACACTTTAACAAAGAACCAACAATAAGACAATGTAGTTATTTCAACACCAATTTTTTGCTGTGTGTCCAAGGTAGTGATTTCTATGTGGTGAAGTCCACGGCCCCTGCTATGTTTTCCTACACACCGGGTGTTGGAAATTTGAAATACACTTCGTTGGCCAGCGCATTCCCAGTAGAGGTGGGGTCCTAAACATGTAATGTTTCCTTGATGACTCTCCCCAATACCCTGGCGTCAAACATCAGCCTTCTTGCAGGTTCTTGAGGCCAGCCCTATGATTGTTCGCCATTGGCGAGTGGCCTACTTGAAAGCAGAAAAGGAAACTAGGCAGAAAAGGAAACTCAAAGCCGTGAGAAGTCTATTTCAATCTGGCTCAGAAAACTGTTCTGGGTTGCCCGACGCATCGCTCAGGAGCTTATGCCCAGCCACTCAGCTCCATGATGAATGGACATCGAATGGCAGGTTACGTTTTGTCTTGGTCACTAGGTTCTGCGTGATCACTGATCCATTGGACCTTTCAAGCTCTGAGGAAAACCATTATATTATCTCCGATCTCCCCATTCCTTCAAAGCGCATGGGGTTCTACGACTGGTGTGAATCTTCTTTAGCAGCGACCAAGAGGGTGGCTGTTGTCTCGGGGTAGCTTTGTGAACCATTGTCGGATTTGAGTCCTAAGAAACGTTAATCCTGATACTCGATAGTTGACTATTTAACAACAAATAGCTTTGTTTGGAGATTATGTGGTTCAATAGCAACAGCAGCTGAACCTCGACCCAGGGGTTGTGACACGTGTGAACACGTGTGAACGTTTGGATCACACTGGCTTTGAGCGAGAAAAAGCTATGCCTGGCAGCGGCCTCATCACTTCCCAGCACAAAGAATAAACATAATATCATGTACCTCGAATAAAATGAAATCACCCTCGATTGACATGAAACTTACTTTAATGCAGCTTTAGGAGCACTGCTAGTCTTCATTTGTCGAATCATGCGTTCTTGTGAATCAACTAGAGATAAAGATGCAGCTGCCAAAAAGAACTTAACATTTGTTTGGCGTCAGTACTCAAGGCCCTTGCTCTAGTTTTCTTTGTTCTGCTGGTGCATATGCTGTCAGCATTGCGCCATTGTACCCCCAAAGCCTAGATGAGTGGGAAGCTTGCAGTTGATTGTGCTGACAACGCATAAATGATCCCTTTCTCTTTCTTTTGTGGCATGACTGCCAGCCTCTGGATGGATTGACCAAAAATACCTATGCCCTGAAAGATATTTTACGGGACAATCGCCGTCGCGGCCCTGAGCACAAAGATGACGCTGGGAATCCAAAAGGCCAGATTGAGTGGGACTGCGCCCTTTGTAGCTTTTGGTTGAATGGATCAGGTGGCAACCAATGGCAAGTTTAAACTTGACACTGTGAGGCAGCCACGGATCTTGCATGACGACGATGCGTTGCTATATTGGTCTAGAAATTCATGGTCAAGCTCTGTCTGAACCCATGGTCAAGCTTGCAAACATCCTGGTGTTGACATGGCAACCTGCGAGTGTCGACATTTCCCCAGTGTTGGTCTGCCAAACAGGTTCTTTTCATGCCAAAGTGTGGGGCCCGCTCATGTTGATGTGTCACAAAGAGTGACATGATCCAAGTGAATCAAAAAGAAGACTGGCATGTGATTCTTCTTCTCAGCTTGAGGGAAAGATCATATTCATTCAACTTCATAACCATATCCTCTGGACTACTTCCCAATCCACACACATAGATACCGCGCCGCTCCGCCTCCGCTCTTGGGGCTCCACTGCTTCAGCGGCTCCCGGCGGCAGCCCTTTGCGACCGGGGGACCATGCGAGGTTTCACGGCTTGGGGGCCCAACGAAAAGAAGAGAGATGAGACTCGTGTGTGTTTCTTTCCTTTTTTTCCCCTAGTAGCAACTAGCTACTAGTAGCAATGCCCTTGTTACTAAGCCCAAAATGCCCTTAGTAGACTAAGTAGCTTGTGTAGACTTGATGTTTCTTTTTGCACATCATGTAGACATTATATGCAGGTCTTGACCAATAAAACCCCTTCATCTGGAGGGGCTATCAAGAGAAATCACGCCGAAAGACTCCGAACGGCGCAGATTCTCCGTCCATTGGCGCACTCCGAACAGGGCTGAGTGTCCGTCCAAACGGCGGGCGAAGCATCCGCGGTGTTTTTTTTGCCCAGGTGCCAACCGTCTATTTTCAGAAGTATGCTTGGACGCCTCAGATGGGAGCTGATGTGCAGAGAGCTATAGCTATAGATCCTGGTGACCTGGAGAGAGGTTTTTCCACCCTCCCTTCCTTTTGGTTGTACCCTTCTGTTTGTCAAAGTCAGAGTAGTCAGAATATACCTATACTCCTATACACACGTGGTAGAGATAAAAGGAGTTTTTCATGGAGCACCCTGACGGAATTCATCCAACTACTGTAAACTACAGTGTAGAGACTGCAGTGACTAGGTATCTAGGTCAAGTGACTAAGTCCTGTTTCACCTCTTCGAATCTACACATCTCTACTACAGGTCACACTCCAAAACCTCGGAGTACCAACAGCATCACCGACACAGTACACGCATGCATGACGCCGGGTGGTGCGACTTCTCCAGTTCTTCCAGATCCAGATCCCCCATCTCGAAGATTAGAGGAATTCGTACCATTTCGTACAGCGCAGCCAAACTTGGCCCATGAACTTCATGAACATGTGGGACTCCCTCCTTCCCTTTTCAATCTCTTCCAGTGTGTGACATCGCATGGATCGGCTCTCCGATCTCCGATTCGACGGAAGGAAGCGACGCCACTTCGTGCAGAGTGGTGGCAAAACGAGCGCTGCTTCGAGCTCTCGAGCTCGAAGCAGCGCTCTGCTTTGTCTCGAGCCAAGGTGGCCATCCAGAACCCCAGACTTTGGGGTCTTTACTGCTGCATCTACATCACTCTAGTCGTGGGCGATCCCAGAGTCGTGGTCGTTTGATAGAGTTTCACGTCCACACCGTCGTCTTCTTCGAGGGGTCATGAGGAGTCGAAAGTGGTTGGGGTTCGGAGAAGATCCATGTCGGCCTTTTTGAGAGCGACAAGAGATTTATGCTAAATAGATAAATCTTTAACGTTCCTGACTGGACATGCTGACTAGATTGGCCTCTGGAAGTCATTCTAGCATATTCGACTCTAGTGGGCTGATGGTTTGCACCACTTGAGACCCGAGACATCAGAACTTCTGAGCCAAAAAGCCAATCCAGAAGCCAGATCCAAACAAGCGTGGATGATTCAAAAGGTAGGGGGCGGGGTTGTTGAGAGTTGCCCTGGTCAACAACAGACCACTGAACTGCCGGTTCAAATTGAAAGATCTATATATTTGTTCTGGTGAAACATGATCAATTACATCAATTACATCCTTCACGTCCAAACACTTCTCGGCCACCCAATCAGGCCTTGGTGGCCGCGGCCATCGCCTTGTTCCAAGTCTATTTGGTCCCTGCGGGGAGACCCGAGCAAATCTCCACCGGACCGGGGCACGGCGACTGGCGAGAAGAGCAGACAGGAGCAGAGCATCAGGTTGACAGATTTCACCCTCAGAGTCGGCTTGAGACGTTTTTCTTTTTTTCTTAGGCCTTTTAGTTCGGGTTCTTTTTCTTTAGACCATTGCTTCTGTATTTTCTCTAGACCTTTTAGTTGTTGTTTTTTGCAGTTTTGTGTGTTTTTCCCCTTCAGACCTTTTAGTTGTATTTTTCTTTAGACAATATTTTATTGATACGTTTCTTCTTCCTTTGACCTTATAGCATTCTTTTCCTGTAATAGATTTTCTTTAGACCTTTTGGATCCTTTTGGCAACTTTTTCTTCTTGCTTTAAACCTTTTAGTTCTTGTCCTTTTTCTTTAGACATGTTTTTGTTTATGCCCTTTAGACCTGTTGCTTGTTTCCTTTGTTTGACAGTGTTTGTCCTTTAGCCCTTTAGTTTCTTTTTTTAAAGATATTGTTTCTTTAGCCATTTTTCTTTAGATCTGTTTGTCCTGTGTTGTGGCTTCAGTTTTTGCCTTTAGGCATTTGTTTCCTTCCGCATGTTAGTCTTGTTTTGTTTGTTTGATTGGTTGTTTTGTTGTTGAATTTGCTGCTGCTGCGGTTTGTGTAAACATTTTTGCTTTGGACCGTTTTTCTGCAGACCTTTTTCGTTCTAGTGGTTTGTTTTAACTCTGTAATCACATATACATATAATATACATAACGAAAGCCAGCCGATAGGCTACGCTGGAGTTGTCGATGGCCAAACGAAGTGAGTGTAGGGTGTGTGTGTGTGGGGGGGGTGGTGACCTAGCCGGCCCGGCAGGGTAGGTCGAACCCAGAGCCTGGTGAGGGAGAGCGAAAAGAGGTGGTCCAAAAACCACTGAGCATGTATGGTTTTTGGGGTGTTGTGATGCAAGTGATGTAATTGACGCCGAATAGTGCATCATTAGCATCATGAGGGGCTCAGGAGGCTATTTGGCGCAAGGACATCGTGACTGACATCTCATAAGCTGAAAAAAGGTTGAAGAGAGAGATGCAAGTATAGTATATAAAAGAGGCTATATTCGCGAGAGCCTCAGCCGATAGCCTAGGCGATGGGATCTCCTCAGTAATCTTTGCTCGATGTTAGACAATCACATGATCTTTGCAGTGAACTTTCGTCGATCCACTCTTGGCAGCACGCCGAGCTTATGAGTCCATCTACAAGACAAGAAACAAACAGCAGGCAAGCGCCCCTCAGTTACTTAGGGGTGCCCTCTTTCATCTTAAACGCCCTTGAAAAGGGCACCCCCCAACCTATGTATTCTGCTTTCTATTTCCAACAGCAGTAGACGACAGTGCAATGTCGACTTCACCCCATAACAACGGTAATCTTTCCCCGAAGTTAGACAATCACTTGATCTTGGCAGTAAACTTTCATCGGTCCACTTTCAGCAGCACTCCGAGTTTATGAGTCCATCTACAAGACAAGAGCAACAAACAGCAGGCAAGCGCCCCTCAGTTACTTTGCAGGCAAGCGCCCCTCTTGAAAACGACCTTTGAACCAAAAAGAAAAAGGCCTCCCCACCTGTGAATGTCCTGCTCAAGTCAACCTTTCTCCCGCGACTGTAAATGTCCTGCTCGACTCAATTTTTCCTACCGCGTGGGCTCCACTTCTATCCCATCACCGCTAATAGGCCTTGGTAGAAAACTTGTGTACAAAGAGCCTGTCATATCGGCCCGCCTCCTATTTCCCCATAGCGCTGTCGAATTCAGCCCCCATAACCGCATGGACATCTTCTTACGGAGGTTGGCTTTCGTCCCCTCACTTCTCAGGTATGTTTTGTTCCGCAGACCTTTTACAAGTCTTCTTCAGATCCCATCCTCGGAGTTGGTTTGAGTCGAGCTACGCTGAACTCCAGAGCAATGGACAACTCCTTCGAAAGGCAAGCGCCTAGGTGTCAAGTGTTGAAGATGTTTAAGGTTTCAGGTTGTCTTTGGTCTAGGAGCTATACATTGTTTTGTTTTGCAGGAGAGGAGGTATGGTGTCAACTGTGTGTCAGTTTGGCCTCGAAGAAACTTCTTCATAGGCACAATCCCTTTGAAAACCCTAAGGGACATGAAGGGACAGCGCGCACACCACCAGAAAGAGAACACATGGACTCCAGTGGCGCGCACGCGCGGTCCTCGGGGTTCGCGTCTCGTAGGCGGCGCGCCCAATACCACGCAGACCCAGAAGGAGTCAAACCCGGGACCATAGCCTGGGCAATGCTTTTCCCGAGAGAAGGATCTTGACGGTTCCACAAGAGAATAATTTAGACGACTGTCATTGAAACGGTTATTTTTCGGCAAGTGTTTGTCAATGTGACGGCAACGTGACACCGCCCACCGCTCACCGGAGCCCCTCAACAGGAACGCTCCGGCCCCGCTCCGCTCACGCTTGCGTTCATCGGCCGAGACCGGGGCCGGAGAATATACAGTATTATATATAATATATATATATATACACATACGACTTGGCCATATAACGAAGAGTCCTGCTTTCCATGGAACTTCCCGCAACGCGGGAGTAACGGTATGTTGTGCAACGATCCATGATGGAGAAAAAACCAAGCCAGTGTTCAAAGAACCCAACACTTCGTAGCAGCCCTTGAGATTGGGATCATTTTCTTTGCCTTTTCCCACGATTTTGCCGTTTGAAGGGAAGTATCACCTAGCCTCACCAAAGATTTTCCACGTCGCTCACTGGCTGGCGGAGGTTGAGCCACATTGCAGGCTTCAGCTCTGGAGCAATGTTGGCACTTTGACAGGCGGTCCCGGTGCTTGTTCTATCGGCCTGGTCTTCTTGAGTCATCTTGAGTCTAAAGTTTCCACGTTCTGGTGTGCATCGAGGTTGGGTCAGACAACCCGTTCTGCAAAAATTGCATGGGGCAGGGGCAAACTGACACGTGACGGTCTTGGAATTTTCTTCACGTGGCGTCATGCACCGCAGGCAACAAAAGCTTTGATTCATCTCCCTTTTGCCGTGTTCGACTGGGTTCTGGCGGGTTGCTCGATTTTAAGACATGCCGCCATGCCGCCTACAAATTAATAGCATACAGATTGGCTTGGAGAGGTTTCGACAGTCCTTGCCGTGTTGAGTCAGTTGTCTCAAGATTCACATGAGACAGTCTAATGAACAGGCACCTATTTTCGTTGCGCCGACCTTACTTTGTTATGCTTTGTTCATTTCTCGCTTTCCCAACGTTTCTCGCGTGGCAACGATGGAACGATCTCGGGCGATGTCAGGCAGCAGCTGTCCAACAGGGTCCTATGACTACGACCCGGGCAACGGGACTGCCAGCGGTGTTGGATTGATGATGCATTTATTGACTTAGACCCCCGCACTGCCTAACATGGGCCGTGCCACTAGCGGACTTGAAACTCGTCGCGCTAGTGACTTAGACTCAGACTCAGTGACCCCCAGTGACGACGCAGGGTCCGCCAATCCCTTTGAAGGTCGTCTTGGAATTGGTTTCGCTCGGTTTGGGATCTTGGAACTTTGGGGAATCGATTCAATCGATGCCGGAACTCGTAGATTCTTGAAGCTGGGACAGAACCAAGGCCTCATAAGGCCTCTATGAGCGGCCCACAGGGCCAATATTGGAAGCTTTCCAAAGAATGGGACAGAACATGGTTGAACTTATGTGTTTATCTCCATTTGGAAAGGCAATGGAAGTAGAACAAGAATCGAAGTATCTACACCAGGGAGTGTATCAAAATAGGAAGACCTCCCAGTTCGACCCCTGGAAGAAGGGATATCTCACTATCAAACATATATACTCACATACGCTGAACCATGTCACATACACTACACCTTGCAGCTTTGACCACCCCGGGTGATCTCCCTCCCCATGGCGATGGCTGGTGGCACGTATCGCTGTCAGGACTGGACATTGGTCTTTCCAAGGCGCCACCGGATGTCGGAACGCTGACGGCAGCGACTCCAGAAGAAGGGTTTCTGAACCAAAGACCATTGATGTAAGTAACCATGCAAAACCCTGGCTGTGACCATTGATGTAAGTAACCATGGATGTAAGTTGATAGATATGCTGATATGCAGTGACCCTGGTTGTGTGTCTTTGGATGCTCAATGTCCGATGACCTCGTTTGTTTGGATCAGCTTTTCTTCCTGACCCAAGAAACGTCCGATGCGAGAGTACGGCTGTAACACCAGGGCGAGCGGTCTTGGAGCGCGGTTCCAAAACAATTCTAGAAAGCCCAAACCTTCGGGCCATTTGGATCCATTTGGCCGTTTGGCCGAGAACACCGTGCATGGCAAACACGGCCAAAAAGGCCTTTCACAGCCTGCAGGTGCCGGCTGTGCGACGATGTGCAGCAACGGTTTGCCCGACTTGGGCATGGGCGCGTGCGTCAGCACTGGGCAACTGGTCAAGCAGGCGAGGAAAGAACGTGCGCGCAAAACGCGTGTGACAAGGCAGAGAAGAATCTCTTTGATGTTCTTGCAAGGCATTGAATCTTCAAGGAGCAAGAGGATTTGAAGAGACACCTATGGATACCTATGGCACTTGTTGACACTTTTGAATTTTGGTCAGATGCCATTTTCAACCTGCTGCATTTGGGGCCGTTCGACCATTGGTTTGCTGTTGGACGATCGGGCAGTTTGGAGGAACACACACTGTGATAGGATTGACCCCACCCTAGATGTAGTCCACTTATACTTATTGAGGGTGACGTCCGCCCATGTGAGAGTGGCAGGCAGCCATGTCCTTTTCGTCCACCATCCTGCTTCGTTGTCATTCCATGCGCTCCGTTCAACGGGTCAACGCAGTACGCACGTCGTTTCGGTGGGGCCCTCGCAGTGACTGGGCATGGCGACGGCCAGGATGGTGACTCCCTCTTCTTTGCCACTGCATTTAATGAGGAGGCCCGAGCATCGCCGACAGTGGTGGAAGAAGCTAGATGCATGGCAGGAACTCGCATCCCATGCAACGATGGTGCCCGCCCGCCCAGTGGGGCGACACCTCCACCTCCGCGCGCGACAGAGCTCTTGCGCAGGTGAATCTGCGGTACCACAACGACCAGAATTGGATGGTCAACTATTTCGACCAGCGCCCCGCCGCGCCGATCCGCGTCGCGCCGATCCGCGTCGCCCGATCCGCTCCGTTGGACTGGTCGAACCCAGCGAAACCGGAGCCACTTCCAGGCCGCTGGTGCCAGGTGGATTGAAATGCGAAAAGAATGGACAACAGGTTCTTAGAAAGGCTGGTTCAGGAGGTTCCAACAATGTAACAAACAGTGGTCACCGTTTTCAGAGAGGCTTGCTTTTCATGCCTAAAATTGGCAGGTTTGGTCCATGGTTCCTCTCATCTTCACAGACTCGACGCTCGTCATTTGAGGTGGCTTCTCGAGCGGGGCACCTCCAATAACACGGTGCCAGGCGCAAGCGGGTGCGCGCGTGCGACCATTGTGAGGGTCTGCAGAAACGCTCCTTAACGTCCGTATACTTGGGTAGACAACGCAAGTCATGTCCCGAGCTTGGGGCTTGGAGCATTGAGCAACCATACTTTTGGCTTGCGGTTTCTGGTGGTAGAAAGGCCCCGCCAGTAGCCTATGGTGTTTTCTTCCTTTTCAGGTGCCGTGGTCAAAAGGCAACATCTTGAGCCACAGCTTGAGTTTTGGAACCCCTGCTTTTCGCATGTTTTTGGTACATGTACCAATAGATTACGAAAACCATATAGTTACCTTTTAGCTACCGAATAGAACCTTGACTCAGTACCATCTTGCACCAGTCCACTGGTTTCATTTGGCTTCGATTTGTTTTGGACTTCACACGAACTGCAAACAGGGCTCTCTCTGTGCGGGCAGGTGCTGAGGTTCAAAGGTACATGGTGGGTGGACTACAAAGGACCTGTCAAATTCTTTTGCCTGAAACACATGTGATGTGATCCATAATCCATGATTTGCGATGTAAATCACCTCCACAAGCGTGGCGTTGTCGTACCCGACAACCAACATGCTCACATACATACTAACATACACTAACATATGCTCACATGCCTAATTCTACAAGACATGATGGAACCATCTGGGAGGTAGTCCTTGCCCCTTTCCAGTGTCGAGTAGCGACTCTGAAGCCAGACAGTTGCGGTGGCCCAGTGAACTGGTGAGTTGGGACGGGACGACCGACGACCGGAAACGACGACGGCCTGGTCCATGAACGAGTCATGGAACGAGTCGATAGAGTCGACATGTTGACCCAACTGGAGCGTGTGTGTCTTTCTACTCCAAATGTGTGGCTAGTTAGTCTACTCCATTTGTGTGATCAGTGTGCGTCTTTGTTGTAAAGTAGATGTTGTGCACAGCCATATCCAAGATTTCACCTGCGGTGTGCAGACGCATGTTCAACTCGCAGACGCATGGCCACTAAAGCCTTTCCAAAGTGCAGATGCAAACATAGACTCGCTCAGGTGCAAGAAGAAAGCCAGCTACTTGATCCCATCAACCTGGCACCAGGCCGGTGTGGGATGTTGAAGCCACAAAGGGAGGGCGTACGAAGGGAGGGCATACTCGTCACGAGGGGAGGATGCATTTTTTGGAGGTTGCAAAGGACGTCGAAGTTCGGTTTTGTTGTGTTGACCAAGGTACTCTAAAGACTCCCAATTCTTAGAGTTTGAACAGTGTATTATTGGAACAAAAACACCAATACAGGAACAGTGTATTATTGGAGTCAAACCTTGTTCCGGTTTGACCAAGGCGTCCACGTGTGCCACGGTTTAATCCCAATTCTTTGTTCAATCCCAACGTTCCTTTTTCCGACATACATACAGTGCAATTGGATATCTTACAGGTTCTTAGAACACCCTTGGAGATACCCCAACCGTTGTTCATCCCCCAACGATCTTCTCCGGTTCAGGTCCGGTCTCCGTCATCTGGACCACCGGGCCTGCCACCGGCGCCGGACCCGCCGGTCCCGACACGGTGCTCGTTCCGCCCGTTCCGCTCGTGCGTCCGTGTTAGGCCATGAGCGCGCAGTTCGTCATGGAGTGCCGGCCATCGGATGTCGGGCGCAGGTCGCTGGTGAAGGGCGGAGGTCGGATGTCCTTGAAGGGCTGATTGAAAAAGGTACTTGTCACTGGAGTTGTCATATACTTTTTGGGGTGGTCAAGATCAAGATCACACCCCCGAAAAATCCGAGGATCACTCGTCTGACAATGGGTTGCTGCCCCAATAATGATCCGTGATGCTCTCCACTGTCTCCACGTATGAAGCGATTTCTACAGCAAGGTTTGTGCAAGCTGGACAAATACCATAGTAGCATACTGTAGATCACCACTGAACATGGATTTCTTATGATTTCTTCTCCTCGGTTGTCTACTCATCCAGAGAGAAGAGGACATATGACTCATGTGACCAGCTTTAGCTGGACATGTTCCATGCTTGGTCCTAGTGGCCTCCCAAAAGCCGGAATCCCGTGACCTTGCGAACACCCAAATCCTCTATATATGCGAAAGCGACCCCTTCACTGACTGACCTATATCGGCCGTTTCGTGGGTGGAGGGCGTCACTGCGCGCCGGCCGGTGTCAGGTACCAGGTGCGAGTGCCCGATAGCTTCGCCCATGCGATGTCCGGAAAGCAACTCATGGAGACCACCGGGATGACCACCGCCGGGGCCACGGCAACTGTTTTCCCCAGGGAGGTGGCGCAGCACAGCGTGAGAGTATCACGGGGGAGGTCAGGTTCAGCCCTGCGAAAGGAGGGTGTAGTAGGGTTGAGCCCTGCATGCATGTGTTCCGAACGTCAGGCAGATTTGATCATTGGTGGTTTTCGGAGTTCTCAGGCAGATTTTCTGGCAAAAAGAGGGTGCATATGGGTGCATTCTTTTGGGGGGATCGGTCAGTCATGTCATGGGTCTTAACCCAAGTGTGGTGATGAACGGAGGCTGATACTGTAGTCCTTTTGCTCTTGAGCAACAGCATTTCGGTTGAAGCTGGCATTGTGTGAGTTCGTTGGCCCGTGGCTGCCTCCCACATGGAATGGTTTCCACCGCCTGAAAACGCCTGCATACCTTGTGTCATTCTTGGCTGTCAGAACTCAATTTAATCCGTTTCGGAACAATTCTACAGATGCCAGTTTGCTGGAGAATGTTTTGCAAGGTCACTCAGTCACTCACATGTTTTTGCAAGGTTTATATCGAACATTGGACGCAGTCTCTGATCGTTCAGGTGATCAAGTCTTCAACGGGCGGCCAGTTCCGAGAAATTGCCGCTGGGCAGGCGGGCAAAGTTCTTTCATCCATCATCCAGCTCCTCCCAAGATGTCTAAGGATCCTCATAAACGGATGTTGAAATATTATCATGAGCATGCATGAGTATGCACGAGTATGGCATAGTTCTCCTTTTCAGAACTCCGGTATGACCAGTGAGGATCTTTGAAACATCCACGTCTGGACGAGACCGGCTCGGGCGGGGCGCCAGCTGGGCGCCAGCTGGGAGGGATGTCGGATGTTTCGATAAGCCGATGGCACCCACCATGGTTTCACAGCTGCAGGTGGTGTCCATCTCGGTGCAGGCCGGGCAAGCGTTTGTCTTTTTTTTTCCGAAGGAGAAGTGAGAAGCGACCCAGAAACTTTGTGGCTTGTGTGGGACATGTTCGAAAAAGACACTTAGTTGCTTTGGGGAGGAAAGAGGATGTACGCTGCGACTCGTAGAGACGGGGTTAGATGGGGTTAGTACCCGTATCTAACAGTCATAGAATGTGCGTGTTTTCATGTTCCTTTTGGAAAAAAGTCCGCGTCAAAAGATGAGCGGCAGTTCGTCGGATGGTTTTGGGCTCCCCACTCTTGGTGCGGTTTCATGACTGTTGCTGAACTGGCCTTTTCTTTGACAAAGCCACGCCGGCGAGTCAGCCCATTCCTCTCCAAGTCCAAGACATCATCACACGGCCCACAATGCATTTGAATCACATTGCGTGGAACAACGCCTGCTGAGCATGTTCTTTTCTTTGCAAAGATGGCACGAGCCCCAGCTGGACCCAGGGCGCCTAAGCCTGCGCCACCTGGCTTTCGGAGTCCGATTTTTCCCTTAAACGATTTTTCAGCGAGAAGTGTCACACAGACACACACACACACACACACACACACTTGTGCAGGATGCCTTGACAGCCGCTGGGCTAGACTTGTCCCAGTCCATTCCGGAGCAGGTGCCAAGTGATTAAAAGGTGGTGTCTAAGGCAGTTGCTTTGGAAGGCTATAATTACTATATCTTGCGATGAATGTTCAGTATATAATAGTATATATAGTATTGATATTATCGGTGATACTTCTTATATAAATACAGTTGTATATGTCATGTATGTTAACACTACATATCGTATCGTATCAACTATGTCGCGCAACGCAGGCCGATTTGCCCAACAACCAGCAAAGGCGGCACTCTTCCGCACATTGCTTGGAAATTGGAAGGGGATAACTATTGCAACCGTGCCATTTGGGTGCAAGTTTTTAGCGTGAGCAATCACAAACTGTAATTGCTTTGTTGTATGTTTCATAGATAGAATTTATGACATCTATCCACCCGGTACTTTCTAGCCTTTTCAGTCGCTACAGAAAGGCCGCGCGTTTGCCCTGCCAGGGCAAAGATCCAAGCGGTTGGCGCAACTTTAGTGTTCCACATGGAGGCTCGGTGATGCGTGTGGCCATTCAGATGTGGTTGAGGGATTGGATAGAAAAATTGAGAGAGGTTCATGTCGCCAGTATTTGGCAACTTTCCGGGCAGCCTGAATCAGACACTGTATCGTTTGTAGTCAGCATGGATTTGATCGGTTTGCACATCCGCGAATTCGTCAAACTCATTCACACTCTAGGATGCCAGGCCAAGTGATTTGATCACTTGAATCTATTTACTTTTTCATATCATTTGAGCATTTGATCTGGGTTGGTTCCTTGAAACAATCGAGTGTTTGTTCAAGGAAGCCTGCTAGACTGTGGAAGCCAACTTGAGGGAATATGTTGCTAAGCGAAAATCCTCATTCTGCGAAGCTAGCTATGCCGATCATGCGGACGGCAGGTGACGAACAATGGCCGGGCATCCAGTGGTTTTTGCTTGGTCTTTGTGTTGGTGGTCAGTCTTGGTGATGTCACGAACGGCGTGATTCATGCAAATGGAGGCCATAGCTCGTCGTTTTGGGGACCTTTGCCTTCTTTGGACTGAAGCCTTCTTTGGAGTCCAAGCGGGATGCTACTGTGAAGAAAGATGGTTTCACCAGTGACACTTGGGTGCCACTTTGCAAACTTATACCGATTCATAGATCAATCCACCCGGCGGAGGTCCACAAAGGTCCGAAGAAGTAAAACAGCTGCTTCATCCGACGCCGACGCTCGATCGAGTTGTTGAAGTCCTGGATCGAGTTGTTCTACGTTTGCAACCATATCATGTGTTGCAGGGCCCTGTTTGGTTGGAAGCAGGCCACCACAGTTGTACCCATTCGCGCTTCATAGAGCCCCTGTGGGTGTGTATGGGAGATCCCCCAAAGATGAAGATTCGCCCTATTTCAATATACGCCCAGCTACTTGACTTTAGCCTCTAGTATAGACCTTTTTTTGCA
The DNA here is from genome assembly GCA_963970005.1 of Durusdinium trenchii. Lineage (NCBI taxonomy): Eukaryota > Dinophyceae > Suessiales > Symbiodiniaceae > Durusdinium > Durusdinium trenchii. Next base: position 1,271,563 of record CAXAMN010007446.1, on the reverse strand, counting down.
TTCTCAGCTGCAACCGAACCAAGGGGACATGGGCACTCCTGTGAACGAGATCACCATTCAAGGCGCACGCATCGGAGGGCTTCTTTCGACTCCGCGGTGGGAACGAAGCCTTTTCAGAAGGATTCTTGATACAGATTGGCAGAAGGGTTTTCCTCTCATGCGGAAGATGATGCGGAGACATACAGATTGGGGCATTAATGATGGGAGGAAAGTACATGGGCCTATTAGCTGAACGTCAAGTCAGCAAGCTCTGCCCCAAATCTCAAAAATATATATAGGGACTCAATCGCATCAGCTTCTTCGTTCCAACCCAAGGCAGGACAAGTGTCAGTAGTAGTCGGCGACCCGATCACGTGGGGTCTGTGGGGCCTGTGGGCTCTGTGGGGCCGGTCCAGCATGGGAATGTCTGAAGGCTCGAAGTCTGGGTGCAGAAAGCAGATCTGCTCGGGTAGTGCCTCAATACTCCTCCAAACCAAACAAAACATTTAGTGGTATAGCACCGGACTCAAACAGAATGGGATGTGGGACTGGCATGCTCCCAATGACTGCAGAGAACTCGTTGGATGGTTGCAGCAACCAACAGCGGTCACTGAGTGGCTTAGCGTGGCATTAAGTGGTCGCTTGAGGAGAGGCAGCTTAGACTCCCCTGTTTCCAGGCGTATAGGTGGCTTTTTCTGACCTCCTGGCTGTGCCCGGCTGTGCTCAGATGGTTTGCCTCCTGCGTGTAGAACACACCACGAAATCGTAATGGAACACACAAACCTCTTGGCCGAACGAGGCATCCCTGGCTTTGCCACCCAGAAGGAGACCGATGTACTGGACCCCTTCGGCAGCGTGCGAGCCACTCGGTCGGAGACCGGCCAAGCGCCGACGCGCAAACCGCTCGGGTGGGCGAGGAGCGGGTGGGCGAGGGGCGGGTTGGACATGGTCTTCTCTCTCCGAAACTTGGTGTGACCTTTTCCTTGAACCAAAGGAATGCCCATGAATAAACCTTTCGTATGTTATTTGCCTACGGTAACGCTTTTTAAATATATGGTGGCCTGGCCAGAGCAATCGGCTCCGGAGGTAGTATAAAATACCTGTTCCCACCGTATATTTAAAGGGTCTGGCCGGGCCAGAGCAATCGGCCCCGGAGGTAGTATAAAATACCACCGTATATATTTAAAATGTAATCACTGTTGACATTTCTTTTACGAAAAGGGATTGAGGCCCTTACAGAGAGGCCATGTTGTAACGAGGCAGTTTTTGGCACCTACAGAACCCGATTTTTGTAGAGAAATAACTTGATGCTTTCTGCCCAGCAACTAAGTAACTAGGTCGATCTAGCTTTTCACGAAAGGTAGCGGTTACGCTACCTGAGTTGCCTTGCTTTAGCAATGTATTGGGGGTGGTCACGAGCTCCTGTGCTTGATTTTGGTCGTTTAAGAGTTGGTTTTAAATGTCGGGCCCCCCCCCATTCGACTCCACCCTGCGCCGCGGAGAATTTGGTAGTGATCTGAGCAGAAACAAGCCAGCAGCAGCAGCAAACCAGCAATGCAGCAGCAGCAGCAGCAGTAGCAGCACAGCAAAGCAGAAAGCAGCAGCAGTGGCACCAGTGGCAGCAGCAACGACAGCAACAGCAGCAGCAGCAGCAGCAGCAGCAGCAGCAAAGCACCAAAGCTCACACAAGTTTGGCCTCCACAACCCTTCGTTTTCGTTCAGTTTTTGGGGGGTTGCGCAGACGAAATTGAAAGAGGGGGGGACAGCAAAGCAGCAGCAGCAGTCTTCAGGATTCAAGCAACAGCACCAACCAGCAAGAAGTAGCAACAGCAACAGCCAAACAGCAGCAGCAACCAGCAGGAGCAGCAGCAGCAACCAGCGTGAGCAGCAACCAGCAGCAGCAGCAACCAGCAGCAGCAGCAGCAGCAGCA
>CAXAMN010007446.1:1241375-1254653 GCA_963970005.1 Durusdinium trenchii | reverse complement strand
GCAGTGAAAAGAGCGTGTGGACAGTACGATTCCGGTTGCTACCGACAGGTGTCTTAGAATGGGTGCGAAGAGAGAAAATCTCGGAAGAATGACTGGCAAGGGTGTTTCTATATAGCATGCCAAGCCAGAGGCAGTAGTAAAAAGATAACTTAAAAGGATAGATAGACAAGGTTTATCGACTGTATCGAAATTCTCACCCTTCAGATCCCTTCAGAGGGTGTATGATGCCTGGATATGCATCGAATTGCACAGATAGATATGCCTCCTGTGGAAGATGTTCTTCTCGGTGCCTGGCCTGGTGTGGTTTTGGCCTCCATGCCCGGTCAAAAATCTGCTCTCGATCTGCCAAGGTGAGGACCTACAGCGGCATTCGCTTCGTGTTGGGGTATCCCAGATCAGCCGAGATTGGCAGGTCCGGGCTACAGATGTTGAATTCTACCATTCATAGATTGATTGAACACGGGCAAAAGAACTGACGAACGACGTACCTGACGTACGACGTACCTGACGTACGCCGCTGGGATTGATGAGTTGTTTGGGCCAATGGCAGCAGGTGACAGCGTGGTTTAGGTTGAAAGCTCGAGCTGGGGCACCGCGGGACATGCAAGAGCTAATTCATTGCCCAACCTTCTGCCAAAAGGAATCCTGATGCACTCGAGAAAAAAGGTGCCCAGACTCCAAAACACTGATGTTTTCCTTTGGAGCCCGAGAGGGTCTTCTTTGCTCCTACCATGTGCATGCAACTGATCGGCGGGAGGGACAGCACACTCTTCTGCAGACCCACCTTTAATGGAAACCTCAGCCTAGGGTGAGTTAGGTTAATCCTTATCAAATTTTATCATATGATTGCGCAGTTTTCGCTGAAGCTCCACACTGGCCACACCGGTCACACCCGGCGCAGCTTTCTGCGCACGGCACGTGCAGGTTCAGCAGCCGTGGCAGCTTCACGTGGTTCCGCTTTGACAAGTTCGTGTATGTCTTCACCATGTGTGCGCGTGCTCAAAAAATGCACCACGAAATGACGTCGGAGGGGTTGGATGGGTCCGTTTTTATTGTCCCAAGCGGTTATGAGAGATGGTGGAAACGGTGGACACTGTACACTTTTCTGGAGGGAAAGTGTCCTCTTGGCCGTCTGGCTGTCCATTTTTTTTTGAAGAGAGTAGCATCGGGCCAAGCAGTTTGGCGATATGTGATGGTGGGCGCTGAGATAGATGACCTGCGATACCTGGAAATCTGATCCATTTTTGAACTACCGGACGTCGACGTGCCAGTCCGCCTCAGTCTGGAAAGCTGGCGCTCACATCGTCTCGACAGTCCGCCGCTGGATTGATTCATGCATGTGCAGCTGGAAACTGCAGCTCACAGGTGTGGTGTGGCTGCAGCTCCCAGGGATGATCTTCTTCTCCTTCGCCATAAGGGGCTTGGGAACGCTCTCAGAGGCCGACAGAAACGCGGTTCACGCGCCATGCGACATGCCATGCTCCTCCTTTGGGTCCTTTGGGCCAAGCACGAGCTGGGCCACCTCTTCGAAGGTATCCGAGGAGAAGATGAGACAGTCACAAGTTGATCCCGAAATCACTCACCGTCTAACTGGAAGGTATCCGTTGATTCTGTTCTTCCAATGGTTTCGTGGACTCCTAGTCAATATATCCAATCAGATGGCTTTGCATGGCTTTGCTGGATATTGTCTCAGACACATAGACTCAAAGGAGCACCAAGAAAATAATTGAACATATTGAACCATCGAGTGCCAAATCAGTCACTGGGCACAGTTTTGCTTTATGCCTATTGTGGATTTTGTTGGATTCCAGTCTACGACGGGTCCAAGAAAAGGGGCGGCTTAGATTCGTCGCCGAACGTAGGCGCTCGCGGGATACACCTACGAGCACATCGATTTCACCAAGGAGGTGATTGGTGCAGGGAACCTCGGAGGGTCTGGCAAGTGCCAAGCAGGATGGCTGAGCACATGAGAGGATGTGGGGATGGAAACATGGGAAAGCAGAAGAACACGAGAGAAAGTGGGTTGAGCACAAATTGGCAACAGTGTGAGGTTGTATAAGTGTGGTTTCACGGTCTCTTTGTAGGGTCCTAGTGTCAACAAGTAGCTCCGAAATGGATAGAAACAGCATGGGTCCTAGCACGGTTCAATGGAAGTTCTCAAACGGGGTTCACTTTTTCTGAATCAATTTGTAAGAACCAGAGGGACATATATAGTAATAGTAGGTTGGAGGCCGGAATTAGGTTGGAGGCCATGGAGGCCATCGCTAGTAGGTTGGAGGTCATTACTATTATATAGATTGGAGGCCATCGCTAGTAGGTTTGAGGCCATGGCTATTGGAAACAAAGTTCAAAGAAACAAGAGGGACATCTATATATGCCTGCATCGCATGACGTGCCAACATGAGGTCTCTGCCCGAAACATGGCGTATAGCTTCAGCCAAGAGGACACGAGCGACCTCTCAGAGGAGTGCTGGGGCGGAGCCTGGGGCGCCCTGCTGGGGCTGTATATAAGTCCTAGAGCTCTTGATTCGTGCTGGTGAGTTGAAGTAGGAGGGAGAAGACCTGCAATCTATCATGATGCCAATTGTTCTTCAATCGACCTACTGCGTCCTACGACGTCCTCTGACGAGGGTGTTTCATCTGTTTGTTGGGTCGCCAGTTGTGAACCTCCGAGCTCCACGGAAGAATTTCACCGCCAGCTCCACAGAAGCACCGAGCGAAGCACTGGCCAGCTCCACTCTCTTTTGCACGCGTCGCGTCGACCTCGACGCGACGCGGAGTTCGCGGAGTGCGCGGACAAGATCCGACAGTCCCCAGTTCGCAGACTGGCAACAGCGTTTGGCGCAGGAGTCGGGGATTGGAAAGTTGGTGCGAGACTGAGACGCAGGGTTTTTTGCGGTGATGCGAACGTCACGAGATCGTGACAGGGTGCAGATCGTGCGCTTCGTTTTAGGATGTTGGGATGTTGGACAATCAATCTAAAAGATCTAACATGTTTGATATGAATTGTTCAGTAATAATGAGTGTTGTATCAGTCTACTGCAAGGCTGCTGTTTGTCCGCGGACGAGGATCCGCCGTAACTCGACTGCCTTCTTCGCAGAAACACCCGCGCTTTTCGACGGACGCTGGCGTCGCTTCGGCTGACCGAACCCAGGTCTATGGCATGTCGCTGCGGCAGGTCCGCCGGCGATTGCACCATGTTCTCAACGGCCATCCAGCTCCTCGGTCACACGAGGAACGTCGACGTGCGGAGTGCATCAATGGATGCAGTCGGTGTCCACCCTGCGGATTTTGGAGCTGCGTGGCAGTGGGCTCACTTGAGTGATGTAGATGCTTGCAGTTCATGCTAGTAATTTCTAGTAATTACATCTCTTGGAATCTCTAGGAGTAGGTTTGCTTTGGTATGTGGATGTCTCAAGTGCGGTTCTGCCATGTTCTGCCCATCGACCTGTTTGCCAACGAATACTGGCCATGTTGCCAGGTGTGTGTTGTGTTAGCAGGTCTTTCAAAAGATGAGCAAAGAGACTACAAAGAGCTTTGTGCTCCCCCACAGAGCTTTGTGCCCCACTCTCTACAGCACTCTCTATGTGTTGCCCAAAGCAATCAGCCGAGTGAGCCGGCCTATCACGGCCTATCCGAACAAAACGCGGTGAATCGATGTGAACAGTATTGGATGGTCACACGGTGAATCACAGTGACCCGTTTTTGTGGTTTGCAGTATTTGTCAGTATAGGACTCCACTTCCCAGATGTTGGTGCACAAAAACCTTCAACCATGTGAGTCCAGCGACAGCTTGAGACCAAATCCAGCGTCTTCTCTTGGACTCCACACGGCTTCGACGAAGAATCCCGGCCATTCCAGATTCAACCGTTGGATTCTGGGCGGGATGACTGTTCTTTCACTTTTCATGACTTCTCTTTCCAAGACATTGGTGAAAGCTAAGCCCGTGACCTGTGGGTGTAAAAACAGCAGCTTTCGATTCCCTTGCACTAAAGCATCACCGAAGCAGAGATCGTCTCGTTTTTCAAACTCGGACGCAACGACCATCCACTCGTCTCGCCCAGACCCTGACGGGCCCCGAGCGGAAGCTCTTCACCGAGTTCTTCCTGGCCAACGCCACCGGCTCGTCCATCGCCCAGACGAGTCGTTCGTGGCCACCGGCGCAAGCACGTGGTGAAGCATGTGGTGAAGCACGTGGATCAGTATCATACACGCGACATGTGTAAGATACACATGTATCATCGTGTATCTATAGTATCATGTGCTGGTGAGACATGTGTAAGTATCCGGTAAAGTGCTAGGCCTTAGGAAAGAAACGGTTGACAGAAGGTGACAGAAGAAGGTACTTCCTGATATTTGCCTGACCATACCTCAGGCCCAATGGTTGGCACGGACACCTTCCATGCATCTGATGATATAGACGATCACTATAAGGCCTAACTAAGGCCAGCAAAGCATTTTTCACCAAGAGAACCAACATGGACCAACACTTGCAGGTTTCTTCTTCTATTTCAAGTGTGTGTTTGACGTACATCAAGTTTTGACATATGACATATCATATAGCTGTAGGTCAAAACCTGGGCCTTGCGAATCCCTGGTAGCTTGACCTCCCTTTGTAGTTCGTTCATTGTCGGTGGTCGACCGGGTTTTGACCCGCAGTCATATGATATACACATCAAGCCCAAGGGAGAATTGGTGGCTTTTTCCTATCAAACACTGGGGTCCTCTTAAGTTGTAGCTCCACTGTGCTGGTCGTCGTCAACGCGATCTGCGTCAAGGCTCCCGAGTGGGCGGGATGCTCTCACCTATGAGGTACACTGGCGCGAGTGCCAGTGCCGGTGTTGCCACAAGAACATGTTGTTTATTTTTTGCCAAAAAGCAGCTTTGAATTCCTTGGACTAGGGTAAATCACAGCCCTGATCTGATATTTTTGCCAGGCACACTTCTGATGAAGAGACATGCTTTGCCGTGAGCTTTGTTAGTAAAGCGGCGAGTGATTGGATTATTGGAGACAATGCTGGTTCAACACCTCAGAGAAGACTAAGAGACAGCAGAATGTTTGTCAGGTAGCCACCAGACCTGCATGATGTTCCACTGTTTTCTTCTGTCCACTCCCCAAGCGCTACAGGTGCTCAGATCACGTGCGTTTCATCGGAGATCAGATGACGTTTCATGGCGACCGCGTGCATCATCAAGCGCCACCGGGGGCGGTGAGCGACGTTACCAGAGAAATGTGCCAGGGCTATCTTCACCACCTCAGCTCCAATGAGAACCTCCGCGGCTTTCAAGACGTGTCGCCGGCTAGATGCTAACACGTCGCACAACACGGGGAATGAGGACAAGGACGAAAAAGAAGACTTGCTACTGCTAAGATGTGCCTAAGGCTTCGGGAGTTGATAGGCTTTGGGAGTTGATGGTGGCTTTGGGAGTTGATGGTTTTTGTAGGGCTCAGGGCGAAGATGAGTGGGAAACACGAGGAACTGTTCATGTTCTGATCAGTTTTTCAATCTCCCCCTTACCTGGATGGCCATCTCCAGTCCTTGGGGGGCGTTATTGAGCAAAACGAACGAGCAAATTGAGTGTTTGGACACGAACGAACTGCTTTTCATCGAAATCTCAGACCGGATATGGCCAGGTGGTGTCCATCATTGACCCGGCAGGGGGCAACAAGAATGCCTTGGAATATGTGCGGTTCCTGATTGTGTGTAGATGTTCGTCAGCTTTGGCCAAGGAAAGAGAGGATGAAAAGAATGTGACTCAGCCCCATTAACAATTGACACATACAATCATACAATATCATAAAACCATAATATAAAACCATATAATGTTATATGCCCCCTGGAAGTCAAAGACCTTTTTTTAAACATGTTAAATGGCTGATCTGGTTTTGTAGTGGTAAAACCCCTTAGCAAAAACAATGGTTGTTCGGGATTCAGGCTATTAAATAAATGCTGGTTCGACTTCTAGGGTACATATATATATATATATAGAGATACAGTTTTAAAATATATGCACGGTTATCTCATTTGGACTGATCATTGATGAGCCCTGCACTCAAGCTTTTGGGTTCATGCTCAGCGGGCCCCTCGTCCTCGATTCGTTGCGCGAATTGCGGTTGTGGTTTGCTCCCAGCCATAGTAACATCCCTTGGGGATTCATCATCCTCGCTCTAATCCTGGCCTTTGGTTGCGGCTGCATCTGCGGTTTGTGCTTGGGGTGCCTGGCTTTGTCTCGTGCTTGTAGGGGCCTTGCTTGTCAGCTTGGTTTGACATTGCTCGATTCTGTATTGCCATCGCACTCGACTGGACAGCAGGATTTGGCTGTGATCAGGAGGAGGCTGGGTCAATATCACCGTGCATGAGCCACAGGGCTTCTCTTGCTCAGGCACTGGAACAGATAGCTCAGGGACTGCAAAATTTGAGTCTGGGGTTGCGAGAGAGGGAAATTGGTCAAGAGGACGCGGGGGACTTCGAGTTAGTCTCTTCGCCTGAACCGGCAACATCCGGTGCTGCTGGAAGCACATCGGAACCTGCTGTGGATCGGCCCTTAGTAGCCCGATCTGTGGAGTGGGAAGCAGCTTTGCAAGCTGCTACAACTGCTGGTGAACTTTTGGCTCTGGACCTGTCTCCTATCCATCACTTACTCAGGACTTGCAGACTGAGTTCAGTTGAAGGCTGGACTCCAGAAGCTAGGTTGGGATTGGCCTACCGCTCAGGCCGTGCAGTGAGATTCGAATTGGACGGTGAATCAGAGAGAACTGGACCTCATATCAACACCAGGTTGCCCATCAAGGTTTTTGTGGTGATCAAAAGTGGTGCTTTTCCTGAGGGTTTTTGGACGACAGATTTCAATCAGTTTTACTCTGGCATCGGTGACCCTCACCGGATTGGGGTGAGGCATCCAGGAACTATCTACAGATCCTTTGCTTCTCAGGCAGAAGGCGGCGCTTTCTTGCTGGGAGCAGAGTGTCAATGGCCGCGGCGTCTGCCGTGAGTGCTGCTTTGAATTCTGACGTGGTGAAGACTGGACTGAGCGGGGGAGTCAAAGGGCGCCTTGGCACTATTCAGTTTTGCTGCGTGGGAGAACAGAGTGGCACTTTCGTGGTGGTGTATCTGCTACGATGGAGAGCGGAAGGATTTCTAGTTTTGATGCCCTCACTCGATGCAGTGAGAAATTCAGTGGACGAGATTGCCTTGACGGCCGGCGAAGCAGCTTTTCTGGATTTGCTGGAAGTGGCAATGGAAACAGCCAGAGGTCGCCAGCTCGGAACGGCCGAAGTGATCATAGCAGACTTTCCTTGGAGCTGGCTCAGCTCATTCCGCCGTTGCCCCACCACTCGGGGCAGTGGCAATGGCACTGTGACTCTTTTCCAAGTCGGTTCTACAGTTGGGCGCCCAGTGGAGGCGTCAGCTCTGAGTGGCGCTCAGCAGTGGATCACGGACACACTGGATGGGGATACAGCACAGGAATATACAGATGCTGTCGAAGACCTGGATTCAGGTCCGGTGCCGGAGAGCCCTGCTCTTTCCAGGGATGTGGCTTCTGCCCAGGCTGCGGAACTTTCACAACTCCGGGAGCGCCTTTCACAGATGGAAGGCCTGCTGAGAGCTCAGGGAACTATGCCAGCTCCGAAAGTTCAAGCTGCTCCGCGCAGCATGCTGGACGCATCGGGCTTGGATGGGACGGAGCCATTGCAGCAGCGGACAGCGCCAAAGAGACTGGGAAAGCAGGAAGCTTTGGTGCCTGCTCCAACTTTGCCCACGCTGGAAGAACAGATGCTTGCAGAAGTGGATCGCGAGGTGGCCATAGAAGGAGATCATCAAGATTCCATGCTGACACTGGAGTCTCGGATCGCCCAAACCAGCGATCCCATGCAACGACTCCTCCTCCTGCAGATGAGACAAACGAGCGACCTGTTGAAGACTCTGGCCCCAAAGACACCCTCCGACCCCCTGGTCGCGCTTTTAGGCGGCCAGGACAGCGGGTCAGGAGGATCGTCAAGCGGCTCGATCAACGTCAAAGGGTACGCAGCTCGCGAAGCTTATCTGAAACAGTTGGAAGACGATCGGTTGGTTGTACAGACAATTCGTCTGAACGCCAGGCGAGAGCTTGGGATCAGCGAGTCGAAAGAGGAGCCGTCGATGTTGCGGTCATATCTGGAAAACCGCATACCAGTGGGAGACCATCGGACGCTAGCCCAGATCGGGTATATGCTTGCTGCAGGTTGGGAGAGTGCCTCGGAGCGCAGCAATCTTCAGATGATGGCGTTCTGTGGACGGAGGATGACTTATGTGGAACAAGCATGCCTGGATGGAGGTCGCACGAACCTTGCTTTGGCTTTTGACTGGACTGATGGAACCAAACTATCAGCAGCTTTCTGTGACAAAGAAGCGCACCAGCCTGACGCCATTCGGCAGACTGCCGGCTCCATCATGGGTAGCAGCCAACGTCTCCTATCTGAAGGACATCGACACGTTCGAGACCAGGTTGAAACAGATAGGATCGATTCGCCCCAGCCTGACTCTAAACGCCGAATAGACCGAGGCAAATCCGAAAGCAAAGAACCGACCCAAAAAGCCAAAAGGAGGGAAAGGGGCGACCGTCCCGGAAGACTCCTAGGTTTTGACTGCAGTGGGGTGCCGGGTGTTCCTGAACAGCGCTCCAGCAGGCCTAATATAACCAGGGAATGTCATCCACCTCCTGATAAGTTTTCTAAGCACAAAAGTTTTGCGCCGCCGGATTCGTTACTTGATTCTCATGAACTGATTGATGAATGTCTGAGCCTCCTGGAGCGGACACCCAGTGCCTTCAATCGTTTCCGTTTTTTGAGTCTTGCGCCGAACCGAAGCCTTCGCACTAGTAAGCGTTCTGCGGCTCAGAATGCTTTGTGGCCCGTTCCCCCTCCGCTGTGGCGTTGGACGGGCACCAATTCACCAAACCCAAAGAATCGCCGTCGTAGACGTAAGATTCGTGCCCAAGTGAAATTGTTGCAACATGTCGTTTGCATGCTCAATTGGATCACGCTTGGTTACCCTGATAAGCCACCTAAGGTAGCCCAGGCGGGGGAACCATGGACCCATGACCAGTATAAAGTGCTTGAGACGCTCGAAAGGCACATTTCTCACTTTTGCCATTTGAAGCGGTTCGCCCAGAACGACCTTGGACGCTTTGGTGAAAAATTCGCTGCTCTCCGACAAACTGCTGAGGAACTGCCAAGCCACTTGGAAGTGGACCTCCAAATCATTTTGCATGACATCCAGGCTACCCTGGATGGTTACACAAAATTCGAGCAGCCGCATTTTGTGGCCCGTGTTGATCATGAAGTTCAGCATTCCGATTGCCATCATGACCCGGAACATGTTTCCATGCCGAACACAACCAACAAGCCAGTCGTTGCCGATCGAATCAAGTGGAAACATCCAGCTCGTTTTAATCCCAAACCTTACTTGTTGGATCCCGTCGTTTCAGCTGTTTTCGATAATCCGGATACCCTCAGGATTCCCCAGCATTTATGGCCTTCCAAAAGAAAAGCTCGGGTTCAATGTTCTCGACCTGATTTACTTAAACTAATGAAGATCTGGGACGCCCATGATGCTTTGGCTTTGTTCCCGTGCGAAGAAGTCGACGACCACGAAACCGTGGGCATCTTCGCGGTTCCTAAGGATAGTCAGTTTGATCGTCTAATCATCAACCCTACGGTGATCAATTCCAGGATGTCCCAGTATAGCAATTACACTAAAGGGTTAGCCCCAGGGTCGTTGCTTAGCCTCCTTAGCCTTGATGCCGATCAGTCATTTCGATTTTGTGCAGATGATCTTTCTGATTTTTACTATACCTTTCGGGTACCCCGGAATAGAGCAAAAAGGAACTGTATTGGTTTGAAAGTGTATCCATCTGAAGTTCAAAATTTGAAATGCTTTGAAAGTGGTTCCGTAGGACCATTTTACCCTGCTCTGGCCACCTTAGCCATGGGTGACTCCCACGCAGTTGAAATTGCCCAGGGGAGTCATCACGCCTTGTTGCAGCTTGAAGCAGGTAGCATGCTACCGTCCGAAACTTTAGAATACCGTAAGCCGATTCCTAGGGGTAATTTTGTCGAGCTTCTCGCTATCGATGACCACATTGGAGTTCAGAAAGTTTTCACAAAAGATTTGCACTTGAACTTGCCTGAGCGGGATACTTTGGTTTTTGAGCAAGCCAACCGAGCCTACTCCAAAGTAGGCTTAGTCTCTCACCCGGGTAAGCAAAAACGGTTCCAAACCCAAGGGACTATTTTAGGTGCAGATTTTAGTTTCAGCTTGCAGAAGCCGGATCATGCTCCTCATGTGTGTTACCGCTTTGATTTGTAGGAAGGATACTTGCACCAAGCAATTGCTCTCATCGATCATAGGCTGTTGGATTCATATTGTTCTTTTTAGGAGACCCCTACTGTCTTTGATGGATGCCGTTTTCAAAGAGGGTGATGGTGAACCCCCAACTAAAGTGATTTGCCTTAGTCGCCATGTCATCCATGAACTTATGTCTCTTTGTATTTTGGGATCATGTGCCCAAGCCGATCTCCGTGCAGATTTCGCCCCTCGTGTTTATGCTTTGGACGCCTCGCCTTGGGCGGGAGGGATCGTTGTCGCAGACAGCAACCGCACCGCAGTGGCTGAGCTGCGGCGGCATTCAGAACAAAAAGGATTTTACACTAATCTTTTGTCCTCAGCAGGTGAGATCTTGAAAAGCCATGGGTTAGATTCCTTGCAGGAGCTTGAAATGGGTCACGGTAACCTAGGCGACTCTGGTATTCATTTATCCTTTACCCCCGAAGTAGGCTCCATTAAGATACCATCCCAGCTTTCTGAAGGTTTCATTTATGACTGTGTTGAACTCTTCAAAGGTAGTGGGAATTGGTCCTCCAGTCACGCCCACCAGGGTTTGCAAGTTCATGATGGTTTTGAAATCAAGGGTACCAAATTGTCTTTCAAGGATTTGTCTGACAACAGCACCTTCCGAGAGGTTGTCAGCCTTGCCCTCCGAAGAGTTGTTAGGGAATGGCACGCAGGTCCGCCCTGCCTGACATTTGGGACACTTCGCAGACCCCGTCTAAGAAGTAAAGAGCAACCTTGGGGATTTAATCCCAGCGATCCACTGACAGCTTCGCACACCAGCCTTGCACGTCGCACCGCCATGCTCGGTTGCGTCGTTGTGCTTTCTGGGGCCTATTTTAGCTGTGAGCAGAGCGGTTCCTCGGTTATGTTCAGGTTGCATTGTTTTCGGGTGTTAATTATGCTAGGTTGCATTGTCACTCGTGTTGCATCTTGTTCGTATGGATCTGCCCTAAATAAGCCTTACCAGTGGTTGCACCAGTGGTTGCATAATAAAGGGTGGCTAGCAGGCATGGATGGGGTGTGTAACTGTAAGTGGAAAGGGAACCATTTCACCGTTGAAGGGACTTTCACGCGCAGCCGCATTGAAGAGTTCGATGCCAGGTGTGTTCCCAATTCAGAAACTGTTTACGGCAGAAAGCCCAGAGTTGGCGAGCCTGTCGCAAGCTTCTCGGCGCAATATCCGATCAGCATGATGAATGTGATGTCCAGAGGCAGTGTCACTGCCAAGAAAGAAGGCAATCCTTGTTTTTCGTTAGCCGATCGCATGTTGTCCTTCCGTAGAGTTGGTATGGATCTTGATTCGCAATGGCTCGAATCAGTGTCTTTGGATGAAGCTGCATCCGCTCGTGAATGGTATGATGATCCCGAGTGGATCTCTGAACTAGCTGACTCGTTGCCTTTTCGCCTCCTGTTTCAGTACCGTTTCCGAAAACCTTCACACATCAATATCCTTGAAAGTCAAGTTTACTCAACATGGATTAAGCATTGTGCCAAAAGCCATCCAAACTGTCGCATCGTAGCTATGTTGGACTCCAGGGTTACTTTAGGTGCAGCCGCCAAGGGCAGGTCCAGTAGCTATAGCATTTCAAAAATCCTTGAGCAGAGTTTGCCGTATGTTTTGGGCAGTAACTTGTACCCCGGTGGTTTGCATGTCTATTCTGCCAAAAACAGGGCTGATGGACCATCCCGTGATTGTGCCATCCCTGCGCCAACGAAGGATTTGCCAATTTGGTATACTGATTTGCTGGCTGGGAACTACCAGCGCTTCGATCTGGTTTGTCAATCGGCCCAGATCAGCAAGCTTTCAGCTAGATGGCTGCGTTTCCTGCTTTTATTAGGTGGTGATATAGAAAGGAATCCTGGACCCCTTGGTCAAGCTCGTGGTGAGCTCGATTTGCATACTGGCTTTGCCAAAGCCACTGCTGATCGAATGCGTCGATGTTTGGACGCTTTTAGATTGTGGCTGGATAGTGAACTGAAAATGGATTTGGCCAGAGTGACTCTGCGAGCTGATACTTGTGCCTTGGCCTTGCGTGCCTATGGACTGCACCTGTACCGTTCCGGCCTCCCACGTTACTTGCTGGTTTACGCAATTACTGCCATCCAAGATCAATGCCCCCAATATAGGTCTATGCTTGGAGCAGCCTGGCAAATCGATAAGAAATGGCAGCAAGCTGAGCCAGGTCATTGTCGTCCAGTTTTATCACTCCCAGTTTTACAAGCCATGTTGAGCCTTGCTATTTTGTGGCACTGGCCCCGATGGGCTGGAAGTACCATGGTAGGTTTCAGTGGAATGTTGCACCCAGCAGAGTTCATCAACTTGAGGCGCAAAGACTTGATGCTGCCGTCAGACACTGGTTTCCTGACTGACGCACTCTATGTACATTTGCGTTTTCCCAAAACGGCCAGATTCGCCCGACAGCAACATGTAAAGATCTCCGATCCTGATGTCATCAAATTTGCTGTTGAATTTTTCGGTCAATTTGGTCTGAATGAACTCTTGTTTGGTGGTACTATGCACAGCTACCGCAGTCAATGGAATGCTATTATGACTCATCTTGGTGTGCCTTGCAAGCAAGCCAGCCACGGCCTCACTCCCGGATCTCTCAGAGGATCTGGTGCCACCATGATGTATTTGCAATCCGAAAACATTCCCATGATATGTTGGAGAGGAAGATGGGCGAGAGTTAAGACTTTGGAATTCTACCTCCAAGAGGTAACAGCTCAGGTCCTGACAAATAGCTTGTCTCCCAAGTCCCAGGTGGTGATCAAACGGTTTAGCTTGTGGTTCAAGCAATTGGTTGTTTTGTTTTTGCAAGATGTGAAGCTTAATGCTTGCGGCGCAGGGTCCTAAGATTGGATATTGCTAGCTTGCACTTGTGGCCTTCCCCTGGAAAGTTCTGC
>CAXAMN010007446.1:1206767-1233128 GCA_963970005.1 Durusdinium trenchii | reverse complement strand
TTCATTCATTCATTTCATTCATTTCATTCAATTCATTCAGTTCATTCATTCATTTCATTCATTCATTTCATTCATTCATTTCATTCATTCATTTCATTCATTCATTTCATTCATTCATGTCATTCATTCAGTTCATTCATTCATTTCATTCATTTCATTCATTTCATTCATTCAGTTCATTCATTCATTTCATTCATTTCATTCATTTCATTCATTCATTCATTCATTCATTTCATTCATTCATTCGTTCATTCGTTCATTCAATCATTCATTCGTTCATTCCTTCATTCATTCATTCATTTTTGCAGATGATCACACAATGAGGCCATCTTCGAGATCATCCAGCGGGAAGATGCAAGGAATTTGCCATACTACCTGAAGGATGAGGAGTGGCCTTGTTTGGGCTTGTTTGGGGCTTCGAGGGCGCGGGTGAGGCCGGCCCAGGCTGTTTGTGCTTGGACTGCAAGGCATTCACGGCAAAGAAATAGCATCCCGCCAGCCAGCGGAAGCGAAGCCAAAGGATTGGTTCGGTCGCCCATGAATCACGGTGTGTCAGGACATGAAATTTTTCTGTGTTTTGTTCTCTGGCGCGCAATTGCAAGACGCTATAAGTGGCACTCCAGGCAAACCGCAACACTTGAGTATCAAGTTCATGACTGTCTGCAGAACTTGGATTTGTATGGATGTGACTGGATGTGTACCGTGACTCCGGTGGTGACGTCAGCTTTGTGGGAGGAGCTCGACTTCTTTATCATTGGCCTTGCGTTTGGAACCCCAATATTGCATGGATGCAACTGATGGACATTGCTCCTGAGAGGCGTTGCTTTTCAGGGGCGAGGGTGATGAAACCAGGATTCTTGGGTCTTTTCAAGCATTTCTTCGTCACTTCTTCTAAAAACTCTGGATTCAATCACCTGCATCTCTAGGGCACACAGACATTTGTATCCGGGTCTCCTCGGGGGCACTGGTGGCTGAAACGGACGAATGAGAGCACAGACTCAAACAGCGCAGAAGAAAGCCATCAGGGCCTATCTCTGCGCCATTGTGCTTCGCTTCGTCACGCTTCCGGGCCGGCAGGTGCGGCCCACATGCCAAGACCTACCTCCCGCAGCTGGTGGAAAGGGAGCGCGGAACTCTGCTTTCACACCTGACCTTTCGCACTGAAAAGGCGCACCATGACACCACCTGTTGCAACAACTTACAAGAAAAAAGGGCAGATAAAACACATACTGTAATCAAACCATCAAGGTGGCTCCATTGGTTCAAGGCAGATGACAACGAAGCACCAAAGTCGTTTTGTGAGTGTCGTTTTGTGAGTAACTGCACTTTGATCATAAGGGGCGCAATGTGATTCCCCCCCAGTGCCCATGACAGACCTGCTCGGTGCAGGACAAGAATCCCATTTATATTGCGCGGGGCTATGCACCTCCAACCTACTCCAGAGTGGCGCGGGGGCCCGGAGAGTTGAGAGGCTTTGAAGGAAGCTGGCCAGCTCGCTGGCCCCTACACCCCCGTGCAGTCTAGGGGGGACTTTTCGTTGCTTGTGGAGACTTCAGATCACATCTTGCATAGACGATCAATCAACCGCAGGCCATTGAAGAGCAATCAAAAGATATCAAAAGTAGCTCTCCGAAATCGAGCCAGCGAATGGCATACTCCAGACCGGTTGTGGGTTGAGAGTTGATTCTTTTTGAGATTGTTTCTGGGAGTGCGAAGCTCAAGCTTTCCAATCAATGTCAACTGGAGGTCAAGATCCGTTTCTATGGTCCGCAGCTGAGAATCACCGGCTGGATTTCGTTGAACAGCTCGGCAACAACTTGGGACTTGTCGATGAATGCACAACTTTCAGGACTTGTCTTGGTACTGAAGCTGATGAGCTCTTGGAAATCTTTCGGAGACCCAACTTGTGCAAACTTGCGGTAAATGTACATCCATGTTATAAGTTATAACATTGTACAACCATGTTGCACAGCCGCTGTATTTTGGCCTTCATCTCCAAGCTCTCCCAACTTCTCCAAGGTCCAGATCCACTCATGAAGGATGCAGGGTGCGGACCCTGATCCCGATGGATTTTGTGGATGCGACCCACTTTGGATTTACGGCCTTGTGGGGAAACACCACATTGGATGGGGCTGACCGATAGGGAAAAGGCCGACCGGAGTTCTCCGCGGTTCCGCCGATGTGTTGGCGTCGAGCTGCAGAGCTTAGGCCGAACTGGCCCTCAGGGAGCTCAGGCCTTGCTCCAGGGAAGACGTTTGTCAAGCCCAGCGGGTCGTTTGCTGCAGATCTAATTCATCGGTTCGCACATGTTTCCCGCTTGTCTGAAAGCCTACTGAGCTGTAGTGCTGAAAACTAGGGGACATGCAACCAATATGACGGCTTGTTGGCATTTCAGTATGTAACTGGCCAGCAGCGAATCTGTTCGATGCAGGCGTTCGATCACAGCCATCGGCACAAGCCAACCTGCCAGCCGTGAAGATTCCGTTTATATTGGGATGATGCGATATACTGTAATGCTTGTGCTTGCCATTTCTGACCACTACACACTACAAGTCTCAAAGATTCTGAAAACAAAAAACTTACATATTATGTATTCTTATGTGTGTACTATTTCAAAGTGAGTCTCTTCGACGCTTTCTCTTCTCTTGGAACGCAGGAGAGCTGATGGAGTACATCGTCGGTTGGCGGTGGCTCTACGCGTCATTTGGCCAGAAATGATTCGGATGCGAGTCGTTTGTCACAATGTGATACTCAACTACTAATTACTAAATTCCAAGGAGACCTACGGTCTACAAAAGAATGGCGAGAATGGGAATCACCAACTTTCACGGGTTGACAAAGGCTTTGGGTAGGATATCCCTGCTTGTCCTCCAGTGTTGTGGATTCCATTGTTTCTGAACATCACCAGAGGGACTTTCGCTGAGCAAAAAGTTGCTCTTGATTCTTCTACATTCTTCTTCCCACCTTTTCAAATCTTGGTATCGGGTCGACCGGACATTCTTCTATCATCTTCTATCTTGGGATGGTTGGGGGTTTCCAGTTCCCAGCATTGTGCTTTGCCGGACTGGCGGACACTTTCCCCAGAAAGTCTCTTTTTGGGTTCGCAGGAAACGGTTCGCAGATGTTCGCAGGATGTTTTTGGGGTTCCTCCCCCCGTTGCTCACCGGGTGACTGCCCTCGTCTCTGTCTCAGGTATTGGGATGGTCCCCTCGTGGATGAGGCCAGCAACGAGTTGGATGAACCAAAGGGCGGTTTTGGAAGAGTTCCATTGCTTCTCCGGACCAAAGCGAAGCTGCTTCAGGTGGAAAATGCGTGGAAGACTCCGCAGTGGCCCGATATTGCTCGAAGGGTTTCTGGGCTGCAGAGGTGTAGCAGTGTAGCAGAGGTGGACCTTCAATGATGCCGATCACGACCGTAACAGCAACTCCTACTCGGTCCTACTCCACCTAGTACGCCCACTGCTACGGCGTGCTATCAGGAAATATGTCGAAGACTGCGGTATGTTATTTGTATTTGTGTGATTTTGTATACCTTTCTGATCTATTAAATTATTGTTTTGCTTGTCAGTAAGATGTATTCGTTTATCCTCGATGGATCTCAATGGTGGTCTTTTGTATCGTTCCCATCGCTGATCACGACGCGCGGAACGCGCGGACTGCGACGCTCGGATCGTCAGGACTGGACGTGGGAAGGCCTTCGGATGGTCTCGCCGCCCTACTGGGCGCGAAGCTCGGTGCAGAAGCGACAGCCCCCCCTACCGGGAGGAAGAGGGTTTCAACACTTCAGGCGACTGAAGAGTTTCCATGGCGATTTCCGTGTTGTGGTCTGAGGAAAGGTTTCTTTACCTGGCAATGCTGAAAGGAAGCTGTATACTCTATGCATTTCATGGTTGATGACAGTTAAATTTACATTCATTTGCAAATACAGCATGAATCATCCTGCAACTAAGATGCTTCAATAGGCATGTTGGTCAAAGGGTGCATGTTGTTCCAACCGAAAGGGACTCTACAGGCGAACAAGACAAACGTACCAGTTGTTGATGAGCCAGCATCTAAGGCTTGATCCATCCCTGATCAAGTCTTACATCTGGATTGGCTATACATTTTGATATTTTAAGTCATGGGTTCGTTGGTGTTCTATGTCTCTTTGTCTATCCTATTGATTTACATCCATCCCAGACTCCCAAACTCATCTGCTGAGGTGCCAGAAGATGGGCGACCCTGGCGAGCACGCACGGAGGACGTGACAACACGTCATGCACGTGTTGGAGGTTTTGCGTGCTGGGTCATCCAGAATGTCATGTTCTAGCCCCAGATTGATCAGATTGCAGACTTTGCAATGCCAGTTGTTGGCAGAACCTGACCCAATCCCCTGTCATGCCAGGACGTCACCTTCGTAGCCAAAGGCCAGTGAAGTCTGCTTGCTTGGGCGGAGACATGTAACAAATAAGCTCAATGATGCTCATCAGCAACGGCTTTCAAGTCGGAGTTAAAGTTCCTATTATACAGGTTGGAGGCTATCGCTCTTAGGTTGCAGGCCATCGCTACTAGATGCTCAGCTCTCAATACATGGCTTTCAAGTCGGGATTGATATTCCCACGATGCTCAGCTCTCAAACAGGCATTCCTCAAGTTGGGTCGTATTAGATAAAGACGTGAGAAGTGTTAATGATCGTTTTATATTCTTTTTCGGCGTTGTCGTCGGCACATTGTTTGGAATCTGAGGAAAGGTATTCTCTAATTTTAGTGGAGGGGATATAACATAGGTTAATTCAATGCTGGATTTGAAAACGAATCCAACATATCATGAATTATGTTGCAATAAATCCCATTCAAATTCAATTCCCTAACATTCATCAAGATCGCATGCTGTAAGGCAAGGGCAAAAGCAAAAAAAAATCTATATAAATATTAAATAAATTAGTAATTTTTAAATATATATTGAATATATATATATATATCGAATATTTCATATAATGAATTTTATATTAATCATTTTAAATATTATTAAAATTATTAACGAACAATTTATGATGAAATTTATATTTATTTTTCGTAAAAGAATTAACTTAATATATATAAAGAATAGAAATAAATGGCAATTTTTCGATAGAGTCGGTGGGCGTGAATGGTTTTATATATTATAAATTAATAAATTGAAATTTTAATATTTTCATATTAAATTTGGTAATGTAATAACGATTCGTATTTATTTTTATTTTGATGTATTGTATAGATGTTTGTGGTTTTTCGGGGAAATACGACTTAGATTTTACGAAAGATTCGTAATTTATTTACATTTTCTTTTTTTTAATCGAGATTTTTAGTTTTAGGCTTTTAATATTCGTTAATATGTATTATTTTGTGTTGGTAATTGATATGAGGATTGGATTGGATTTAATTTAATATAATTTTTATATAGATTTTATAAATAATTTTTGATGGACGTTAAAGATTTTATTTTATATATATATTTAATGTTTATTCGATTAATATTTATTATTTAAATATTTTATTTGAATAATTAAATATTTTTAATAGATATGTTTTTGGGGATTTTCGATGTATAAATTCCGGTATTTTTATATTAATAATTTATGATAATATATAGTTAAGGATTTTATATATAATTTGAATTTTGTATGTATTTTTATTTTTTTATTTTTTGATGTTGTTATTGAAGATGTATTATTGTAGTTTTATTGAAAAAAAAATAAAGGAATTATTTTTAGTATTTTATCGTATTGTTATATTTATATTTTTTATATAATTTATATTTATATTTATACGTATATTTGGAATAAGAAGGGTGGGTATATATAAAACTTATGCGATATTTTTTTTTGCATAAAATGCAATTGATATTATAATACGAATTTATGCATTATATATTTAATATAATGGATATATATTACACCTTAATAATCTTCTGATATGGATGTCGAAGAAATACTTAAGGATGAGGATGAAGGAGAAGATTCGAAGGTATAATTAATTTAGTAATAATTTTAATAATAATTTATTGTGTTTTGGGATATGTAATGCAGGAATTTGGGTATTTTGAGATATGAAGCAATTTATTGTATTTTGAGGAATATAATGTTTAGGTTTCGGTTTGTTAGCCTTAGATCCCGGATATATAGAACGACGAATTTAAATATATATATATAAATTTAATTTATAAATATATATATATTAAATATATTGATTTATTATATTATTTTAAAATTGTTTAATATTTTAAATTAGAAAATATATTAAATATATATTAAATAAATATAAATATCTAAAATATAAATAAATATAAATATCTAAAATATTTATATTTATTTATATTAAATTATAAAAGATGGAAAGGAAATAGAAAAATAAAGATAACTAATATTAAAGATGGAAAGGATGAATATAATAGAAAATTATAATTATAATATGATTATATTTTATTTATCTAAATAATATTGAATTGAAATAATTATGAAATCGAGAATTAAAAAATATTATTTAAATAGATTGAATATTAAAGATCTATATATATATATAATTTGGACGAAATCGAAATTGACGCTTTTAATTACGAATTTGGATACAATTAGGAACTAGAACATTAGAAACACCCAATAATTGTACGCGATCGAACACTAGAATAATTTTAGAAAAAAATTGAACGAAATCGAACACTAGAAAAATCCAATAAATGGACGAAATCGACCACCAGATTTACTTCCAAGAAAGGATTTGAAAGGAACCTCCCGCCTTCTTTCGGCCTTTCCGGCCTCTCGGCCTCAATCCAGCCCTAGCCTAGTCACCAGCCCCACGAAAGGATTTGAAAGGAAGGGCCCAACCCACGGCAGGCCCCACGAAAGGATTTAGAAAGAAAGGCTTGCCTGGCCCAGCCAACCCAGAACCCAATCTGGGGGATATCCCAATATATAATGATTGATGATATTGATTTATTAATCTATAATACGATATTATATATATTTTTATTTGATATATATATATATTGTATTTGGATGATTTAAGATATGTTATTCATATTCAATATTGAAATTAATTAATCAGTCATGTTTTTTATGGAATATATTAACATATGAAAAATTAGGAATATATATTTAATGAATTTATTTTATGGAATGTTATTGACATATTGATGTTTAATTTTCATTATTTTATAAGATTTGGAATGGTGATTATGTTGAGATTTATGGCGTATATTACGGGTGATATTTCTTTGAATTAATAATATATTATTCTTATTGGATGATTTATTGTTATTTTAAGGTTTCGATTGAATTAACAATAATATTTGATAAGGATTGATGGCAATATAGATTTTATTATCAATATAAATCCTATTAATATATTTAATTTATGCAATTTGATGTCTGTGTTGCATTTGGCTTTTGTGCTGATGAATTTCTTAGGTATATCGGAAACGTCGTATATAAATGGAGAATTGTCGGACAGAAATGGAAATATTGTGGTTAAAATATATTGAATATTGTTATGTGATCTTTTTTCTTTATAAAATCTGGGCACTGGCCACCGTGGAGGACGGTCAAAATCCCATGATAATCATGACAATTGATTTCAAGGTCTGCCTAATCGTCGAAAATGGGCAATAGCATCTTAGATTGATCTAAAAAACGGAATTGCAAAATTTGGTGAGGAGGGTTGCAAATTTATTAATCTATAGGCGTGTTTGAATATATTTATTCATCAATATATATATCAATGGGGGATTAAAAAGGTATTTTGATGATTAAATCAAGGGAAATAATATCTAAATTAAAATAAATAAAAAATAATATATATTATTTTTGAATTATTGTAATATCTTTCGATATAATTATAAATTCATTCATTTTAATATACAAATTTAATTGTATCCATTTAAATTTCCTATTTATTTTAATTATAAAACATATTAAATATATTTGAATAATAATTATTATCATATATTTTAGAAAATATAAATTATATATATTATTAATATTTAATCCATACCTCGGAATAATAATTTTAATATACAATATTAAAATCAATCCCTTTCAAATAATGATTCCTTTTCAATTATAACTTGAGAGGAAGGAAACACGAAAGGTAGGACAACGGGAAGAGAAGAGAATACGAGAGACAGGAACATAAATGCAATGTTCGATATGGTGATTTATCCCCTCGGAAGCGACCTGTCGTAAATATGTTCATATATACTCTAAATAATCAAATATATGCTCTCGAAATATTCAAAAAAATTATGAAGAAAAGAAGTTTGCCCCATAGCTCAAATCATCAATAAATATTAAATCGAAACATCATAAGATTTAAACTATCCTAAAATCATCAGAGGCTCACGAAAACGTTTCCCAAGAGAATTAATGTGCTACTCAAAACAAAAATTCTAGGTATATATTGCTTCGGAGAATACCTTTCGTAATTACATATTCTTTCTAAATATTTAAATTTCAATTATCCCGAAATCATGAAAGGCTCACGAAGATGTTCTCCAAGAAAAAATTAAATTTAAAAAGGGGAAGATCTATATTTAAAAACAAAAAAAAAATCAATTCCAAGGGAAGCGGAGGAGAAGGGTTTATATTAAAAAATCAATTCGAAGAGGAAGGGCGAATTAAATGTTCAATTATTAGACCCACATTCGCCTCGCAAATCAAACTCAAAATATTCCCTAAAGGACTACCTTTCGTAATTTTATTCTATACACATATAAATCCTAAAATAAAAAATATCTAATATATAAATATATTTACCCAGAAAAATACCAATTTCCAAATAATTTTATTAAACAAATATAAATAAATAACTAACAAAATCCTATAAGATTTTATACTATCTAATTTTTCTATAAAATTAAATATCCAATATATAGATATATATATATATTCATATTATCTAAAAAACATATAAACCATCAAAATATACTATAACATCATTTCAATACACAAAACCAATTTTATAAGTTATAGAAATATCAATAAAATCTAAAACATATAATTAATATTTATACATATCTATATTAATAAAAAACATTATTTAAATATATATTTTCAAAACATTGCAATCCCCCAAGATTTTACAAAAAATATATTAATACCGATTATTTAATAGTTATATTATAAATATTTATTCATAATATAATAATTTTATTATTTGTTAGTCGCCACCATTTTTTCGTTCTCCCCTTCCAAATCCCATCCCATATTCCCTAATATTCATATCGTTCGCCCATCAAATTCTCCAGCTAACTTATCGGCTACGTTTCATAATTCATTTTATAATACGTAAAAATTAATTTGAAAGAGTTACTTTAAACCCATAATTGCACGAAAACATACGAAAATCCATCGGCCATATCTAATCACATCACAAAATCTCATAAAATCCACACTTTATGTAATTATTTATACTGAAAATTAACTATTGTAGATAAAATAAGTAAATTATATATATATATAATGTACAAATTCAATGCAAGAAAATAACATATACACGATGTTGATTTTCATGCATATTTATTTATGCACATTTTATTTTGCGGTGATTTCACACTATTCGTCATGAATTAAGCATTCCTTAAGAATTCTGACAGCTTGCAATATTCCTGCCTTTGATCTGCACATTTATTGCAAATGAATCAACAGGAAAGAACAATTGACCATAGGAATAGGAAATACGATATTATACGATATTGGCTGTTTGTACTTGTTAGCAGTGCGAGGCAGGTACCTGAAACCACCTGGCCAATATGTGTTTGAGACAAGAGTGCCTTGTGCAAGGCGAGGCAAGGCGACGGAAGTCTTGTGATGTATGGAAGCCAAGAAATGCTGAGCTTACATTGGGGATAAAAATCATTGTCTTCCTCAGGTCAGGTGAACACGATTCAGGAAGCTACATGGGGAACGGACTGCCGTCAGCAATAAAACATCTCGAGTTTCCACGGAATTGCCTAGCCTATCCTAGCCTCAGTTCGTCGCTGCTCAGTATCGCAAAAGGGTCAACGTCAAATCTTCATCCTGCAATGCTCCCTCTAAAGGAAGCTGACGTATCCAAATTGCAATTTGCAGTTTCACAAGGCCATGACAAGCTTCACTTGTACACTGCTTGTACTTGTATGAACGCATGGTTGCAAAAGCCTCCACAGATCGCTCACGTTCGCTGACGTTTGGGCCTGCTTCTTCAACTCGCCGAGCATCTCACCACCTTGGACGATTTGTGGCCAAGTCTGTGGCACCACAGCAGCCAACTGTCTTTGATGTCTTTTAGACTCCATCGGACCACCTTCGACTCCATCGGACCACCAGACCGAAGAACGGCTGCATTTGGTCTTGTTGGACGACGGTTCCTGGCAACAGCCGGGCTCCAACCGACCAACATGGTTGGGGAGGCATCCGGCAGTCTGCGGCCACGACCAAAAGAAGCGGGAGTGCCCTAACACCGTAAGGAATCCAAGAACTTGAACTTGAAAGACTAACATGGTCAGGCCATTCCCACTCATCATGTGTCCAAACTAGCGGGCTTGGCTTCTCACTTTCCTCCAATTGAGTTTGTGGAATGAAACGGTTACTTCATTGTAGCCCTCTCTAAAAACACGACGGAGTAACGAACGTGAAGTGTGGGACACTGTGTGGGACCATGTGGACCGGTCGCATCACCTTCCTGCTTCCTGCCATGTCACCCAGCATTCGTACACCGTTCACTTCGATGATGCGGTCTCCAACTTTCACCTGTGACGAATGCCGTTCCACAACGGCCATGTGGCCAACTGCGCCAACTGCGACACCAAAGATATCACAAAGACAGCAGCAACACACCGAATGACATGAAATCGATTTCCAAAGCAAAGCCAAGTTGACGATAACGTCAGGATTGTCTTGATTCCACTTGTCAAAGCGTCCTCCAAGGCTGCAACTGTGGTATGGGAATTCGGCAAGAAACAGTGCTTCTTCCATTCAAGCAGCAAAGATAAGGCTTCTTTAGGCACCAAGGTTCTGCGATTATTGCTCCAGAAAAGGGTGGTTTCCACGTTAATGAGTCGCAGTGTGGAGTGGGAGACCGTTGTGACCCTAAGCCAGAATGGCTGCAAAAAAAGGCAGAATTATGGCAGTCCTCCGTCCGCGATTTGGGCCAAACTAATCCTCAAGAACACTCGATCTCACAAACTGCAAGGCCACAACAAGGGGCGTCAAAGCACGAAGAAACACACGCAGTGGCACCAAGTCTAGTGATTTGAAGTGATTTGCGAATGCAACTAGTTATATACAAATACTTCAATGGAGCTGTGAACCTTCATCGGGAAGCAAAACCGAGCTCAACAGTAACAAGGCCACACTAGGAAACAAAACAACGCAACATGCAGCGGAATCAAACATGTCCCACAAATAGTGCTCCCTCTGGCATAACTCCAAACACCCAAAACACCATGCAGTAGATCCAGCGAGTTTTCTGCCCTGTTCGTTTTGAGTGCCCATCCAGCCAGGTGCAATCATCTCAAAAGACATTGGACAAGGAAGGAAGTTCTTGCAGCTTCGGCTCCCACGAGAGGATGGCTTGTAGTTCAACTGCGCACCTGAGTTTCTCCAAGTTCCCCAAAACAGCCCTTACAACGACGTTCCTCACTCTGAATAACAGACCACCCAAGGTTGGGTGTCCTGGATCAATGGCCCCATGAAACATCGGTCTTGGAAAGCCAGTCTGCTTGTGAAATGCTATCTGGGCCAAGCCACCGAGGCGAAGTGAAGACTTTTCCAAGATGATCTTGTACGGGGTAGGACGCGCCAAGGTCAAATGCAAACTCTTCTCCTGTAGTCACACGTGTGACACGTGAGTGTGCCGCCGATGACGGCAATTCAACGGCTGAAACTCCACAGCACTCAAGACTTTCCTCTGTTGCTTGACCTCCCCTGCGCATGACATCCAAGTAGTCCCCACATTTTACTTAGAGGATGAGATTGCTTGGGTAGCTGATATCATGGATGTTCTTGCTATTCAAACTTTGAATGTGGAAGGGAATGCGCAGCAAGGGGGTCGTTGGAGGCTGTACTAAAGCCGTGGCTTCCACACGTTCATGTCCAAACAAAACAATTGCATGTACATATATCGTATAGACAGGTGACAGGTATATAGAGAGGAGCTAACTCATTTGTTCTCTAAAATTAGCCGTTCCACCATCTCACGCCACTCTGAAACTTAGGGCAGGGCACATCAAAGCTTGTCTTGGAGCAGCGCACGAAGTGGGCCCGCCCGCCCCGCACATCATCTCACATCTCCATGAATGCTCTCGCTTGTGCACATAGGTATAGAATTTAGAATGATTACAGGGGGAGAAGGCTGGCAACAATGGCCATTGGTGAAATCAACATTCCCCCAGATTTCATCAAGCAACACATGCACCAAGCCGACGTCACATGCCCCAAGCCGGCAGTTTGGCGCTTTCAGCCTGGCCGAGGCTCTGAGGACTTCATCGCTGCCTTCAATGTTTCTAAGAGAAGCTTCTTGTCGCCAGTCTTTCCTTGGCGTGACCGCGCGGAGCGCGTAGGAGCTGTGCGGGGCTCGGTGTTGAAAGGGGATCACTCCAGCGCTTTCTTGGGTGGGAGACGCTCCATGCCACGTCGAACACCATTCCCATTGGACGCCCCTTTGGTCTCTCTCCAGAGTGTAGCGGCGCAGTCGCCCCACTAGGTGCACTAGGAGACTCTGACGGAATTAGGAGGAATGAGGCCGCATAAACCCAGGTGCCAGGCCATCCCGTCCTTTATCAGAAACCTTTTTTTCGATCCCTCCCACCCTTAAAACAGGGAAGCCCGGAGCCGGTCCCCTCCAGGCCCCAGAAGTCAGAGCAGCTCAAGTTTGACTTCCGGACACCTTCAGTAAGTAGTGTCAAATCTTGATTCATAAATAACCCCCCATGAAAAACCTCCTCAACATGTTTAGATTCTTTCTAGATACTTCTTGTTAAATCCAAAGTCCACATGACGGCCCCCGCGCCGTGCTGGGATCTGCGGCAGGCAGTGGTGTTTCCAACACTTGACCGAGGTGCCGTTCACTGCGGTGATGCAATCAAACGGCTTCATGGCTTTGGTCGGATTTTCCTGCCAAATGGCGGGACCTTTGCGGATCGATGTCGAATGTGGTTGCTGTATGTTTTTGGTTCTTGGCCAATGGTCTGAAGGAACCGGAGACTTGGTCGTTGGTTTTTTTGGGGGCAGTTCTTGGAAACCACAAGCTACATCTTTTCAGCGTTCTGACCAGCTTGTGGCCGGGACAGCTACTCTAAACCTGGTCGTCGACCTGCTTGCTTTACCTGAGAGACGCGTGGGCATGTTCTGTTCGTGTTGACTAACCAAGGTTCCCTGGCGCCACACGTTTCGATGACGCCAGCGGGCACGGCTGCGGCACGGCTGCACCACCCACTGCCGAACCACCCGGGTTCTACCGATCGTCGCCCTGTGCGCATCGGGGCATAGGCCCTGAAACAGTAAACGTGGAAAACGAAAGGCCCGGTTGGATGACAATTTTCCGCTTTCCTCTACGAACGGGTGGTTTTCATTGGTTTTCCGCGTTAGACTGAGAGCGTCATTGTCTCGTTCTTTTGTAAAGCAGCCGGCGACAGCACAGCCAACGACTTTCTGTAGAACAAGGATGTGCCCCCGTCCGTATTGAAGGTGTCAATCACGCCGCTGGTGATGGTCATGAGCATTGGGCCTGCGACTTGACATGACCAGAGTCCAAATGGGTCCAGAATGGTCCAGATGTGCCCAACACATGCAGCGAAAATTGGATGCTGGCCAGGCCAGTCGCGTTTCTGATCTGATGTGGACAGGAACCAGGTTCAACTTAACATGTATTGCAACTATGCAATTCTTGAAAGATCTTGAAAGTAAACTGGATTTAACTAGGCCAAATCTCATTCACCCGTTTGTTGCATCCTACGAGCTGGTTCAACCAACACCCATCTCCGCATCACAATTGACGGCCTCGATCGTCGACGTCATCCAATTCGACACCCAGGTGCCGTAAGTACATCTCTGGCAATCTCACATTCACCTACAACGCACTCAACTGACTGGTGCGATTCACCAGGAAAGCTACTAGGTGGAGGCCATCGCTATTAGGGTGGAGGCCATTCCTATTAGGTTCCTTGTGCTACTGGTAGCAAGAAGCTACTAGTAGTCTCGGGATCACTTTTCGAGCAGCCCCGGTCCGGTTCTCCACCCCACATGGTTCCGCTGAGACCACGGACTGCAGGAACCAGTATGTCCAACATCATGAGGACCGTGCCCAAAAGCCACAAAAAACCGTTTTGCTATACATATAACATAGTATAAGATCGTATAACTGATGAGGCAAGGACGTTTCGTGACAAAGGTGTCTCAAGTATGGTGTTGCTGTTGTATTCCCACAATGTCTGCTCCTTTTGAGAGCTGCCTGCATTGATTCTCAGCTCAGAATCGAAGCACACTTTTCTCTGTATCTTGCTGCTGTTTCTCTTCATGCATTTCTTGCATGCTACCACTCCTTCATCAAATTGCAAACATGTCTTTCACTTTTACACTTGGAGCAATGTTTCAGGTCAGATATGTATGTCGAAAAATCATAGCTTCTACTTGAGCTAGCCACTCCCGAAAAAAGGTTGTCTTCATTTACTGTAGCCTTGTGTTATTCATTGGGTTGGGGTGACCTAACTAAAATATTTGGAAGCGGGACACCGGTTGAACAAAACAATTGGGAACAACTATGAAAAACTGTATATGCACAGAAGGTCTAGGTATGTTTAACTGGCTACTTGAATATATAATTGGGACTTACTTGAGTCTGGTAGGGTTCTTAATCATGATCTTTCTGCATGGATTGTTGAGAACATCAACGGCAAGAGGTTGATTGATAGGTTGCTGCATCTGAATGACTCCTCCATTTGTGGATGTGCTTTCCACAAAGAAGAATCTAACATAGTCCAACGAAAAAGATCTATTAGATACTGCAATGAATGTCTGACCATCTAAAGGGGAAACTAAATGTTCGATGAAATATAGGGTTGGCAAACAAAACCACCTTTTGGGACTTCTATTGAATATGGCTCAGAAAGGCCCAAGAATCAGCAACAACTTCACAACATACATGTGTCACGAATGGCAAAAACAATCACATCAAGTTGCTGAAGCTGTTCACTGACCCTGTCCAGCTGGCATCACTGACCTGCGCTGAACAGCCAAGTCACCGTGAAGGATCCTTTCTTGTCATTCATCCTCAGGTTCTCATCGGTGAACGAGAGCCGTCAGGAAAGAACCGCTGCAAGGAGGCATAACTTCTACCTACTTGTTCAATCTTATTCATGCTCAGCCAGTCTCAGTAGGCTGGACCTGAAACGCTGCTTCAATTTCTGTTTCTTTACATCTTGAAGGATGGCATGGCCATGGCGCGCTCAAGGTCGGCTCATCCATGGCATAGGGGGGCGCTGAAGAACATGCACATAAGTGTCTGACATCTTTCACAGGGACCAACTACGGCATCCTGAACTCTGTGCTCGAAAGACGGGGCTTTGGCCACTTCTTGCGGGCCCCTCCTTGCCCACATAAGGCCAAATTAGAGATCCAAAACCCATGCTTCTTGGGAACTGGCCAAACCAGCACCTTTCGTCCAAGCATCTCCAGTGTGTTCTCGACAATCTCGTGCTTTTCGGTGTCATTGATCCTTAGCTGCCGAAGCTTCAAGACTTTAAGAAGAGATAGATGATTTGGTGAAAGTCGGCAATGTAGGCAGTAAGCTTAGATCTTCTACAGCACCTGCTTCAGGGCAAAGGAGCACACCAGCGCTTTGGGTTTAAACCCTCCCCAAGTGTATTCCACCTCTCTGTCACATGTGAAACGAATGGTCGCCCTACGTCGTGAACGAATGGTCGCTTCCAGGCTTCGCTGGCATGGTGTGGACAGCATCCATCCCAGTGCTCTCGCCCTTCTCGCAGCAGCAAAGGAAAAACATTGCTTCCAGCTGCAGGATCCGAGGAGGGGGGGCACGGGAAGACAAGTTCTGCCTTGGGGCCAAAATGTTGCAAATGTTAATACACACTTCAACCTGTTTTGGTTTTGCTTCAGCTTCTCCAACGAGTCAACCGGGCATTGTTGCAACATATAGTGCAGGTCAACCTTTGCGATGGATTGCTGCTAGACCGCTACACGCTCCGCTTACTAGGTGATGTTTCGAGCATTCTACTCTTCTTTTTTTTACTTCATCGTTATTATGCATACATATATATATATACAATACTCTAGATGCTTCTCAACGTGCAAGCCCTATACAGGCCCGCCAGTGAGTGTTTCACGCTTGTTATCGCTTGAACAGGATTTACTTTTTGAAAGACTACATCCATGCGGACCGAGTGAAGCACATCTAGTCTCTGAGTTCTCTAAATTGCCTTGGTGCGACTGCGGAAACTGGTCAGAACTATGAGTAAACATTGAGTAAACTATATATCAGGAAACATTCATTGCTTTGGGTTCTATTGATTGAGGAAGATCGATGTGCACAGCATAGCTCAGCACCCCTGGCCCTTTTTGGCTTCAGCTCCCCCAGAAGCGGGTCTACCCCGGTGTTCATCGCAGCGGGTCTACCCGGCGGTGCTCGGGTCGGATGCCGGTTCGCCCTGACGTGATGTCCTCCATCGAACGAACATGTGATGGTGGATTGAAGAGTAGATGGCACAGACCGCAAGAGGCGGTTTATAAATATGAACCCCATTGAACCCACATGTAACATGTCAAGGACATCTTGAGATCTGATGAGATCTGTGCACTCTGACACTACTTTAATGAAGGACTCTGAACAGACCACGCTCTGCGTTCACCAATTCTCGGACGGTCAGGCACCGCGGGCCCCTCGTCACAGCCTCGGTGGTTGCTGTTGGGATCGACACCGAGCCCTCAAGGGGCATCCAAATAAGCAAATCCACCCGACTCAACCCGAGGGAAAACCCATTTCCAGAACTCTGGAAATGCCGTGGACAACACGTGGGCTGTTCGGGCGCTCTGGGCCGGTGGGCAAACGAGTCCGTGAATGACATTTTGGATGGATCTTTAAGCGCTCAGCTTGATGCCCCAAGAAACCACAAGACATGCATTAAACCCATATCAATAACAACGAAGGCCCAAAAAGCGTGTGCAACATGAAATGCAATGCATCACAATCGACCCCCTTCTGCACTCATTCATCTCTCTCTGTCTCTATCTCATGGTATGACGTGCCTTCTGTGGCCGAAACTATGCTAAACTATAACCAGGTGTGTAGCACACTGGTCTGCCAAACTGCAAGCAACTGCAGTCCCCAAAGTTCCCATCCAAATCTGTTCCGCCATCCTGTACGCACCTCAGGATCCCAACTTCCGGCGTTTCTGGGACACCTGGAGAGCAACGGCACTAGAAAATTGACATTTACACAAAGTATCCTCTGTGGAATAACCGGTGGGGGTTGAGAACCCCATTTTATAGTGATAAATGACTGAACCAGGCTCTGGGAGCACAATGCCCCACTATAGAATCTAGCTTTCAACCCTTGTAGTGTACAGCATAGTTTCTCTATAGAATAAAGGGAGTCAACCTTTAAGGCACTAATGTAACAGAATTGTAGGCTCAAAATCTGAATTATCCAATAGAAACAGCCAGGGGTGGTCCTCATTCTATAGACAAGTGGGTGTAACATCAAGGCTGACATATTATTTTAGAGGAAAGTTACGCAGCAATGGCAAAAGAGGTTGGCATTTTATTCTATAGAAACATGATTGAACATTGCAAGGTTGAAATTCATTTTAATAAAAAAAATGGACAGAAAATGACACTCCAAAAACAAGATATGTCTATAGAGGTTGATATTCATTTTATAAGGGCAGGGTTGGACACTCACAGGTAGATTTTTTATTTTAGAAAGGTGGGCTGAATTTTGAACAAATATAGTTTTATAGTGGGCCAATATTCACCGGTTGTTCCACAGGAAATGTGGGAATGCATGCGCCAGATTGCACAAGAATGCGCCGGATATTTCGTGAAATCAGAATCTGAATCCAACCTGCCTCACTGTAAAGGCCAATATTCACCGGTTGTTCCACAGGAAATGTGGGAATGCATGCACCAGATTGCACAAGAATGCGCCGGATATTTCGTGAAATCAGAATCAGAATCCAACCTGCCTCACTGTAAAACATCCATCCACTCTAAAGTAAACTCTCAACCTTCTACTGTTCCAGGTTCCCTCTATAGAATCAAAACCATGTCCTCTATAAAATGCCCTCAATTGTCATAAATTCTTTGTATTTTCTATAAAATGAGGATGATCAACCTATTGGCCCATCAATATATGATTTTCTCACCTCAGAGATCCTCAGAGTGGATCTGTCTCAGGTAGGTTGGCATTTGATTCTAGAAAAAATCTCTATAAAATGCCAGGTCATTTTGGAGCTCGACCTCCCCCATTCTATAGGGGTTATTCGGCAGAGGGTCACAAAGTACTAGATGAGATGGCACACAAGTACTCTCAAGTTCTACTCTCTCTCTCTCTCTTGGTTGATGGCTAGCTTTACCTGCAGCGAAACACAACAAATCTATGCTGTCATCTAAATGCCCCTTGGTTCATGTCATGTTGTATCCACCCCTTTTTTCTCGGACTGCTCACTGGTTAGATTAACAAAGACTTGACTATTCGCCTGCCTGTGTTCCCACACATCGTTCACCATGAGAACGCTTGCTGTGCAGGCCACAGTAGCCCGTGCCCTGCCAACGCAGTCAATGGATCTTGCCCCTGGCAGCATGTAGATAAGCTACTGACGTGGTGTGAAATTGCACCTGACAGTACCTCACAATTCAAATCGAAAACTACAATTATATAGTTGGGAACAAAACCTTTCGGATAGGGACTGGTTTCTGTAGCTCACAAGACTTTCCGGTCAAACAGCCTGGCAACAGTCAAGGCTGCCCTCTTATGATACTATAGCTAGTTTTGTCTCATGATTCTTCAAGTGGTATGAGGGGGCCACTCTTTGCCCCAAAGAGCTGTAGAGAAAGAACCCCTAGGACTCTTGGTAGACGGATATAATGACATACAAAAAACAATATTCTCCATATTGATCATACCTCTCGGGTGGTATCTTTGTCACTGCCAAGCTGTCACCGGGATACAAGGCACAGGCCTCTTGGTGGCATGGCCGCGGACAGGGTCGGCCTTCATCAGAAGCTTGGCCTTTCGGAAGCTACACGGTCCATCGTCAAAATCCATGCATGGCCACCCATTCTTGGCAACCACGGTCTATGAGCTGATCAAATAAAGACGTGCAAATGAAGACGTATCACGCACCACTTGAGGCCCACGCTGCACCATTTTTGGATCTTTGAAAGTCAGGTCAGGACCAAGATTCCAAAAGACAAGGGACACGTCGGATATGCCACCCTGCAACTGTATGCTCGTTTTTGAGTTGTTTTCTTGTCTGTGGACTTTTTGTTGGTATTTACAAGTTTTAGACGTGTCTTTGCCGGTGCATCCAATTTCCCACGCTTTCCCAACAAATATGCTTGCGTCGAGCGTTTCGCTGCATTGACATGCTCATTTTTGTCAGGAGAGTAAGAAAAAAAGTTCGGAAAAGTGTTCTTGAAGGTCTGATGATAAGTGATCTGCGTGGTAGTAGGATATCGCCCGTAGCGGGCATTCCTGCGTACACTCCTGCAAAACAAAAAAGCAACAGAATAACCAAACCGAGTGAAACTCAATGGTACGTAGGCACTAAACGTGCCTGAACGTCAGCAGACCCAGTAAACGGTCAGAGCAAACAGTGGAACAAGGCAAGCTAACCGCAAGAAGCAACCCAAATACACCACAAAGTGGGGAGGAGAGGGTAACAAGGGGGCCCGCAGCCAACGGCGCCCCAGCACCCACAGCTCAGCCCCACCCCAAAACTGTCAGCAGAGCTGGAAGAGGGGGGAAGAGGAGGGAAACAAACAAACAGAAGAAACAGAGGGAAACCCACACAAGCGACCCAAAAGCAGCAACCCGAAACCCCAGAGGCAGAAACAACCGGGACGTTAGGCGAGGAAAACGAAGGACCACCATGTAGAACGGGAGCAATCCGGCCGGGAAACCGTAACGGCAGCAAGGGCAGCAAGCAGAGGCTTGAGGGACGGCCCCCTCAGCCAAACCAAACCAGGAGGGACGGCACCCTCTGGTAACAAGTCAGAGAGGGCAGCACCTCTCGACACCAAACAACTGCAAGTGGCAGCAAGCAATCGACACGACACAACGGCAAAAAATGTCCTTCAGGTACGTTGCCGGCGAGCTGGAGCCGATGGTGCGGAGTCGGACCCCTCCCGCTTGGGACTCCTACGCTTACCCTTCCCACCGCCTTTGTCGAGGCCAAGCCCTTGAAGAACTGCCCGAGCAGGCCCAGAGGGCATGTGTCGGGCAGGCCTCCAGCCCAACTCTTTGTCTCGACCTTGGAGCGGGCGCCATCGCTCATGCAGGAGGTTTTCCCGCAGCAGGAAAGCACTCTCCGAGTTCCGGAAGGTGACCACAATGGGCCAGGCGTCACTCTCCGGAGGCTCGCCATGGGAAATGGCTTCAACTGCCATTGGCAGCGCTTGAAGGGCTTCCAGATGGGTTGCCAGTTCCAAGGTCTCCCTCCCTGCTGTGGCCACGTAGGCCAGGAAGCGATTTGCCACCTGCTGTCGCCATGGAGTAGGCCTAACAGGAGGCCGATCGCCAGGGGCAAGCCGTGAAGTGGACTTCCATGAAGCCCAGGCTGTGGTAAGGTCCTGCTTGACTCCTCCTTTACAGAAAAAGACAAGGGAACGTTGTGCTGAAGCGCTGCCGATCCGATGTGCTGTTTGTAAGGCCAGGCGACCGGTGGAGTCGAGCAGACCATGCATCCGGTCCACCCGGTCAGCCAGCCGGTCCATGTCATCGCGAGAGACCCGGCCGCTTCCACCGCCACCAGCGTCACGACGATCATCGCGATGCGACGAGCGGCGAGCAGACATAGCATCGGGCGGGGTAGACACTAGAAAACCGGACCTAGACGTACACGTGAGCCTTGAGCCGGTGAAGGGAGAACATGTGCGGCGAAGTTAACCAAGGGGCCTCTGAGGGAGGACAATAGGGGCAATAACACGGTAACGCAACCTTAGACGCAGGGTGCACGTGGTTGACATGCATGCGCGCACTTGGTTTTCCCGGGAAGCAAGCGCCACAATCGCAGCAAATCACCGGAGAAGCGCCAGGCTGATGTAAGGGCAAGTGCTTGGTGAGGCCATCCTCAAGTTCAAACGTGCGGGGGCAGTGAGGGCAATTCCAAGTACGATCTCGGTACGTGCCCTGCTTATGGGATTTGGCAATATGCCAGGAGAGCCCGGTTTTAGTGGTAAACCTACGACCGCAACCCGGGAGCGGACACTCATGGGGGCCTTGACCGCCTTCCGGAGCCGGGCGTGCAGCCCAGTACTTATCAACGGCACGGTCGGTCAGAGCAGCGGCACGGTCGGGCGGAAGCACGGCGCGAAAGAAAGCGGGCGGGCGGGCTTGTTTGACCACCAGGCGGGAACGTTTCGAAGCAGGTGGAAGCGGGGAGACTGCGAGCGGTTCGGCGAAACGGTTGGCAGCTAGTTGTTGCGAGGAGAAAACAAGCATACGAAAAAGATGCAAATCGGCGCCGGTCGTGAAGAACTTGTCCCAGTCCGGACGAAGCGAGATGACCTGGTCAACCACGTCGGAGACGGGCAGCGAAAACCATTCGGGGCCAAAAGCCGAGGAAGCGACGGTATCGAGCTCTAGCCAAGGCGAGGTAGACGGGTCCAGGCTTTGTTCCCAACTGAGGAAACCGTCATGAGACGCAGCATAGCGTGCAAGTTCAGCGGAGGCCCGGGAGAGTTCCGCAACTCGCCCCTTAGCCTTGGTCGGAACAGGTGCCTTATGAATGGCGGCCAGCTCAGCGTCACGCACTGGCACGTCAGACCTCGGAACGGGGGGAAACGGGCGGAACCAGCAAGCAATCATACGAGTTGAGCGCTTCCAGGGGACGCCACCATCTTCGTTGGCAAGCTGCATCCAACCGGTAAGAGGAATGCCGGCAACTTTAAGACTGTCTGCGAACGCATCACGCAGCCTTTTGCCTCCCTGGAGGCCAGGGTCTCGGTGCACACCCACATCTTGGGGCAAGAAAGAGAACAAGGCTTGTTTGGGCAGTCGATCGTTGGGCATGCGGGCAAGATGCCCCATCCATCGGAGTCGAGCCTGATGAATTAAGGACATAATGGAGGGAACCCCGAGAAAACCTCGAATCTGGTCATTGGAGATACCCTTGGTCTGCTGATCCCAACGGCTGACCCTGCAAATTTTACGGAGGCACCGCATATGGAAGGCTTCCAAACGGAGGCGCATCTGAAACCAAACCGTCCAAGTTTCACACGCATACAGAAGTACTGAGAGGACGCAGGCACGGTAGACGCGAAGCTTAGTCTCTAATGAGAGCTGACGAACATCCCAAACAGAGGAAGCCAGCTTCCAAAACGACTTTCGCGCTTGGTCCAACCGATACAGGATTTCGGGCGTACAGGTAAGTTGCCAATCAATGTGGCTGCCTAGGTACCGAAAAGCATCTACAAAAACAACTGGCGGATCAGAGGTGGGAGGATCCTCAAGTGGGCCGGTGTGGTGGGACAATGAAGCGAACGCCTTGGTTTTACTTGCGGAAACCTGCAGGCCCCAGTGAATCATGTGGTCAGCGAAACGCGCGTGCGCGTGACATCCACAAGTTCAGCCAAGAATTATTTCATGATAATTGTTCTCAATTCGCAACACTTTGCAACTCAATGCGCCAGTTTCATTCACTCAAAATGACATGTGGGAAAGTGTTCTTCCTTCGACTTGAAGGTCGTTGTTGCCTCAATTGGTTGTTGGCATTTGCAGTAGATTTGGATGTTGCATAGAAGCAATTGTACTTGAAAACCACGTTGCAATACACAAAGGAAGACACAGTGAGGTACGTATAACTGCATACATTGCTACAAGCACGTCATTACCCCCGCACCGCACCCGACAACCGAACCATGACGTATGGGACAAGCGCAGGGGCGGCGTATCAGCCGCGGACCCCAAAAAACATATATAATAACATACATAAGGAAATCAATCAAATAAGGACACCAACAATCAAAAGGAACGGGGCTGAAAGTGGAAAACATGGGAAAACAATCAAAGAAACGGGCTGAAATGGGTCAAAAGGGGGAACGCTTCTCATTCGGCAATGCGTAAACATCTCAACCAACGGCCACCGGGGCCCCAAGCAATAAGTGAAGACCGGGCATCTGCCCAATTGGATCACCTGCGTTTCAAAGGTGACCCTTATGGCCTCAGGACGTGAGCGGAGAAAAGGGGTGACGTGATTGGGGGGATTGGACTGATTCTACCAAAAGGCAAATGGATTTGTGCGAAGGAGTGCAAATGAATTAACATATGGGAAAACACGAGCTGATCATGAAACAAAGATGGACAAAAATGGCCCAAAGGGAAAATCCTACATATTGGAGCTGAGCATGAAACTGGAAGCAGGCGTGCGGCATGGATCTTCTGCGCAGCTGAAATGAGACCATGCCCAAGGAATTTAAATGCCCCAGTGCCGTGCAAATGTCAGGGGCCAGAAGTTTGTCCTGAAACAAAACCAACCCATCCAAACCCTATCATCCGCTATCATCCCCATAGGATGGAACATTGACAAAAACATCCCGAGTAAGGATGGTTCAATATGATCCAAGTCCAAAACCAGGTTACCTGCTACGTGGAGCTACACACACGGGGAGCCACGTTTTGGCTCCAAACGGATTTCCCTGCATCAGCCGTTTCAGCCAGTCCACCCCACTTGCAGGGTGGAGCAGCTTCGTGTCACACAGGTGCACTTCGTCTCGGCTGACACCGGTACACTCTGCGTGAGAGGTCCATGATGGGCCCAGCCGGTCGGGTATGCCCCCCAAGTCTGATAGAGGAGTCCTCTTGAAGTCTGATAGAGTTAAAACCCGTTTCGAGGCTTCACTGAAAAACTTTTAGGCAACAACACGTGAGTGTCTTGGGAAACGGGTTGCCTTCAAACAAGATGGGAGCTTGGACTGAACCTACGCGGGGAGAGAATCATCAATCTAATATCATCTAATCTAACTTAACTGGCAAATCGAGATGCAACAAAAAGCTATATATATACATCCAATTGTAAGGACGCAAAGTCTGACAACACTTAAGTCATGAATTGATTTGTGGGGAGCGCGTGGGAAGACACCCAGCAATCGTAGCGAAAGCATGCGAATGTCATGGGAGGTACAGGAGGAGCCCTTACTCTGTCCCCCAATGTACTACAGGTTTGCACGCATGGCGACTCTTATGAGTGCCAAACTTGGGCTGGTCATGGACCCAAAAACACAGCGAGGGTTGACAGAGTTCGTCACCGTGTTCGCTGTGTGTTCGTCTGAGGCACGGCCAGCCGCACAAGACTAAAAACGCCGTGCAAAGCTTTCATTGGGGCAAAGCCATGAACAATTGCATGGAGTGCTGGATGGTCGTGCATATATATATATATAAATGAATGCAACATCAGAATGAGCCTTGACTGCGGTTTGGGGTCTGATCATGACCGGTATACCAAGTAAGTGAGAGCAAATGAAACTGTAGATATGGTAGGTCCTTTTATCTGTCTGCAATGAAGCCTCTGCACCATGGCAGTGCGATCTGGCTTGAGTGCGTCGCGCCCATCTCAATTATTGTGTAGAAAAAGGTTGGCTTTCCTCAGGCACAGGTTGACGGCATGGAGTGCCCACATCTACTGCACAACAGCAATACTGGCCGGGGAAAAGTTTTGCCGGTCGATTCTGTCTTCAGCAAGAAGCTTCCTCATTCGACCTCTGGACTGAGCAATGAGCCCGGAAGCTGGAGAGCGCTTTCTCATCCGAATTGAGGGTTGGGATGGGTTGAGCCCGAGGAAAGTATATACCAGGGTCATCCTGTCTGGGTGTCCAATAGACTACCCTACCCTACTTACAGGTCTCCAGACAGGGCACCCATTGGAAATGCTAGGTAGACTTATTGGAGAGTCCTTGTTCTTCCTTGTTCTTCCTGTCAGACCTGCTGCAACTGGAAAGCCAAGCAAGACACGCTCCGACCTGTCGCTACGGACACGAATCTCTTGTAGAATGATTGCCCCGAGTCTCCCGACACGGGTCGTTGATTTTTCCGGGAGGGCGAACAGCATGATGCTGTCACAGGTGCTTCACAACCAGCGCATTTTGAATGCGAGTGAAGTGTCAACTGCCCTCTCAGCACGGTTGAAGTGTCAACTTTTAAGGAGTCCCTCAAACACTCATGTCAACTGTCAATGCGGCGAGATGTGCTATCCACATTTGGAAAAAACATGTCGGAAAAATCTGCATCTCCGCGCTGCACTCCGATCACCCACGGCCACTGGCGAAAAAACGGCTCGCCATCAACTCGGCCAAGGTGCCTGGGAATCTGGGACTGCGAAAGTTGGAATGACAACATGTGCACCAACTTGGATAGCATCTTGAAACTTAAAACCCTGGAATGCACATCCGTGCTTGGTATTGGCCTTCTTTGCTCTGTATCAATCCCTCTCACATCTTTCACACTTCATGCCGGCCACTTGGACCATTTGGACCCCATACTAGGAACAAAAATGCAACAAAATTGGTCAACAGATTTCAACAGGTCTTTAAAAGAAGGAACAACTCAGCAGCCTCCAGCTGTGCAACTGCTCATGATGCTTCGTGGCTGCGCTGCCTGTGACACAGGGCAGGGGTGAACTCAAGCGGCCACTGAGCAGCGTGGTTCCAGCGTTCGGTTCGGTTCGGGTCAAGCTCGTGTGACATCGCAAGGGAACATTTTGACTCATCCTTACGCTACTCCGCTACTTCATGTATGTTCATGTATGTCCAGTAGGACATTCGTAAGAGCGCGTGGATGCACCTGGATACTCATGTGATGTATTTTTTTTTAAAAACTATACATTTTGTATGACCACTTATAGCCTTATTGTTTTTTACTCTTTATCGTTTTTCAATTTTTGGAACTCAGTATACATTCTCCTGTCGTTTTCCAGCTAACCACAGATGTCCTGGTCCACTGCAAAAAAAGTCGGTGTCTGTTATGTGCGTGCGCGCGTGCAAGTTTTAATGTGTTCAAAGAAAAATTGATTTTTCAATATTTCCTTCAAACAGGCTCCAAACATCAAGGAATGAACGAATATGACCAGCAAACTATCAACAAATAAAAAATTAACTAGCTACTTTTTGTGCACTTTTTCTCCTCTCCCCCTGTCTTTGTGT
>CAXAMN010007446.1:1169256-1201767 GCA_963970005.1 Durusdinium trenchii | reverse complement strand
TAAACCCTTTTCTCCTCCCAAGGCACATCGTATTTGTCCACACCCTCCAGCTCTTTGGCAGAGGGAATGGTTTATAAAATAGTTTTCCCCTGCCAAGGACTATTAAATCCATTGGCAAACATATCAAAAAATCCAGAAACTTCCGAAATCCGACACAACCCTTTGTGTTTTATAAAATGAGTATCCATCTGCAGCATGATTCTATTCTCTCACATCCTTACTTGTTTATAACATGAATAACCATGTCCCAGCTGTTTCTATGTTAAAAAAGAATCACTGTTTATAAAATGTACACAGGAGCCAAACCGACCTTCTTATGAAATAGTTTGCCGCAAGAAGTAGGCTTTTTTGTTGAAATTCCGATTTTCGGAAGCACAGTGATCTTTATAAAATGACCCCCCCATAAAAGTCATTTTATAGGTTACTAAGATCCCCATTTCATAAGGACCTGTGCAAGGGGGATCAAATCTGATGCGCAGCCTGAGTATGCCATGAACAGATCGTGAGGGCAACCACTTCATTTGTGCCTTGCCTGTTCCTGGATGTGCTTTGAATGTGCCGGTACAAAGAGTTGTTGAACACGTCCTGGCCAAAAAGCTGCATGATCTGAATCCAGCAAAACGACCGTACAGCAAACTCGTGTTCTCCAAACAAGAACGATGGAAACACGTAGTAGGCTTTGGAAACTTTGGATGAAGAATAAGCCATATTAATTATACATACTCGGCCTATCTAGGATGGGCTCAGCTAGGATCCGACCATTGAAGTTTGGCTCGGCCCATGTGGGAAGACAGAGCCGCCATCCTCGGCCCATTGAAGTCATTGACAGGGTAGGTATGCACAAATCCAGTGATGGGAGATGCCGCGGGATGCCTTAAGTGATATAGCTCGGCCCGTCGTGAGGATTTCCCCCCCCAATGGGCTCAGCTATACAAGCAACGAAAGACCTTTTTTGAATAGGCCTTGGGGTTTTGAGGGAATATGCATGTTTTTCCAAGTCTATTCCAATATCCTTGCTGTCATTACTATTCGTAGACTTTGGAATATACAAGGGTCCGGCCCAATTTGTCAATGAGTTCAACTAGCAAACCGCCATAAACCGCCTCTCCTGCACAATGGACTGGGACCCGGAGG
The DNA here is from genome assembly GCA_963970005.1 of Durusdinium trenchii. Taxonomy (NCBI): domain Eukaryota; class Dinophyceae; order Suessiales; family Symbiodiniaceae; genus Durusdinium; species Durusdinium trenchii. Next base: position 1,200,633 of record CAXAMN010007446.1, on the reverse strand, counting down.
CAATCGGCTCGCCCTCTTTGTTCGATTGAACGCTGGGCCTTCGGCTTCCTTTCTCTACCTGGTCCACGGCCAGCGGACTCAGGCTTGGAAATGCATACAGTTTTAAACAACACTTGCAAGGAGGGATGAACACTCTTCCGTAATTGGAGACTCCGATGCTCCCTAGAAATTGGATGAACGAATCCCCTCGCGTGTTTCGTTGAATGCGGCAAACAATTTTGCAAAATGATTTGCTAAGAGTTTCTTGAACAACGAAAAACCAATTGCGCAACATCACCGAAACTTGGCTGGGTGGCACACACACAAAGCAAGAGATACAGTGAGATACACAAATCAGAAACCGACGCAATTGATCAGGCCAGGAAAAATATGTCTCCTGGAAACGAACACGTGTTTGTGCCATGCCGTATTCATACCCGCAATGTCCGTGTCCAGAATGCTTGAGCAATCTTCATTCTGCACTGTTGTTGGATAATGGATGTCACAAAAAACTTTATAGTTATAATATGCCACATCAGCTTGTAGGGTGGGCATACGTCTGCTTTCTTTCACATCTTCATCCTGATCAACGGCCGGTTGTCAATATCGGCATTGATCGGCGTCGCTCGACCAAGCGGTCGGTGGGGAAACACCACCGAGCCTTGAAGCATTTCATGATGCTCAGCACTTCCTCGAAAAGCACTTCCAACTTGGTCTCCTTGGCGAGGTAGCCATCAAAAGTCTAGATGGTTGGTGGAAGGTCAGGAGAACATCGTTTGGAACATGGCGGAACACCTTCCCGCTACCAAACACCCACATCCTGCCTTCAGACCTTCAGCAAGTGCTGTTTTTTGCCCACAAGTCAATCTGATTCCAAAAGAACACCTCCCTGATCCTCATCAACACTTGATGCACCCATGCACCACCCCTCGACACATTTGAAGATGTATATTATATATTTTTTGATAAGTTATTTATAGCACCTTCTTGGAGTCTATGTACAGCATCTTCGATAGAGTGTACTACTGTATTTATTCCTGTATGCCATCTTGCATCTGACCCCATGGTAAACTTTCCACAAGACCAAACGACTTAACACAGGTACTTGTAAAATAGATTGTTATGATTTATTGCATCTTCGACATCGGATGGTCCGGACATCTCACAAACCACGTGACCTCCTCTCTCCCCCTCCCTACCGCCCTCCCGACCGAGGCGCGATGCGCCAAATGTCCAGCGCCTTGGCTCCACCACGGAGCCTTGCGGCGCCCTCGATGAACTCCTTGGGATCGGTGCCACCATCGGTGGTCGAAGCGGCGGAGGGCGGGTGGTCGAAGCACGAGTCCGAGTAAAACCCCCAGAGGTCAAGAGATAGCCCGCATGGGACGGACGAGCAAGCGAGAGGCAGCGGAGACTTTGAGCCTGTTTGATGATGTGTTTTTTTCCTGGGTGTTTGTCTCTCCGTGTGTCTGAAAGACTTGATGAAAGTCATTGGCAAATGCGACTAGCTGAGAGGTTGGGTGTTTGATGCTCAAAAAAGTTACAGTATCCTTCCATTTGCTTGACGTGTCCCTTTCCTTTCTTTTCCCGTCTTTTGTTTATAAGTTGGGCACCTGTCGTAGCCTAAGCTTAGGCGCCTCCCGTCTGCGCAAAACGTAGTTTATATGGGTCTCAAAAACTGCCAGAAGATGAATCGCATGGGGCCACCCTCCCCAAGCACTCCAACCTTCGAACTCCGACAAAAAGGGACTTGAAGCGAGCAGTTTTCCCCTCATCAACTGATGTCAATCCTCCAATCCAAGGATATCCAAGGGGTACGATCGCCCCAAGTCCTTTCATGACCTATATACTTCCATCGGATCTGGCATAGTGGTCCATCCAAGACTCGGTCAAAGTGATTTGCCCATCGCCTTGGCTTGGCACAAACGCCGGCAACACCCCTGTTAGGGACCCTTACATCCACCTCTCGTGCCGCCTCTCTAGGACTCTAGGCCGCCAGTTGGACTGAACATCGAGCTTCCACCCGCGTATTCAACAGAAAAGGCCCGGATTCTCCGTCTCCGTCCATCTGCGGAGAAAGGTTCTCTGGCAATTCTAGGGTTGTCAGAGGGGCAGTGACGGTGTGGACTCCTCTCACGTGGACGGTCCTGTGGAGAACTCGAGGGTGACCAACGAACACGAAGAACTCGAACCAAGTGACCATTGTCCAGAAACTCGAAGAGGCTCAGCAAGTCGTGGTACTCCAGTTCGAGTTGGCCTTGCGAAAAAACTGCGTGAAGCCACACCTTTGCTACCTTGCAGCTTGCTGATCGATCTTTAGGGCTACTGTGCGGTAGCAGTCATCCTTCATTGTCATTTTCCTCGCTAATGAGATCTAATGAGTGAGGCCGTGCAGGGCCTTGAACACTTCGCCAGTGTTAAATTATTTCGTTGGCATTTTAAGTACCAAATCAGCTTTGCAAGACCCTGGCGTTTGGCCGCAAACGCTCCGACAGCAGCGGGTCGGGACACCCCAAACACACAAGAAGAATCAAACATGTGTTTGGAGCTTCAGGATTCGTCCTGATTCTTTTTCTGCTGTTGGAGTAAAGCTGTCCTCTGTTTCATACTAATTCCCATCGCAACTAGATTTCGGGGTGAACAGCATCACCTGCCGTTGGGTTTCTTCATAACCTACCGCGCATCTGCAAACTTCGCCCGAGGCACTCATCCAAAACTTCAATTTGGGTGACTTCACCAGCTTCGAAAACTCCTGAGGGGTCAACAGTTAAAGTCAGTCCAATCTGTTCATATTGGCCGAGCATTCTCTGACACGCATAGAAAGAAACAATATAAAACACGCGATGCATGCGCAGTGTGACTGGATGTTTCACTAAGCAGCCTGTGATTTGATTCAGAGACATCTTGCCAAAGATCTTATCAGGAAAAAACAAACAGGTAGTTGATACTTGGGTTGTCCCCCTTCTACCCAGCGACAGTGCTGATACAGTGCACTTGCCAAAATCTTCCTGAGAGAATAAGGGTTTAACTTGGGTATGCCATTGCCAAGGCCCATTGGATGATGATGGTTCAATTGCCGGACTTTCTCTAAAACAGTGATGTTTTAACTTTACCAACGTCTGTTACAGGTTTTGCTGGGACAAACCCAAGGTATATTTCCAGTCGGAACATCAATTCGTCGCGAAACAAGTGCTTCACTCGGCTCACAAAGTTGGGGTCAGCGAGTCGGCGAATGCCTTTCTTACACCCGAATCGCCAATTCAAATCAACTCCATACAACCCCCCAGCCACTGAGTTCGCCTGAAAATTCCGTGCATCTCGCCAACACACCAGGTGCAACCCTCCAAACGCTTGTTTTTTTGGGGGGGCTGTTTGCGTCAGCCGAGTGGTTGCCCAGTGGCCGCTTTGGATTAATAGAAACAACACAACATAGAAACAGGTATGAAAGAATTTGTTGAATTGTGGTATGAGACTCCTCCAGGTTTATAGCTCCATCCCCAGAGAAATCCATCGTTTGGAAGAGCTTCTTCACCTTGCGCCGATGGACAAGCAGGGAGCTCAAGCAGCTGGCAGGAAGACGTTGGTCGAGTCAGGACTCCAAGGGTGAAGCCGACAGAAAAAACCAAGTGTCACAGTAACAGCTCAAACAGCTAAGGCTAGGCTGTCGTATGTTGAGTCCGGTCCCTGCGATGGCCCAGCACTCTTACTCTCAATATCCTTACTACCTTGAGTGACAAACCTAGAGGTCACCATCTACTAGTGGACTGACACCTAGGAGGGGGGGTCAATGTGTATTTCTCTGTCCTCGTTTGAAGAAATTAAACGTCACCTTCTGTGAGGCAGTTTTTGAATCGATTGGAAGTACCCACATTAAGACTACAGAAGTTGTGCCTGACCTCTTGTGGTGTATTCAACAGAACTCAACAATATTGAGCATATTTTTAAAGCCCAACCCATTGGGACAATCAGAGATCAATAGTAGAGTGCTCATCTGATCTGAGGTCACCAACGGTGCTGTGCGATCCACATGATGATGCGCTACTGCCTTCTGGTGGTGACAACTATTTCACTACTATATATTCGTCCACAAACTTGCCTTTCGCTACTATTTCACAACCTTCAGAAGCCACCCTTCTGCATTGAGCATGAAGAGACCCGGAGAGATCTTGAAGAGACCCGGAGAGATCTTGACGTGTTCCACCATGAAAGTCTTTAAGGCTCTTTAGAGCTATCAGGAGTTGTGACCATTGGATATGAAAGCCACTGCTGGGCAAAGGAAACAATAGTTCCATTGTCAAAATTTGGGGCAATTGAATCTTCAGGCGGCTGGAACAAGAACATCCGGAGCACCTGGCAACGTACCTTGATTGTGCTGTTTGCATGTTGTTGCTGAGCCACCCTGATGGCGAGGGTTAGGCTAGACACTCGAAATCATGGTCCACCATGCTCCACCTTCCCTTGAATTCCCTGGACCTAAGAAATTACATACTCATGTGTGATTGGCTATTCACAAGACAACTGACGGTACGTCCTCCTCAATTTTTCTTCTAAGGTGGTAGGGATGTCTCAATTGTTTATATTGTCCACTTGTGAAAACCCAACCTCAACTTGGAATGCTCCTTGTGAGACGAACGCCCCAAACGCGACAGCGCTTTGATGTTGCCCGAACTCGTTGCCTTGCTGGCATACAGCTGGATGTCTTTCTCTTTCCTTGGCATTCTGCTTGCCCAGCAAGAAAGAACCACGGAAAAAAAACAAGAAGATCGTAACATCAGGTCACCGACTGGTCATCGTATGTACCGACAGAAGAAAGATAGCAAGATGTAAGCCACACGTCTCTGATCGATTCGACAAGTCGAAGAGGACGACATCAGGTCCAGCCAGTGACGATACGGCATGGAACAGGCTGCCAGGGGTCTGTCTGAAGGAGAGCTCTTCATCAGAACTGGCTGTCTTCAAGGTCTGTTGCACAAAAATCGCCTCGGCCATTTTGGCAAAGGTGACTCAAAAGTATTCAAAAGTCCTGCAGGAAAAACCATTAAGGCATCAAACACACCAAAAAACAATTTGACCCAATCTGAGGGATTCCACGTCTGATGGTGAGAAGGGACAGGGGGCCAATGAGAAACATGCCACACTTTTGCCGCGTTGCGTTGACCACATTGATCACGGCAAAGCCTAAGACACACCTGCAGCATCGATCGAGTAAGCAAACTCGGACCCAACTAGTGGATGATGAACACGGCCCTAATTACGATGCTGGACATGGTGGCACACGACTGGAAAGTCGTGTTGCAAGGTAGTGGCAGGGTCCAAACTCCTGATTGCAATGATTGCAAGGTAACGTAATCCTGTAAATAGCTGCAGCTGCAAGCAAGAAGAGAACATGTGTGAGCAGGCCAACATGTGAAACAATATGCATCTCTATATAATGGGAGTGAGTAGCTACCAAACCCACATTGATGAAAGTTCTATTTCCTGATGCGTTTCTATAGCTGTTCTTAGGGGCATCGGCCTCGGGAGAGTATTCAACGTTATTCAACGTTGCGGCCCCGCCTGTACAGAAGGAAAAAAATGGAATACCACTCACCTGACTTCGGAGGCTGCACGGGCGAATTTGACGGCCTCCAACCGAAACAACATCCACAAAACACTGCGAAAGACATCGAAAGACTGCGTTTCCATGTTCTTGCCATTGATGACATTCCTCCATCGATGCACGCAAAGGCGGCCCTGTCTTCGTCCGCCACTTGTCTGCATCGAAGTGGCTGACATTGTCCACCAAAATACGCGCCGGCGGGCCCCAATTCGCAAATAATATTTCAAACCTCGCCGTTTTCTGCAAAACAATTGCTTTCGAACGCGCCCCACTCAGGTAGCACACTGGAACTGGCACTGGAACTATGAGTGATGGTGAAGAATTTGCTGGCAAAAACATCTAGAATCTAGAACCAAAACGACTCTCAAATACGTTCGTTATGAGATGGGAATGTCGTGGCACCTGACTCTTGACAGGCGCAATTCTAATTGTACATCTATCAATGCTTCAGTCCTTCTCTCTTTCCTTTCCCTTCCCTTCAAGCCTTGTTCGTACTCTTGCCTTCGTAGTGCACTTTCTGCTCCACGCGGACATGCTACTTGCACAAAAGACTTCAATGGCATAAATGCGACTTCCGTCAAGGCACATCGTCAACATCGTTCTGGAGAAGGTGCCATAGCGTGTGAACCTATCGTCTTTGCTGGTCAAAAGGAACGGTAAGTTATTAATTGTTATTCTACATCTTGTGATCTAAGTGGATGTGTTCATCAGCATGGTGCAGCAAGGATATTAATTGAGCTCTCTCATGAAGATTGTGAGTAGAAAGGACAACAAACATCGTTGCCATGGCACACATCTCGCACTTCCACAGAGTTCGCCGCTTCCGACACGCGCTCCAAAAGGTAGTCACGACCTGAGTTCGCCGGACTGCATCGGTGGAAGCAGGCCGCACCCATGGCACGATCCACCGAGGACCGAGGTGGAGCGAAGCCTCACATACCCTCACAGGGTTTGGGGTAAGGCATTGAATAGGCCGCAGTCGTAGAAAAGCTGCGTTTGGGCTTGAGCGACCTCTTCTCAAGTTGTTCAGTGTGCTGACAAACACATTTAAACAAAGGTCAGAGTTCCCACGTGTTCCTTGCGAAAGGAGGTTGGAGTTCGCACAAGTGGGGCGGCCAATCCCGCTGATCAAGCAACAAAACCCACTTACACGTCTCACCCGCACGGTCACTGCAAAGGCAGGTCTAAGCCGAAAACTCGGAGACGAAACGATGAAATCCAAATTGACAATGGATTACCCGGCTCTTGTCAAGTGCAGAGGGACATTGAGCAAATTCCGGGCTTTTTCTCCAACAATCAGTGATCTTCCACAAGTGCAACATCCAAATCATCCAAAGGCTGTTGAATGAAATCGTGACAATGCGCTATTACCCCCACCTCACTCCTGCATCCTCCACAAACTACACCAAACCAACACACTTGATGCTGCCCGAGTCCCACATGTCCGTGTCACAAAAGAAAGGTATACTCCCAGATTCTGGAACCCTGAGAAACTAACATGGACCCTGAGAAGGGCACCCCGAAAGGGTCTTTTTCCTCATTTTGCCTCTACAAACCCGTGGTTTTCAGAGTCCATGTTTGTCTTCAGCGGGGTAGACTTCGCTAGCTGAAGCCGAAGCCGCCCGGCCGCTCGGCTCATGTGTTCCACGCCGGGAGGCACAAAGTGCTGATGATCATCCCAGCAACACATTGAAGAAAGGTCAGCAGGCAAAAGCTCCAGAAAAGCATACCCCTGTCCAAGCAAGGGTGCAAACATGGGCCGATACTACTTACCAGTGTGCTGTTTTGCGAGCAAATCTTCTGTCATACGAACATCTTTCTCCCCTACTGGTGCAAGTCGCTGGCAATCAGTGACTCTACTGTTCGGCCCTGGAGTTCAGCCTTGAAAAAACCTAACGACTCATGTATTGTGGAGCCTGTATTGCTGAATCAGGTTCCAATATTTCATGGACCATGCATCACATCATAAAGCCCTGTTTCTTCATAACAAAACTGGCTGGGCTCCATGCCTGCTTGCCACAAGGCCCTTGACAAGCAACTGAAGCGACCCCAAGGCATTCGTGACCGGCAACATGCCTCAATGGCACACACAAAATAGCTCCGTGCAAACAATTACACGCACACCATTCACGTATAGGAAAAGGACATGAAGTTTCCCATAGAGAAGGCACAGTCCTCGTCGCATCTCTGAAACAAGGCCAAGCTGTGGTGTGTGGAAACCGGGGTGGAAAGCACCCGTGGAAAGAAAGCAAGAATACAGGAAAAGGACGGAAAAGGTGGGCAAAGGGAATTGGCATAGGCGTGCCACCAGCCTCACTCCCTCCGTATCAGTGGGGGCTTCAATCCGGAGTATAGATCGCTTCACGCTGATGCCTACAAGTGATTCACCTGCATGCAGCAGGCGATCTGGGGCAAGCGGTGCGGGGGGTCCACACGTTGAGCACGTAGTGAGGGTGAAGTCAGAAGTCACGGTTCCAAGACCAGGCCAGGCCAGTCCACAACCGCCGGTGCAAAGCCCAGCACAGTGTGTGAGTACAACTGGGCCAACCACGCCTTGATGAGGGGCAACCCACCATAGATGTCCCAGATCAAGGGCAAGTAGGTGACTCAACCACTTGGCCACAATTCACAAAGGCCACTCAAGAAGCGATTTCAAGCATCATCCAGTCGAAATATATATATATATAACTAAATATATATATATATTTATGTATTATATATTATATGTTCATTGTTTACATGCACCAAAAGAAACCACTCTTTCTCAGCATGAGTTGATCAACATGTGCAACACATGTTGCTACTCTGGGTTGACCGAGCGCTAGAGCGGCACGCACCGCCCGTGCCAAGGTTTTCGACCCAGGCACGCACCGCCCGTGCCAACTTCCCGATGCGCAACAGCCGGAAGAGGGCCGCATTGACTTTGATGGGGATGGCGTAATAGCTCAGTACCTGGAATTTCTGCCTTTGGCCTCCAACCTAGAAGCGATGACCTCCAACATCCTCCAACCTAATAGTAATGGACTCCAACCTGCTCCCGTTGGATGTTTTTCAGCTGAAGCCTAGACCACACAGTGCTTCTTCTACTTACGATGGATGGAGTACTCCTAGTTCTACTACTCCACTTCCTCTACCCCTTGGCATGACACCAAGCATCAAAGGATGGGGACTATGTTTCAAACCAATGGCTAACCTGTTGAGCCGCCCAGTTCATCACTGATCTTAGGAGTTGACACTTCCAAATCAGGGAACGTGCAACGTTACACACCCCTTGGTATTCGGAAAGGTGCCCACCACGATAACCTATATATATATAGAGAGAGATCCATTTAGCGGTCGACAGGTCGGGCAGTCGAGATGGCCAAATGCGCGTTTGCGCTGTCGCTTCTTCCAGGACACCTCCATGATCGACACGATCGTCACGGCCACATCCACGTAATTCAGCCAGAATCTCCAGAAGTGAAACCTCGCGTTGGGACCACCTCGCTTGGGAGATATATGGAGGATAAATGAGGATAGATAAGGACTGTATATTGTGTATTGAGATGTATTGAGTAACCTGGTATCAGTTTTGAAAGGGTGAACTTTCACAATTCGTTGTTGTCAAAGGATAGCAAAGGTATGCCTCATCTCTCAATCAGGGAGGAACAGACTTGCGCTAATCGAAATGAAGCCCTGCAATACTGCAATACATATGATAAGAACCGTCCACAACGTATCCTCCGGCATCGGAACAGGTTGCACTGCCATGAGACCACATCCTTAATCAAACAAAAGGTGGACCAATCACTTAGAAGACTTGGCGCGCACAAAAGCGCGGCAACACAGAACATGGTTCTCCGCTACAGGCCTAGGCTAACAGCCGCTACTGGCTCGGAGCTGTCAGGAATGATTCTTTAAACGACAACCGGCACACCCTCAGCTCCGCCACACCTCAGGATCACAATCCGGATGCCCACATCCAACGTAAAAAGGCCTGGCCCACACCGGCAGTTTCGAGGAGTGTCGCACATGCGACGGGGAGTATGTCAACATGTTCTAGGCTTGGACATGCATGAGTAGCTAAAACCACCTCAAACCATAATATTAAAAAAATATATAGTATTATATAGTATATGATAGTATACAGTTTTGGACAAGGAAATTGACATGTGCTGGTTTGCATCCAGCCCATGCCAATGATCGCATGCATTGTACCTACACAAAGGCTAGCCATACGTGCAAACAAATGGTCATCTGTTTGTGCCCCACTTGTCCCTCCCACTGGGAGTGAAAAGTGCCTTCCTAAGTGAACAACTTGAAGAGTAAAGTCCGATGCACAGGGCTTTCAATGACTGAATGCCTTCCCTCTCATTAGGTCCAATGAAAGAGGCCGAGCCTGCAAAAAGCGCATCGCCCCACATGGTGACCACCTGCCACTCATCTTGACTTTGTTTGCTCATTGGAGGGTCTGCATAGATGCCCATCCTCAATGCGGCCAGATCGAATTTCCAAGGCTCATTCCAATGTCAGTACGATCTGTATAGTATGTGCATGTATGTGCAGTTTGTGACATGTGCGACAGTTGGCCCAAGGTACCCAAGTCCAACAAAGTGAGTGTAATTTAGATCCCTTTCCAGCCAGTGGATTTCTCTGCCACTGCCATGTGCAACTGCACGAATAGTCAACACTTTTTTGGACTCTATAGTGGTCCCTTGGGGCCCAAATATCGCCGCTTTCAGTAGGGGCAATCACATCATCGATCATCATCGTTTCCCCACTGCAAAGCACCTTCCAGACATTTGCACAGCTTGGGCACCCGCTTCGCTCCAAACATTCGGCCGAACTGGGGGTCACTTTATTGGCCAGGGAGCTCATTCCCTGTGATGGAGCCATCAATCTGCAACTTCAGGGCCATCCAAAGGACGTTCACAAAGACCATGCCGGCAATCCTGGGTACATCTTAGTTGGGAATTCACCATGAATGAATCGAATGGATCGGATATAGCCATGGTGGGGGGAGAGTGGATGGGCAGGTGGGTAGTCATATTTGATTGTGCCGCTGTGGGGCAACCAGCAAATTCTTCTTGCACCGTATCTGCAGCAATTGAGACACAGTGCTCTGGGATGCTGTTTTTATGACGCTGGTGTGCACAAATGAGCCGAGGGACACCATGTCGAAGGAGGTGGACTGCAACCATGCCTTGCCGCAACAAAGCAACATGTTCCGAATACTCAGGAAAAGAACCATTCAATTGAACACTGCGAACATTCTCATTGTCATCAGCGAAGTAGGCAAACTGATATCTGTGCACATGGCATCAAGCAGCAAGTGAACACCAAAGCACTGCCTCAAACCTGGCCCCTCTGGTCAACACTAGGTGAGGTTCTGATTCTTCCACAAGTCCTTGCCAAGGAAAGAAATGGTATTGTCTGGTTGGTGAGTCTATAGAACCCCGCAGAATAGTCAACATTATTTTAAAACATATCAATTATCAATGATATTATAATGTTACAAAAAGAAAGTACAACTCATCTCAAGAACGCCTCGCAAAATAGAGCACATCATTCCTTTCCAAATCCAACTTTCAAGATACCTGACCTGCTTTGCATCTGTTCATTCCTAAGCAGTGGCCAAAAAGGACCTATTTTTTTTTCACATTCGCACCCGAAAAACGGTCAGACAGTCCAGGAAAGGTGGGGTCCTTCTTGCAATGGATCCGCTTTAAAGAGCTCCTCGATCTCCTCTTCATCGCCCATCGCATCGAGGACCTGGCCCGGTCGCGAGCCGAACCCGCGGGCTTCTCCTCCGTTGGCTGAAGAAGGCCAACATCTCCGGTATGGAAACAGGTCATGATAGGTCATACCTGGATCTTCAAACCAGCGGTGTTGCCGGAGGCATTGTTGGACAAACAAATGCTGGTTGAAGTGTTGCAAGCACATGCTGCTTGGAGGTCCACCACCTCGTCACCACCGACCAAAAGGTGTTGCTTGCAACAGCACAACACGCCGTAAAGGGATGGTGAAGGGCATTGGTTCCGGCGAAGGCGCATGATTTCGCAAGTTTTCGAAGATCCAGGTCTAGCATGGTCTATCCTCTCCAATGCCACATGGCGGCAGCTTCAAGGTCCATGCTCCATGGTCTTCCGCCGCCCAAATGCCGTTCGACGCGCCTTTCTTCTCCCGTTCGTCGTCGGGTCGAACGAGATCCCGAGAAACCACCCGTCGTCTGCCCGTGGGTCCCTGGTGACTCGGGGCCCGGCCTCATCTGCATTGATCTCTCGGCGGTGCTTCTTCGCGAAGGTCGAAGTGCGACTCGAGATCTTTTCGAATTGTCGGCGCACCTCGTCGGACTTGCCACCTTGGCAAGGGGTCAAACGTCGAAGCGGAAAGAGTGGAAATGACCTGGACGGCACCTTTATATAATGGAAACAACCAGTGAATAGCGCAAATGAGCTCCCGCCTTCTGCTTGCATGACTCGAAGAAGACTTTTCTTCATGGTGGAACTCAAGAACATGCTAACAACATATGGCTGTAGGTCAAAACCAGGGACCTTGGTTGACCATCGAAGATGGACATAATAAACTACTTGGGTCAACCAGGGTTTCGGGTTGCAACATATCACAAAATCAGTCTTCAGGTGTCGTCGCACAGCATCCGTTGATATGCAAAAGTGTGCCAAAGGCTATTCAACAATTCAATACTAACAAAGGATGCAAAAGGCACCATTTGCGAAGTGCTCAGTCCCAACTCAAACATCAGGCATTTTGCAATCTTTAGGAAAGGTTGCTCTTGGTGGGAAGCCCTGGCATGGATCTGTGCACCACGAACTGCCTAACTCCCCTAGCCCACTAACACTACGAAGGGTCAAACCCCAATGAATCATGATGTTTTTTTTCTTCTGGATATGTCCAAATCATTTCACTCATCTTGCCCAAAATGGACATCGAAAACCAGTCCCCAAATCTACCTCCCAACCACAGCCCCACCCCCATCCTTACAGCCTCACCCAGGACTGTTTGGTATAGAATTTCGGTGTCATGGCCATGGCACCACTTAACGTGCAGGTGTCCGACATCATGTTGTAGTCCAAGCGCCTTTCAAACTCTTCGAGCTTGATCTTGTCCTTCACCGTTTTCAAACAAACAGGCGAGACGTAGGGCTCGTCTTTAGGGTGTTCGCAGGATGTGCCTGTGCCTCTAGACTCTATACAGTATCGTCTATACTATCGTCTATACATGCGTTTTTTACATGCGTGTACGCTCCCTGAAAGTGATGATGGAAGTTCCATCATGGCCCTTCAGGACCCTTTTCCACCCTCAAAAGTGGAGGTTTTCCACGTAACCAGCGACTCGGAGTCCAAGATATAGATAGGACGTGTCAAACGAGTAGGTTCCTCTTGGGACGTCAAACGAGCATTGCAAACACCTTTCGACCTGACCCGACGGGACGCAAACTGCGCTTGCGCATAAGCCCTTGCACGCAAGGCCTAGTCGTCAGACATACCTGAAGATCCCCACCAAGGCCTAAAAACGAGCAAGCCGAGCAAGCATACCTCCATGCTAGGCATAGCTCCATGAGAACTCCCCAGTACATGTAGCTACTCATGTGGCTCGTGTGCCAGCTGGGATCTCCTCCAGGGCGGCCATTTCCTCCAGGTGCCTTCGTTTCGACCGGTGTGCTGCACCATGCTGCACCCCGTTTAGCGTGCAACACACAATGTAGACGGGGGACGCATCAATCTACCAGAAGGTTTTTTACGTCTCGATATGTGTTCATCATGCTTCTGATTCTTCCTGAGCGCCTTTTTTGGTCTTTCATTCTCCGACGAATTACACGGTTGCACGTCTTCAGAAGAACACGGGGTGAGTGTAAGATGGCCAGTTTTTTCAACTGGAAATCACAAATGCATACACCGCCCAAAACCTTTGCTAATAAGATTAATGTCAACACTGGTCTTGGAGACCAAACCAATCATAAACCAAACAACCAGGGAAGTGAAACGAAGTGAAGCCGGGCGAAGCCAAGTGGATCGCCCCACCAGCATCCGCCGGTATGGGCTTTTCTCTTGCGCCGGCTTTCTTCCACCGAGCCGCTGCTGCACCAAACGTATAATCAGCAGCCGGTAGCTTTCGGACAGGCCCTCAATCCTTGGCTGACTTCGACCGGCAACCAATGGGGCAAGGTCGAAGCACCTCCCTTTTTTGGCCGGCCCAAACATGAGTCGGCAACCGACGGCAATCGTTTCTTTCAATCTATCATAGTCCATGGTGATCTCAAAGGTCTTACTATACAATAGACATTGTAGTAATTAGTAACTAGCCAGGCCAGGGAAAATGCGAATGGACACATTCATCGTTTGGCTTTTAGACTACATACTAACCCAGTGCCAGCCAAAAATACTTATTTATCATTGGCTACCTGCACATGATGCAACTGTAGGTGAGGGACATATATATATATATGGAATTCTAATGCGTCATACAAGTATGGCCCCCCAAATAGATAGAAAATGATAGAAACGTAGATCCCCACTAAAATAACTTGGACACCGTGCCACTATCTGTTTGGGGATCACGATATATGGACATTGCATCCTCAACCACCGAGCAGCCCCTCCACATGCGAGGCCACTGAGTTGGGCGATGTCGGTGAGGGCGCCCCCAACGATCGAGTGGTAGCTGACTTGTTGGCTTTCTTCCTGCAAAGGGGGTCGGTTCCGCAAGGGCGATGCTTGTCGAGGAAACACCACTGAAAGTACCGACTTGAAGATACTTGAAGGAGTCCTTTGGTTTCTTTCAGCTCCAGCATTGCATTCTCAGAATTCAAAAAACAAAGGAAGATAACTCACCCCAAACATCCACAGTTTCCGCCTATCAACCTTCGAAGGCGATGAAGGCAACGAGGCAGATGTCTCTGGCAATTCTGGCAAGGTCGTGGCGGTTGGGTGCTTCCTTGGGCGCAAGATGAGAGTACCAACGGGATTCTGCCGGAAAACATCAGCATGGCCGCAGCCACAAGAACAAGTCTTTCTGTTGATTCTTTTGTTCTTTACTGCCCAAATGATCAAATCATATCAAATCCATGCCCTGCCGATACCTTGTGGATCGATGTATGCATTCACATGACATAGTAGGGCGGCCCGGGTGGCGCGGGCTTCCCTCCGCATCAATCGTCCAACACACAAAGCGTGCCAAGTGGTCCTCCTTTTTGCCGTGCGTCAACTCACCGCGGAGCGGTGGCGCGCTATTCACGTCTGGCACCTCCGGGTCCTGCGCGACAAGGAGGGCCCGAGACAGCGCTATAGCAAAACCACTGGGGCGCAAACAACCCACAGCTCTATAGATTCCAGGTCTGGAAGTTCAGAACGGTTTGCAAGGTTTAGGGTTGACCTTGAGACACCGTGATGGTAGCCAAAGGACAAGCCGGTGGGTCGCGTAAGAATGGAGGTATACCAATCCATAAATCCAAGAAAACAGCAGGCATCTGTCATATGCCAGGTGCACATTGGCATACATGTGCAACACGCAAACACAAAGTCGGTGACACTACCATCGGGTCACAGCGCTTCATTGTCTCCTCTGTTTCTGGCACATTTGGATGGTGAAACGCCGCCATGGCAGGTGCTTGCGAGCTTCCACAGCTTCGTGGCGCGACGAGTCTCGCCCCAAAGGTGGCTCCGCCTCCTATCTATCTCTCCCTGTGGCTTCCAAGTCCAGTCTGTCTGTCAGTCAAAGCCAAACACAACGCAAGCAACAAGCCAGCCAAACAGTAAAACAGCCGTTCCAGCCGTTGCACACCACCAAGCCCAACAGCAACAGGCACCGCGCCGACTACCACGTCGGTATCTGCCAGTCTCCTCACAGAAAATGACTCGTGACTCGTCTTGGCCACCGACCCCACTGCGGCAAGAGAGCTGAGGGTTCAGCACGGCCAAGATGTCTCCCACCTGTGAGCAATCGGGGAAGCCACGTGATCGGCCTCGGATCTGCGAGGGATCCGGCCTCCAGCGAGCCCCTTCTTGTGGAGCATAAATGTTGATCATGCCCCCATGCGCCAGTGAAAAGAGTCGTTGGCTTCAAGTACATGACTTCTTGACAAGTGCCAGTGCCAATCTATGTTATGTCATGTTAGTGTTACATTATATCTAGTTTGCAGGTTAGGTATGGTTAGGTAAGTGGGTGCCTGCTCACATCTCGCCAATCCACCTTAAATCTCCCTGTCTTCCCTCAGGCCTTGGCCCCTGTAGAGCTCCAGTGCTCTAAAGCACGGCCAGTCATGACAAGGGTGGCCTCCAAACGGCGGACCATCAGCGACTGATGGCGCTGGCGCCCCCCCAAGATGTCTTCTTTTTTTGGGGCGTCCATGAAAAAACCACCGACCGAACTGGGGTAGCTTGTGCCATACTACTCTGAAACCACTGGTTTTTGCCCTGTAGAACTAAACCACTGTAGACTCCAAAGTTCCGAAACTCTCTCTTCTCTCTCCCGTCTATGGGCATCACAGGTCGTCTGGGCATCTGTGGCTGACATGTGCAGCTCCACTGATGGTAGCCTCTACATCTGCAGCTCCACTGGTGATTCTAAATAATGAGACATGGATGTCTGACAAAGTGGAGACGGAAATTCTCCCAGGTGGAAATTTGTATGTGATCTAAATGTTGGTCTCTTCGGTCGCTTCTTCCACTTGTTCACTATAGGTAGTAGTGGCTTTTCTGGCAGAACAGGACTGTGAAGTTGGGAAAGCTCCGCATTAAACAGAACCGATTATATAACACTGTGTGGTTGGAAGGAGACGTGGATTCGTTCCAGCGTGAAACCACAACACCCTCATTGACTCATGGACATCGACAAGTCGGCAGCCAAAATGCCGCGTGACGCCGCATGACGCCACGTCGCAGGGCACCGCCCTGCGCCAGGTGCTACAGGTGGGGCACCTCAGCAGGGGAGTCCAGGTCCAAATCGGTCAGCTTCCACTCCTGAGATCCAAATCCGCCCAGTTCGGTCGGTTGCAAGCGAAACGATCAATTCGAGGCAGGCGAGGCGGCCAGTCATTGCCTTCATCACTGCTACACGGTTTAAACACATCATCAGTGACTACACGGGCTGACTACTGGTGGATCAGCTTGCTGCTTGCGAAGACCAGAACTCTCTGTAGTGTTTTAGGCTCCTGGGATTTCACAGGGAAATACATCTTATGTATTCTTATGTGCATTTATAACTCAACATGGATCAATCACAATCGAACCTTGTCAAAAAGGACCATGCATTCATTGGATGGTCTTGCACCGTTAACTCACTTACTTACAGGGAATTGTTCGAACATGAGTCAACAATCTGTAAATGTTCAATGACAATCGCTGCAACCAAGGGGCGCTAAATGTGGTGTTGGAGACCGTATCTGTGGAGACTTTGCCAATCCCGCACAGGACTCCAATGACGACCTGGCAGTGGGAGACAGCCGAAGGCGTGGGTTGCTCAGCATTCCACACACGCCAACCACACACGCGTCGGGAAAAGGACGAAAACGTGCTGAAGGGAGTATCTGGGTGGGGACCGAATATGATTGCTCGAACTTGTGCACAGGGTTGTGGAAGAACCTCCCGTGAGTGGTAAATGGAGTGCTCGCTGAATATATGTTCTTTGCAGATCTTTGGCATTCCATACGGATGATTTGCTCATTCGCATGGCCTTGTCTTTGCCTTTCCGCAACCTGGACAACAAGATTCGGCAGCCAGCTTCATGGACACCGAATCAAATAAACATTTTTTAACATGCGAGGCATTGCGAGGCCGTTGGGGTCCTCCTACTTGGCATTGGTAGGTACTTTCAGGATGTTGGGGCAACATGTCGAAACTGCAAAGAGAAAGAACTCGAATTCTCTGGTCATTGCCAAAGCGAACAGGTCATCGGAAGGGTCCCGCGCTGGGACCTCTCGCACATGGCAGCAATCCCTCAGGAGCCGACAGTCCTCCCAAGTGCTGAATCGGAACCAAGTCCTACGGGGCGATCACCGAGACCGATGAATGGCCCCGTTGGAGCCCTCCACGGAATGGGTGGTACCTTTCAGCGGATTTCAGGGTCGAAGAGCACTGTCCACATGTAGACAGATCGGTTTGTTGTCCCAAATGCAGATCGACCTGAAGCGGTCCCATCCGCCCCTGATTGCTATCCCCCTGAGCCGTGACTATGGGAACTGTGCATCATTTGATTTCTCTGGCGCCCGACCTGCACCATGTTAGGACACCCGTCCTTTCCCCGCATGGATGCGTCCCACTTCTCCTGCTGGAATTGAGCGTCAGGTTTTGGATTAGTATGGATTAGTTACTATCACATGATACCGCATGTAATATCATGGCATTTGTGGATCGCAACCTTCATTGGCACTTGCTGTGAAAGTCAATGCGCCCCTTACACACCAAACTGTGAAAGGTTCCGCACCTGCCGAATGCAGCGGTCCACAATTCGAAGCCTTGGAAACAAACAAGAAACGGATTGGATGCACCCGGATGGTTCCTTGACCTTTTTCGCGGTCGTTCTCCGGGTCGGTTGGCAGTTCTTCAGGTGACTGATGATGATTCCAGGTTTCCACATCGATCCATATCACACATTGGATTGGCTTGATGTATGGAGTGCCATAATATATATATATATGTATGTATGTATATATATCCTTGCATATCCTTGCCATTGACCGCCCTTAAAATGTTCAACTACCCCAATGCAAATCTGCCAGTGTCCTTTCCCGTCGATCTGCGGAACGTTCATCGCTTTCCGGGTGCCCAACCCGCTCCAGCGCTCCGTCGTGCGGTCGCGTTCGTCGGCTCGTTCTTGATGCGCCTGGCACCATCCGAGAAAACACTCTCCAGGTCTTTTCGGTGTGCCCTGCGGTGCCTTAGCCTCTATCGATTTCAGCTCTGAAATGTGGACCGGGAAAAAATAAAAGACGTTCCGGGGACGCTGGGAACGGATGAAGGCTGAGTAGCACTCCTTCTTGGCTTTCATCGTGAGCTTGGCGCAAAGAGCTTCCATCCGAGCCTGGCTGCTGGGGCTCCAATGTGTCACTGGCCGCTTGGGTCGAAGAAGGCCACCGCAAAGCACAACCAAGGCTACCGGTGCGTTCACAATGCGCCTTAAATTTGGGTCCAAAAACACTTCAATTACTTAACTTCGAGAGATCCCCACCATGACATTTCAATGCATCATAACATGAAAGTAATGCACGTAATCAGGCCCCACTTTGTTTTTCGCCAAGTGTCAGGTGACGGCTGTATACGGCTGTTAGATTTTTATGTCAGCTGCCTCGCCCGGCTCGCCCGCCTCCGCCTCACCTCAACCGCAAGGTCCGTGCGGCAGTCTTCCCCGCCGGACCGAGTTCCGCTTGGCAGTGTTCCCTGCCGGACCTCAACCGTCAGCTCCCGAGTGCACTGGGCGCTGCTGCACCTGAACCAACACACAGACACAGACGCAACTAAAAACACACAATCCCAAACACAAACACAAACACACAATAACAAACACACTGCCACAAACACATCCACAAACGGACAATCACAAACACGCAGCCAAAAACAAAGTCACAAGCACGCAACCACAGACACAACCGCAACACACAGCCACAAAGACACAGCCACAACACACAACCACAGCACACAGCCACGACACACACACACAACCACAGCGCACAACCACAACACACAACCACGACACACAGCCACAGCACACAACCCGAGGATCCACAAGCAAAATCGAGAACCATAAGACTCACAACCATGGCAACATGCTCCTCACCGTGGCAGGAAGACAAGAGATTGAAGTGTCTTGGTGGGGACCACTCCAAGTAGAGTAAACTCTTGTCTTATATCGCAAAATGTTGGTATTGTGAAACATCAGGGCTGGCGCACAGAGTCGCACTTGCCAGATGTGACTAACATTCGTGCTACAAGAGCTGGCGTTTGAGGTCCGGCGGGGAACGCCAAGCGGAACTCGTGGTTGAGGTCCGGCGGTTGAGGTCCGGCAGGGAACACTGCCATCCAGAGCTGGCGGTTGAGGACGGGGCGGAGGAGGACGCAAAGGCGGAGGCGGAGGAGGAAGGCAGCTGACATAAAACTTAAAAACCTTCAGCTGACAGGTGGGGAACAAACTCTTGGAACTCTTGTTACTAGTATAGCCACTGTTCCTCATAACGCACTTGTTACTAGATGTTACTAGTAGCGATGCACCTGGGACTCTTCGCTTCTCTTGACTCCCTCGTGGCCTTTCTCGACTCCCTCAACTCATCTCCGCTCGTGGCCTCCTGGCGCCGCGGAGACACGACGCTTTGCAGACGCGACGCCGCGCGGGTGGGTCCTGCGGATCGCCTGGCCCAGGGGGCGGCGCCATGGCCGAAACAGCTCTGATCTGTGGAGAGAAGTGGGTATGGCATGCGGACCATTTCAACAAGTGGTTCTAACAAAGACCGGGGAAAGAAGTGGTTCTTAAAGAACCTCATCCACATGGAAGTTTCTGTTGATGATGCTTTGACAGCTTCGATGAGGCCACCCAATGCACAGCGTACATGCTGTAAGCACTTGATGCGGGAAATGGACGCACCTTCTGCGGCTGGGAAGAACATGCACAAATGGCCAAAGACAAAGCATATCCGACAATTACAGGATTTGGATGGATTTATTCCAGGTGTGGCAGGAAGTTCCATGGATGTTCCACAAAAACGAAAAACCAGGATTCCGCAGGGGATCTGTGGATTTCTTGCATCGACGGATGTCACATCGACGTTTACAATCTCTCTCGCACATCTTGCAAACGCCCAATGCACATCTCTTTTCGGCCTACGCATCGGTAGGCGTGTTGCGAGCACACACGCGCAACACAGCGCCTGGCAGCTCTCTCAACTAAACACGGGACTTCTATGTATAGCTATGCCGGTGAAAGTGAGCTTTCAACAACAACTGCCGTTGACCTCTGAAAATGATCATTCTCTCACTGTGCATCATTTCTACACATAAAAGTAAGTGTCAAAATGATGGCTTTTAGGTATCATGGTGCTGCATCCGATGTTTGGTGGAACTGAAGCCGTTCAGCTGCTTAGTTTGCTGCTTCATCAGGTCGGACCCAGACCTTTGGGCCCCCAAGGGCTCCCAGGCCGTCTCTGACATTCCATTCAGACCATTCCAAGGCACCTTTGCAGAAACAACTACTGGCATACACTCGGGAAGAGGACCTGATGACATGGACCAAACTGGAAGACGATGTTCCTTTACAACCTAGTGGTTTTCAGGTTCCGCGTTAAATCTTCCAGGGTGCATCCTTTCTCCATCTTTCTCGGCATCTTGCTGCTTCCAGACTGGCCACACCTCCGAGTAATTAACCCCGTTCGCTCAGTCCAACGAAGTCAGCCTCGCACACAAAAAGGGAGTCATCCATCTGGGGAGGCAAGTGACACCAACAACGATAGGGGTTGACACATGTTGACACCACGCATGAGAGGTTCTGGTTTTTTGGGGGGCATGAGCGCCGCAATGACCTTCCAGACCAACAAAGCTCTTTGCATTGCTTCTACGTCCGGCATGTTACATGTCCATCCATCGATCAACCGTTGGCATCGGCTGGTCTCAAGCCTTGCCACAGGCCTTTTTTCAAACGCCTCTGAGCGAACTGTACAGCCCAGCTCGCCGGCCGTGAATATTGAACCGCTTGCCTTGCAATCACTGACATACAGTCTTTCTCACTTCAAGAGTAAGCTACGGACCCGCATGCGGCTCCAATGGTGGCTATAATTAACATCCACTTCGGGGACGATATGGCTTTAGCTCTGGCTTTCGCATTGGTCAAAATTGAAGGATTGGCAACACACACTCGAACACCCCTTCTAACCATGCCCGCCAACAAAGAGTTGAAAGGAGTAATTCCGTGCTGGATTATATACCCCATGTGTGGGGCTGCTTCAAGGTTCCAACTCACCTGTCCATGTTAGAAAATGTTAGACACATCTCTGATCCACGGCTGGCTTGCGTCACACGGTCTTGATTCATTGATGGCACAGGCTGCAAATAGACCGTATTCCTCGACCTTGAATATCTTGTAATATCTTGTAGCGCTACTTCAACCACGGAAAACAGATCAAAGGCAACAGTTCCTCGTCAGGCCCATCTTTTTGCCTCGGGTCATTGGGCGCGTCCGCACCTTTGGTGGCCGGACCAACCCTGACAGTGGAGTTCTCTCAGGGGAACGAGCGCGCGGAGGAATCCGAGTCGGAGAAGTCACTCAGGCTGGGAGAAGATAAGTCGGAATTCTGCCTGGCGGTCGACACGATGATCTTTGCCACGACCACACCTCAAAACTTTGGAGACACATATTTGCCTATAGATGCCTATATAGACTATAGACATCTATTAGCCCATCTACCCCACCAGCCCTCCAAGCTGAAACAAACGAGCTGGGACTGCAAAACTCTGCTTTCAAAAGCCCACGTAAAAGGAGAACATCAACAATCAACATCAATCAACTAAATTTCACTAGTCAGTCTGTTGGGATAGCTGAATTCACTGAAAAAAAGAACACCCACACTCGCCGCCTTGCCACAGCAACTTGCCACGGCTCCGCATTGGTGTCCGGCGTTGAAGGTGCTGGGAAAAGGACGCAAAAGGCATACAGTGGAAACAAAAAACTTGGAATCAGAACCCTCCAAAACTGAGCATTCTGGGTTGAAGTTCTACTTGAAATCCAGTCACACTGCAGTAGATCTTTCCACTCAAATACTTGCACAAATTCAATCCGATGGGCTCCAACCTGGTACATCAAAAAGTACAAACTTGACCAGGTCAAGCGTAATCTAGCTGCATACTATCCGCATCTATCCGCTCTACAGTCTGCGCGCCTCCTGCTTCGTAGATGTTTTTGATCTGTGCGTCACTGGCCGCCACGCCAAAGATCTGGAAGTCCGACATGTAGCCCCAAGACTCCTGAGGTGCGAACCAATTTAGGACTGACGCGTCATGAAGAAATGCCCATCATCCCGTGAGTAGGAAAATGTGGGGAAACATGGGAGTTTCTCCTCCCCAAAACAACGATCGGCCCTTCTCTCCCCGGAACATCTTCAGGGTATCGCGACGTTTGGCCAAAGTTGTCAGCTCATGTCAGTTCGAACATGTCATACCGCGCTCGCTGCTCGCTACTCGCTCCGCGCTCACGCGAGTACGCGCGGACCATCGGCTGCAGCTCAAGCGACGTTGCAGCCCCTGGAGTTGCCGACCACACCGATGGCGCCCCGGGCACGACCTCGTTTCGTGCCCAGGCTCTGACCGTCCACGTAGTACCTCCACGTAGGCCCAAGGAGAAAAAAAACAGCACAGCAATGCTGCAAACAGTTCTGGCGTGGAGCTTGTGGAGCTCTTGAGCTCTTAGATTCAGACGTATTCCTTGGTTCTTCACCACTGCAACTGTCTGTCAATCCTGTAGTTCTCTTATGTTCTCGTCTTGATTCTTGTATGGCGTTGTCTACATCTCCGGCCGCTCAACACTGGTTGCGGCGCACGTGGTGCACCGTGTCTGGCCCACAACGGCAATGTGATGCCAGCCCGAGGTCAAGTCACGCGCATTGAAGCCCTCAATGAAGGAGTTGCTATTGTAGTTCCTTAGCAATGAGTCAAGCAAAGTGCAATAACCACCCTTGAATTAAAGTTACAGTTACAGGGTGTTGCTCCACATGTGTCCTGTTTCCAGATGGTTTCATGTTTCCTGATGTGAGCTTCTACTACACTCGCCTCCAGGTACTGAATCCGGAAGAAAGCATCATGCATGCGTACACACACACACATATGTATATAATCCTGAGTACCTATTAAAAAACGGACCCCTATTAGAAAAAAGTCATGTCGGAAACCCCTAAATACGGTTTATATTTGTTTTTAAATTACCGCCCTTTCAAGCCGCTACTAAACTACCAACATTGCCGACTTTGGAGGAGTTTTTTTTTAAAATTAGGTTCCAAAAACAACCATAACTGCCCACCTCTGTCCGCCCTGTCTATCCACCATGACACGCCGCGCTTACACCAGCAGGCTTTCCTTCCCCCAATGGCACGGACTCACGCAAACGCACTTGCCACCGAGGTCATGCAACACCGCATGGCACAGCGACATCACCTTTCGAAAGCTTTAGCTGTTAGTCTACTGAAGAATCACTATTCTAATGAAGGTTTTTGTAGGGGAAAAGGAAGACCCTTCGATCTGGAGCTTTTTGCATTTTTTTAATACGAGTTTAATATTAAATGATTTTATATAAAATTTTACTGATTTACTTTTTGGTTTTGAAGCTCTTCCCAGGTGACCTATTTTACACCCCCCGATTTCAGGGACCCCCTATTAAAAAAAATGCGACCGAGGTTTCCTTATTAGGGGGGGGGCCCTCGTGTTTTTTATTAGGTGGACCGGATTATACATACAGTCGTATAAGTATGAGTATTATACATTTCAATATATGCTAATATGTGTGACTATGTGTGTGTACAATGCGACTTGTCTCTGCATCCTTTGGTCTCCAGGGCACCCCAAGCGTCCACGCGCCAGGATCACGGCGATGCGCTCTTGGGAGTTCATGGAATCTGTGGTCCCGCGGAGGACCCGAGAGGAGGGGATCAGATCGGTCGAGACAACATCCCCATCTGTTCCACACGAGAAGAGAATCGGAACTGTCATCCCTTGGCATTTTGCACGTCTGTTTTGGGGCTGATATTGTACCACCAAGGCGAAAAAGACCGTGAAGACTGAGACACTGATGCAAACACTACCTTCACTCAACATGAACTGTTTGCCCCACAGCCAGTGAGATGTTTCACCAATGGGCTGAACGAAGTTCCGGCATGTTCGAACTAGCCCTGCCTACCAGGTCCCTGTAGGTGTGGTCGCCCACATCGATGGGGCCCAGCGTCCAAACAGAAATCGTCCACTCCTGACGGCCCCGCCCGGGAGCCATGGAAGTGATGGGGCTTTGGGTCAATGGCACGAGGACACCTGGAAGTCACTGGAAAGCTCCAACTCGCATGGCCCTGGTGGACCAGGGCTCCATCCGAAATGGAAATGGAGGATGGACTTGATACAGGTGTTTGGAGCACCACCTCATGTGGGGTGCCTCTTAAAGGAAGGACCCCAGGATCCATGAAGCTTGAGTCGTTTCCACCAATGCCACCTACACCGGCCAGAGCTCGCCTCCCCCAGGGCGACCGGCTTGGGCAGGACCAAGCAGCCGCGACCTTGAATATTCACACCCGTCCTGCCAAACGAAAACCCATGATCGGCCCATGATCACCGAACAATGGAATGGTCACTAAACAATGCAGACGCGAATGAATGACTAAAATTCATCCAGTTTTGCAGACTTTGTACATGGTCGGCGTCGGCACTTGCATCGGAAGTCCTCCCTGAAGTGGTAATCGACACCACTTGATCTGGATGGTCCACGGAGCCTATTCAGGCAGCTGGCTCAACGTGGTTCAAAACGCGCCCAGTCAGACTGAACACCAGCTCTTTTCAGACACGGGCCGCTTTCAACTCCACACAAACGTTGGTGACAAAACACCGGCGCCGGTGTTTATCTCACCACGTTTGAGCAGTGCACTTCTGTGTGCCTGATCTGCCAGATACAGAATCGAAGGCCAACGAAGCTGGGTCTTCAAAGGCCAACCTCACCACGGGATTCGCCACCAGGCTATCCACCAGAATGAGGGTCACTTCCTTAGCTTGTAACATCTTGTAACCGTCAACACAATCTCCGGAGCTCTGAGAAACCACCCAGCCTTGATACAATCTCTCAACATGTTGCAAAATCCCCGCTGAAGTGGCGAAATGAGGGCAAGAAATAAACAGGTCCTGAACCAATCGTAGTGTCCTGCTCAAGGTCGTAATCCATCCTCAGACTACACAGCGTGACTCGGCTTGATTTAGCTGAGAAAATGCCAAGCATAGCACAGAGCCTTGGAACCAATTCACTCTCATGTGACGATTTATGTCGTGCAAGTTTTGGGGTCGCATGGGGCCAACATCTTCCCACCATCCTTGGTGCTTGAACTGCCCAGTGTCAAGAGCTCGAGATCTTGCATATCCATGACTTGCTCCTGCCAGGCGGAGCGAGGCGTCCAAAGCATCTTCCCTCATTCAGCCTCGTTCGTCCAAACCGTCCAGACCGACGTGGCACGAGGAAGAGAATTCATTTGAATTCATGCTTTGCCCATGCCCTAGTAACAAGAAGCTACTAGAAACAAGTGCCACGCTACTAGGAACAAGTGCCTTACTGGTAGTAACAAGAAGCCTCATGGCATCAGACATGAGGCAAACAGTCGACTGTGCGACTGACTCGTGCAGGAGGCCGACCGATCCGCTCTCAGCACCGATCCGGCGCTCGCTCTCCGTGCAACGACGCGCAGTCGGTGCGAGTCCGCTGCGCCTGAGAGACACAAAGCTTCACGACGCAGCTTTGGCAGTCATGTTCAGCTCGAAGGCGTTGTTTCACCTGAGGGAGTTCATATGACAATCCAATGCAGCATAGACAAATACAGGGCTTAAAGTCGGCCTATAGGCATGCTTAAGTGACAATGTTGGTGAATGTCAACATACATATTTCCACCACATGTGCAAATTGAGAAACTTCTGCACCGGGTGGCCGTCTTAACGGTGTCCACTGCGGGTTGAACTTGTACAGGAAAGGCTTTCCCAGCCAGGTTCTGGCCATACAGCGACCGCGTGACTCGTGTTCTTCGGGCATGGTGCTGGCCACATCAAGCATTTCGATACGAGACCTGGAACCACGTTTTGGAGACCTGGAACATGGTGAACATATGGTCAACGCTTCTCATATACTTTGTAGATGGAGTAACGGAGCCAGTGATGAGCAGTGGGTCAATGGAACATGAGGGTCAACTTCATCATTGATGTTGAGATACGTTGAGGCGCCTTTTTTCCCCTCAAGATTGAGCGCATGGCACACCTCAGGTCAGGGCCATGACGTCGGGTTCCGCTCGCCATCGGCCCCCCCCGGCGACGCCTTCGGCGCGAAGTCCAGGGTCAATGCTGCTAAGCGCTGGTTGCCTGGGCTGGGCTGTGCAGGTATGTGCAGGCGACCCGGTCGAGGAAACCTGTGCCAGAGAAAGCGAAGGCAACACTCGTCTCTCTTTTGGTGTTGGGTCGAAGGTGCACTCCATTGGATAGCTGGAGCTTCCGGTCGTATTGTGACTTCATTGTAATGCTCGTGCTGTTATCTTTTACCAAGTTGCGTTGGGGCTATGTTGTCGAGACATGCCGGGAATGGCTTGCCTTGCGTTCATAATCATATGTGTTTTCCTTCCTTTCTTTCCTTCCATCCTTCCACCCTGACGCTTGCGGCCGACCACTGCCCCACCCTCCGAGCGACAGTATTCCTGCAAGGTCTCCGTCCGCTTGACGAGCTCCTTCAGCGTCACGGCTGTGGCCTCCACACGGGGAGAAGCATCCGGAGACCTCCGCCCCCTCTGTTCGTGTTCCTTGTTTGGCACCGGCATTTCACCCGTTCCGAGACGTGGGGAACCGTCTCGCTCGAAGAACTGGACCACTCACGCAGTCCTTATCCGAATTCAATGTGTAGCTCACTGACATGACTTGAGAACATTGAATTTGAGTTCATGTATGGGTGTATGCGTACTACTGTATACACAGCATTCTTTGTCTTGCACGTCTTGCGTTCCGCACCTTGCAATAGGGCACCGAAGGCTGATCCAAGAACTCCCGGCGCTTGGAGAGCAGCTCAGCCACCTGGTCCCCGCGGTCCCCGGAGACAGTGAACGATCGCCGACGCCGATGTAGATGCGTCACACGCCGATGTAGACGCGTGAAGTAAGCCTTTGAGCCGAAGCATGAGCTGAAACATCAAGGAGAAAATGGATGAACATGGAATGCTTATGATTCATGATTCACTATGGTAAAGCTCTCCTTCACCCACCTTCAATCAAAAAAACACTGCGTAGGGGGATGAGTGAGGATTAGGGAAACATGCGCACCTGGATATTTAGCTGTGCGGCCTCCTCGAAGCTTTGGAGCTGCTCCTGATTCAACACATCGGGTTAACCAAACTGGGCCTGCCTTGGATGTGCTTTTCAACTGCACCACGAAACCTGCGAACATCAGATTTCCAGAGACAGTGACATGGAAACACCTGTCTTGTCTTGCTCAGAAAACCGTCCTTTTCAAACAAGAGCATGTATCTGAAGCGGCCCAGCAGTAGTTCTAGTTCTTGTTACCCCTTCAGCCCCCACGTGCCTCAGAAAACATGCTTGAGCGACGCCACAGAAAAACATATTCAACAAACGTGTCAAAACGCCACCCCGGTAAACATCAAAGTGGATTGTGAACACATGTTGAATTGCACAATCAAAAAACGTTTGGTGCCACAGACTGATGAAACATGATGGAACTGCACCGGGACAGAAACAGTTTCCAAACTGCTGAAGGATGTTGAGGGGCTGCAAATTGTTCAACGGCTGTGTCAATGCAGCCAGGCAACCCAACATGCAGTTCCATGTAAGAACAGTTATCATCTTGATGCGTTTGAAACACACCACCATCTCCTTCGTCAAATTGTGCTCTGGCAGGCTGCTCGATTCTGCACAGCCCTTCCAAAGAGCGTCTCGTGCAACTGGTTTCTGACCAAACAACCATGATCACTAGATAAAGAAAAAACACCTAAACCCAAGCCAAACAAATACCAACTGTAAACAAAACACGGTAATTGATTACAATAGACAATGACAACACCGCTTCCCCCAACCATAGTTGACTGTGCTCTGATTTCAACCGAAAGAACGTTTCTACAAACATGCCTTTCCAGTTGGACAAATCCACTCAATGCGTCTCACCCAAAGGGAACATGCCTCACCCGTCTTCTGGCTCTCTGGAACTTTCAAGTGCTGCGCCAACTGCCAGAGCTGCTCCTTAGCCAGCCAGCACTGAAAAAGTGTGAGGGTCTCGTGTTCCAGGTTGGGGTACTGCGTGGAATGTGACGTGTGGTCCCCAAAAAAATCAGCCCCTGTCTACACTTCTCGCTCACTAGCCGCTTGACCAAGGAGCCTGAAAGCCTTCCTTCTCCTGCACTTCTGGATTTGTTGTGAGAAGCAGCTACAGTATGGAGTTGCCTACTCCACCTCCAACCGCATCTACCTTACATGAGTGTTGAACAAAACACCTGCAGAATAAATCTGTCTTCGACTGTCCTTCTGCATCGCTTCGGCATAAGCCAAACGCACCCGATCAATCTCGCTTTCCAGTCGGACAACAAACTCTTTGTGCAGCGTGGAGGTCAACCTCAGGAAGGCGGCATCCAGTTGCACGTCATGCCACACATTGGTCTGGCACTGTTTGTTCCATCAAGTCTTCACAGAAGAAAAAAACATGAAAACATACTTTTAAAAACAACTGCTTAGATTCGGCCCAGTGGCTGCTCCACCATTCCTTGAAAGAAGTCACGGTGAACTTCGCGAGTTCGGCCCTGGTCGCTTGCAGCCGCCTCTCTCGCCGCATCCGCACTGCCGGGACCGGCTGTGGGGCTGACAACAAGGGCCGTCAGATGCCCTTCGGGACATGTGAAGAACAACGACACTTTTTGCTGATCACTTGCAAGTTGCCTGATAGGTAAGTGTTTCGCATTTTTTTGCTGTACGACCCGTATGGAGTTCTGGGCATCGTTTGCGGGTAATCGGTAATGAACATGTGCCAAGGATTCATCTTCCATTCCATCTGTCTGTTGTTTGATGATGTTTGATGGTATTTGGTTGGTTTTTTTTCGGAATCATCTCTTAGTTCTTAGTTCCCACGCTTTTAATGATGCGTCCTCGCCTTTCCGGTAGCGGCTGTCTTGGTTGTGCCTGCGCCATCGCCGCGTGGGTTGAGCAATGTAGGTGACCAGAGTATGTCGTCCCAATCATCCCAGCCCAATGCCAGGCATCCATGCAATGGATTTCTCGTGATTTCACCTAACTCATGCGCTAAGAACCTCTGCTTTTAGAGCAGTGATTTTAAAGTTTGACACAGTGGCCATCAGTGACCTTCAAACCCCAAAAAACGCGTGTCCAAACACAAAGCACCTTCTGGGTAATGATGCCATGTGTGAGGCGTTCTCACTCACCATGTTTTCATCATTTTTGACCTTGGACATTTTTCACCTCAAAAGGCTGAACAAGAACCACCAGGGCCTTCCATCTCCCCAAGCAAGCTCTCCAGCATCCTTGGACTGAGTTGTTCTGGATCCGCCATGGCGCTGGTGAGGGTTCCGCCTTCCAACCGTTTCTTTCGGAGTTTCACTTGGTATTGAAAACTGTTGGACATGTGCCGTTGGAAGGTTCAATTTGTGAATTTTTGCGTTTTCCACGCGCAGCGGTCCTTATGTTGCAAACCTTTTTGATGGTTTAGCCTGGTTCGTGCTTGTTGCTTGCAACATGCCGGATAGTGCCAACTCGTTTTGATGATTTTGTCTTTTTGGAATTTTGCATCTACTACAGAACTGGGCTGACTAATTGCTGGGTTTGTTACTGTATGGCCTCTTGATGCAGCACTAAATCGCAAGTGGGGCATTGCAGTACCAAACTGCGGATCAAACAACATAAACAACTATGTGTATATATATATATATATGTTGTTTTTTTTTTTTTTTTTAAATGTGTATTATATAAACTACACCCCACTTAGCTGATTCAATTTTAAGGGGTGGGTCTGTATACGTATGTAACAATATTGGAAACATTTCATCACGTTCTGGTTCTATTCTTGGTGACGCCGAAACTATGGGTGTGTGTGTTGGAAGCAAAGTGTACGACTGACGGGAGTACCTTTGAGCCCGTGATCGCGCCAACATGCCTGGAACAGAAACGTGGCGAACGAACCAATATAGATTGAAAATATTGGGGGGACCATGGGTGAAACATAACACAATATGATTCATATCTGCCCAAATGAGCCTCGGATGCTTCAATGTAGCTCGGGATGCCCTGAGATAATGAATATTATCCACACGTTTGCCCTAGTGTGAGGCACTAACGGAAAGCATTTGGGAGCGATGGTAACAATTTTGGCAACATCGACATGCCATGCGGATGGGAGGCTTATGCGGTTCGCTTCGGGCAGCCCGAGAGAGAGACCTGCAAACTATCTTTCATTTTGATGGGCCTGGATTTGAACACAAGTTGGCGAGGTCCCACTTCCATCTGAGCAGCGGGATTGGTGGGCAGGAACAATTGTATACTGTATATACAAGGAATGGTGGACCCCCCCTTTTGCAAACGCAACGTGCTTCAGGGGGAACACCCTTACACTGTTGACATGTTTTCCCGCACACAATAATTCATCCGAACTCAGGAGCTGGCAGTCTCCCCAAGTGCTGAATTGGAAGCGAATCCTGCGAATGACAGCTGCTGATGAATGGTAGGTTTTTCTGGGCTCATCAAAAAGAGCGCGCCTACAAAACTCATCCGCAATCCTGCTAATCCGAAAAATGCTTGTAATCCGAACAATCCTTAATCCGCAGTAGTCCGTAATCCTTACCCAGCCTTAAAATCCGTAATCCTTAAAGCTTGAGGAAGGAAAGAATCCAAACTTCTGAATGGGGTAGGGATCCTCACAACCCCGATTTGGAAACCACCAACTCAAACCACCGAACTTGGGGTTCTGGATTGTGAAGAGTTTTTGTCGCCATCGGGATTGTGAAGGGTGCTTGTGGCCATAGGAATCCTCACAGCCCCGATTTGGAAGCCACCAACTCAACCACTGAACTCGGGGCTCTGGATTGTGAAGGGTGTTTGTGGCCAT
>CAXAMN010007446.1:1110478-1169246 GCA_963970005.1 Durusdinium trenchii | reverse complement strand
TCTGGATTGTGAAGGGTGTTTGTGGCCATCGGGATTGTGAAGGGTGCCCGTGGCCAAAGGAATCCTCACAGCCCCGATTTGGAAGCCACCAATTCAAACCACTGAACTTGGGGTTCTGGATTGTGAAGGGTGTTTGTGGCCATCGGGATTGTGAAGGGTGCTTGTGGCCATATAGGAATCCTCACAGCCCCGATTTGGAAACCACCAACTCAAACCACTGAACTCAGGGCTCTGGATTGTGAAGTGTGTTGGTGGTCATAGGGATCCTTACAACCATCGCGCCAACCCGGGATAATGGAGCCGAAAGTGCTCCAGGACCAGAGTTGCTTCACCAATAGGAAAGATCTGCACATGCCAAACAATCCAAAGCTCTAATCCGTAATCTTAGTCTCAAGACGGGCTCTGGGTTCTAACCCGTAATCCACCCCAAACCGGACAATCCGATAGTTTGTCATCCGTAATCCCCCTGAGGATTAAGGATTACGTTTGATGAGGCCAGTTTTTACTGGCCGACTCTACTTCTCTTGAGTGGCGTTTCATTTTTCACAGCAAAGCCGTTTCCAGCCAACAAAATTGGGTGACTTGAGGGGACCCCCGTACAGCCCCATGGACCAGTGATATGGATTCTGCACTGATTCCGAATGTCTTTGTTTAAAAAAATGACAAACATCCAAAAAATGACAAACATCCAAGTATACATCTTACTTAGATCTTTGGGTTGCTGCGAGCTTGCCTTCACTACACAATGTAGGGGTGCACCCGTGCCATCTCGTTCCAAAAAATTAGCTTTACTAAATCCCAGGGTCCGCCCTAAGCGCTCTTCCTTTCCTATTATCAATCGTGAAGAACGACCAAATGAAATGACATTCGTGAACAAAAACAACAATACAATTGAATTTCGTAGAAAAATGCTTAGGACTTCGGCACCGGGATTGATTGAACAATTACGTTTGACGCCGTCACCTCATTTCCACATTTCCCAGCCAAACATGGAACCCAAAAAACATCTGTGTGGCTGGCCAATCTTCATGTCCTCATCATCAGCAGTGTTGGCGCCATGGGTCAACTACAAATGTGGTTTGGTCAGCACCAACACATGCTGCTGACATGGTGGGTGCGTGGAAATGCCTGGGCCTGAGCCTCACCTACATGAAGTTTTTGTGGTTGCACCGTTCGCCCCCCCCACCCGGAAAAATCATCGAATATGATACCCATTGATACCCGATACCCAAAGATACCCGAAGACCTCAAACTGTGCGCCACACGGAGGATTTTTTTGTTTTGTTTGTTGCACCCTTCTCAAACACATCTGGGCGACATTCCTGTGTCAGTGAATGAGATTCCGTCCGCGCACCCACACGCCAATAAAAACACACCCCCTAGGAATCCAAACGCGACGTATGTGGTAGGCGAAAGGATGCATAGTTAAGTTTTGCAATGGTTTGGCCTTTGCTGTTGAGGTCCCGTAGGCCCGCTGGGCGCTTGAAATTGGTTCTTGGTTCTTCGCGTTTTTTCTTGCACACCCTTTGTCTACCCACTAAGGAACCAATTGCGTGCAAGGCGTGACATTTGCCCGACGTGCGCACCGGGGTTCCGACACAATCTGACATCCACCTTTCCCTCCTTTCAGACGAAGCAGTGCGGGGTTGAAAAGGTTGCGGCTCATAGTCTTCACCAAGTTTGGGGCACTTATGTGCAATCACACACATTTCGTTGGAATAGTGCAGCACAGGAAAATTGCAGCAATGAACACCCCACATTTTGGCGTTGCTTGTCAACTTGTTGTCGGCTTAACGAAGTCGCGTTATGTGATGGCCTCGGTTTCAATGCTGCTATCAGCTGGAGGCGGTAACTTTCGGCAACTAGTTGCATACGTTTCCATTCACTGTGGGTTTCAAGGGTTTGATGCAGAGCAATCCTGGAACTGGTGTTTTCTGACATGTTTTCTGCAAGTCTTTTGGACCTCTTTCTGGCATATCTTCTGGCATACCTCTTGGTGGCATCTCGTCAGACGAGCGGTTGAGGTCCGGCGGGGAACACTGCCCGCCGAAGCTCGTGGTTGAGGTCCGGCGGGAAACACTGCCATCCAGAGCTGGCGGCTGAGGTCCGGCGAGGAACACTGCCATCCTACGCTTGCGGCTGAGGTGCGGCGTGGAACACTGCCACACTTGCGGTTGAGGGCGGGGAACACTGCCATCCGACACTTGCGGTTGAGGAGCGGAGGAGGCGGAGGATGAGGAGGAGGAAGAGGCGGCGGAGGAGGAGCAAGGCAGCTGACATAAACTCTAACAGCCCTCACCTGACAAGTGGTGAAAAAACAGAGAGAACCTGGGCAATCCCACTTTGTCACAAAGACCGGCACTGCTGACATATGATATATGTCAACACCGAAAGTATCCATAAAACTTCTTTCCCAAAGCCACATGTTCTCACAGCATTGATGATAGAAAATGACAAACCAAATAAATCATCTCTAGCACCATGTGCGCGACAGGGCATCCCTTGCGAAAACACCGCCTCAGAGGGGATGAAAATGATTGAACATAAATGAACATAATAATTCATAATAATCATTAAATAATCATAATAATTACCTCAGTGGCGGTGAAATGAGGCCCTCTCTCGATACAATGAGACTCCATATGATCTTCATGTTGCCGAGCGCCATGCACCGGGTATTGCACAGGGTGATGTTCGGTGTTGCCACTGGTCTGCGTATCGTGGTCTGTTGTCGCATTTCTTCTTGTCTTGTCAAGTGTGGTGTGGTGTGGTTGCACTAAATGTTTTAGTGTTGTCACATCTTGTCATACGTTCTGAAGTTTTTTCTGTTGCGTTTGCCATCGTGTGCTGTCAACTGCTGATGTTGCCGTCGTCGGCTACTTGGGTCGGGCTGGCAAATGCGTGCGACCATGTCCTCGCACGCCCTTGGGCGGTCAGGCCACTGGCGGGACGGTGGGATATGCCGAAACTGTTTGGTGTGGCCATTGTGATCGTGCTGTCTGTGATTGTTTGTCTAGACAGTGCTTGTCATTACACGATTGCCTGCAACTGCCTGCGGCACGCGCTCGCGTAAGTGGTGTACTCTTCAAACGGAGCTGCGGTGGGGTCTACCCGCCCCATCCTTTCGGGTGGGAGACCCGCGGCCGCGGCTCCGCGGCAACAGACCCACACGTTCATTGTGCGCAGCCGTTTCAGACCGCAGGCCCATGTCCTTCCATTTCCAACCACGCGGTGCACCGAAAAGGCCACGCAGTGCACCGAGCTCACGCACGTTCACATGTTTGGGTCGGGCTCGACCCGCTGCCAGCGGTGAGCTGTGGCTGCGTGGCTCCGTGCTGGAGCGCACTGCTCCGGTGAGGGCGTGGTGGCTTTGGGCGCTCCCAGCGGTGCAAACCCGTGCGCTGGCCGCATCCATGGCCGGTGGGCCGGTGGGTCAGAGTGCGAGGCAAAGCCGTTTCACCAAGGGACTTGAGGATCAAATGACCGAAGGTTCGCTCTGCATGGGCGCGACTCAAATGCATTCAAATGCGCTTTCATCCGTCCAGAATAACAATCCATGCACCATCACCGGAGAAGGAACAAATGCTCATCACCAATCACAAGCATGGGGGCCAAAACGGCCGAGCCACGGCCAAAACGCTGATGGCAGCGTTTTCTTCGTCCGGTCAGGCCGTTCGTGTTCGTGTTCGGGGGCTCGAACTGGGAGCATGTTGAGTAGCTTGGGTTGAACCAGAGTAGCTTGTGGATTGTTCAGCCAGGTGGGAGCGAGAGAAGGAATTCCTGGTGGCACGCGGTGCGCAAATGAAATTGGTGTCGTGATGTGTCGTGGTTTCTTATGGTTAGCCTGATGACAGGAACGGTGGAGTGCAGGAGGCGACCCCATCACTCTCTTGAACATGTGCACGCAGGAGCCTGAAACTGTTGACGAAACAGAGCAAATGCGTTTGTGCAACTGAACAAAGCAAGTATCTAGGTATATGATATGCTGGTTCATCGCGTTCCCTTGTTCATTTTTGAGTATGTACCGCCTTGCCATCCTTGCCCATTGTCTGAAGAGCCAATGCTCGCGTTCGCCGCGTTCGCCCAAAGATGGGGCCAAATATGCGAAACCCAGTTCCAGGAGTTTGAAGACACAATGAGATGCCAACAACCATGCCATCTGTGCACCAGGGCCGATGCCACCAAAAGGGCCGAGCCTTTGGCCGACGTCATGGAGGATGGTTTGTCTGGTGCAGAACATGACACCACCATACAAGACCAGTGATCACATGCGGAGCATGACGGACTGAGCAGGCCAGGCTCGCGGACCTTGTTTTGCTCTACCGGCAAGCCAAGAGGTGCCAGGTGCCCCATTGGCCGGTTGATCTGGTTACGTCGACCGAGAGCAGCATGCGATGTGGCCGGAACTCCAGATACGCCCCAGTGGTGACCGACGTGGGGCGATCAATGGCACCGCCAAACCCCCAAGAGGACTGAAGGAAAGCTGACTGGCCGTGGTGCGACAACACGCAGAACATCCACCAGAGCCGACAGTGTCCAC
Organism: Durusdinium trenchii; assembly: GCA_963970005.1. Taxonomy (NCBI): domain Eukaryota; class Dinophyceae; order Suessiales; family Symbiodiniaceae; genus Durusdinium; species Durusdinium trenchii. The sequence continues at coordinate 1,164,706 of CAXAMN010007446.1, read as the reverse complement.
CGGCTCCACCTCCGGTGAACACCGACATGCGCGGCCTCGACTTGAAGGTGTCGACTGGAAGGAATGCATGAGATGGACATATGAACACACAGACTCTAATTCCACTCTCTCACTCTCTCTCCTAAGATATACTCTAGATATCACATCCACGACGCACATCTCTTTTTGGCCGACTCGCACAATAAGCAGGTCTCTTCCACGCGGCAAACAGGGCCTGGGCTGAGCTGGAATGGGAAAGGATCAATCATGAGCGGGTGCAAAGGGATGGTATTCACGAATCATGTCTTTGAAGGGGGTTCCAAAAGTCTGCAGATTCCACTTGCCACTCGTACACAGCACAACCCTCGATCTTTTGAGCATTCATTTTGCCCATCGGCAAGGTGTCGAACTCTCCCAGCATCGGCACCTGCTCAGTCCATGCCATCGAAGTCCTCACCTGGCTCTTCGGGGCTGAGACGTCCATCTGGTGGAAGCATGGTTGACAAGAGGCACTGGCACCCCTAGAGGCCCTAGACCCAAGAGGTCGTTTAGATGGGGGTCCATATAAACCACCCAACTGGGACATTTGCATCTACTACTCAATCCACTAGATCTCGGAGGACGACTTCCGGCTACGCCACGGAATTGGAAAGCTGGTGGACTTGGACATGCAGTGAGAAGATCAACCGGGGATCAATATAGTGACGTCGAGAACCATAGAGGACCACGGTGTGTGACAGGGTGAGACACGAGGAAATTCGAGATTCAACCACATGAAGCGGAAAAGGTGAAAGAACATCATACCCAAAAGAGAAAACGACCACCATCAAACACCTCATGTATCCCATCTCCAGAATTTTCCCCCAAAGATCTGCCTAAGGCAGCACTCTCTGGCTGCATGGGGATGGAGAAGCTCGGCCCGGCCTCGTGAGATCTACTAGTCTCTCGCATCGTTACTAGGAGCGTTCGGACGCCTCTAGGGGCTCCTGGCCGTACTACTAGGAACAAGAAGCTACTAGTATCTCCTGGCATCGCTACTGGTAACAAGGGCATCGCTCTTAGTAGGTTTTATATATATATATATATAAACATTTTTAGTGGCTGGTTGTTCCAAGAACAGGCTTGGTGGCATGGCAAAGATTCAATCATTTGCAGTGCTCGATTCATTTTCTTGGCCAGTGGCAGTGGAGAGTATTCTGCGTGGCACAAGACTATATACATTGAAAATCGTCCAAAAGCTACGGGTGCCTGAGTCTGGAGCGAACCCCCGAGTGTGGTTGATCATTGGAACACCTCTAGAACAAGCCTTTTGCAACAACTATAGAATGTATGTCAATGTGGTTTCCATGCATCCTCTTGGCTATCTACACAAAGTAACAAGAAGAAGCAACAAACTAAAACTCTAGCCTGCTTGGACACGACGTTTGGAACAAACAAAGCCAAGTAACTGGAGATGTTGTGAGCATCTCAGGTGTGGTAAAATCTACAAAAGGCCACAAATGGCCTCCCATTCTGATCCTCCAATCCCGCAGTCTGTGGGGTGAGGACCCCTGAGGCGAGGCTTTCCATGAAGCTTTGAATCGCGGAAGCCTGAAGGAGCCAGTCGTGATGCTTCGATGCAAAACATCACCATACCATCACGGATCATCCATGATCCATATACCAACTAACCAACTGAGTAGCCTAGGACAAATAGATTAGACCGAGTAGCTTGCTAGTGTCATTCAACTTGGTGACAGTAGCTGCACGCTGCACAATCAGTAAGTAGCACTTGTATATATATATATAACTAATTATAACCAGGGTGTCACAGAACGACTCCAAGCTACCGCTACCGTTCTCTGTTTGGAGCAACGAGGTCTCGCTGCGGAGCGCTGAGAGGGTATTGGCATGTGACATGTCATCCGTCGATGTCTGTCGTCCTTCGTTCGACTCCATGTCCTTGGACTCAAACAGTTGGACGACACGTGGATGGTTCACAACCCCCAAACCAAAACCATCTGCGAGTCAGCGGTGCCTGGGTACTGCCCCTCTCCTCCGTCAACCTCCGCATGACATGCTCCAAAAGCTCCTTGCGGAAACCGAAGAACACAGGGGGACACCCTGAACCAGGACCAGTTGAACACGTCGAAAGATAATGAAAGATATCGAAACCCTCGTCCGTGTTGATCAAACAAAACAACAAGAGCACCATACGTCAAGGGTTCATCCGCCAAATCAAGGGGTTTAGTCAGGTTCTATAGTATAGGTATCGTCAACTGCTTGAGTGAAGTATACGCCGTATACGCTTTTGGATACTTTTGGCGCTTGAATCTACCATATCAGCATGGTTTTCTATGTTTTCTCTCATAACACACTTGCGGCTGATGCCCTGTATTCCCAGCTCACAGCGTGGCGCTCCGCTGTGCTCAACTGGTTCATGTGATCGACTGGCCTCAGACTGAGCAACTAATAATAAAGAATCGTTTGAATTATGCAAAAAAAATTGTGAAACTTGTGTATGCCGTGTTCATGCCTCTAAAGAGACCATTCGAACATCTGGTCTTGGATGGTCACTGCAGATCTCACACCGAACAAGCATCTCAACTACACAGTGAAACTCACTGCGGTGGTGCTGTGTTTGGCCTGAGCCCGACGCCGCACACCTGAACCCAAGGCCTTAGAGGCCGATGGCGAGGCATCGGCGCGGTGGTACCACCGGGAAGGACGAAGCGACGAAGCTGACGAAGCTCTTGGAGACATGAACTGTCATGTTCTCGACTTCTCGGGGAATTCCGGCATGAATTGGGTATATCAGACCAGCAAAGGGTGGATGATGCTTGATAAAAGGCTAGAACCTCCAAAACAGTGATGTATGTTTACAAACTGTTACAGGTAATGAGACAAACCCTATGCGTGAACATGCACCTCCTTGTGGGAGTGAGAAAACAAGTGGCGCGTCTTACTTAATTTAAGGCCTTTTCCACAAATCTAAACATCTCAATTGTGTCGGCTTTGCACAATTGCAAGATGCGGCCTTGAATGTGCCTTTATCCTGTCTTCCGGATCAAAATCCGTTCTTTCACATTGAAGATAACCGCGCTTCCAGGAGAATTGCGAACCCCGACGAACCGCCAGTTTTTTCGTCTAAAGATCAATTGCGTCACTCACACGACGTGAATCACCTGTAGATGCTACTGTAGATGTGAATGTATGACATGGATTTGCTGCAAGGTCTGCAAAGAACCACATGCCTTTCATGATCCGAATGCTTTGTCACATCCACAGCCTGCCTCAGCTTGTTTGACCAAGCAGATTGGGGGAGGTGAAACCAGGTATCCAAATCACATGGTTCCTTTAGACTCAAAGTAGTCTGGCCAAAGGAAGAAATCCATCCAAATTCAGCCAATCCTTGTGAGTATTGACCCATTCCGAAATCAAACCCCTCTGCCTGCCTGATCCTGCAGCTGCGGCTCCTCAACACCTACTGGTCAAGGCTTTTGTGAGACTGCTCACTAAACATGCTGGTGTATGACATACCATTGAAAAAAATCCATGTGCACCACCTGGAACCACCAAAGCACCGTGGTTCACCATCAGGTACCATCAATATAATCTATATAATGCAAATTAATATAACTCATATTACCTAATCAATATCCTGGTTTCCCTAACTAGTATCTTAGGTGCAGGGTTTCTTCAGTCATGTTGGTGGATCACCCGGAAGATCCCGGAAGGTTCTCGACTTTCCCGTCAAGCTCTCAGCGCAACTGGTTTCGGCTTCCGGAGGGTCACCAATGCGGGAGGCCCCACATAAATCGAGCGAGAAGAGAAGCAGCAGAAACCAGGACCAAAACGTTTCAGAAACTGCTACAGTAACGGCTTGAACATTTTGTTTTGAATGAAGCTCACTCAGTCCAAACTCCAAAAAATTCTGAGTCCAGGCCTTTCATGGGGTCGCGACGCCTGCAGCTGATGCAGGAACTGCAGCTCTTTTCGGTGGTCTTGAAATATGCGGCTTTAATTCCTTCTGGTGCCGACTCTGCCGACAGGGTTTTTTATGCTTAAAGTCTTTCAAACGAGTTGTGTTGAGCTCAGCGAGATCACAGCAGCCAGGGTTCCAACGGGCGCAGAAATAAAACTGACTGCACCGGGAGGTCCTTAGGCCCCTGAATGTCCCTTTTTTGGTTTATGTGCACATCACTGAACTCTCCTGCCGAATGTTTTGCACAGACTCCCTCCCTCGATGTATATAGAGGTATATAACTATATGGAGGTATTGGATTGTACTTGGTGCCTCAGTGATTACAGTAGATCCTGCTGCATTTCGTTTCTCGGAAGCGCCGGCACCGACGCCGGGCGGCGACCTGACTCTGGCGGGTCGCCGGGGCTCCTGAGGGCGGGTCGGTGGTGGACCGTCCCGTCGGACGCGCCAGCAGAAAAACACCAAGAAGTTGGGTGACATGCAAACATGTGTGCAAAACGATGGTTCCAAAGTCTGTGTCCAAGTCAATCGCAAAAAGAAGGTGTTCAGAACAATGCCAACCTCAGCCCACTCATCGGCCATGATAGGCGCTTCGCTCACCTTGCCACCCTGGATGGAAAAGGCCTCAGTCTCCCGGCGAAAGCATCTCCGCACAACTAAACGGTGGTCCGTGGTTGTCAAACCCGCTGGTCTAAGCATAAGCTTATTGGGTGTGTCCCATGCCCTGTCACAGTGGATGATGATGGTTAGTAAAGGGAGAGAACATTGTAGGTGGTGACAGCTTATCAGCAGCTCGCCGCACCGCGCAGGCCACAGTCTACGTTAGGCAGCAGTAGCACGCAGCCGCACCTCAATCCGGCGGCCATACCGGTCGTCCAGCAAGGCCTTCCTTAGTTGCGATGACCATCGCAAGATGTTCTCGTCATTGGCACAGGGCTGCGCGGGCCATCCTGTGCGTTGGGTGAAGAGGTGTATCGGAACCGTCAAAGTAGAGCCAAGAGTTTGTACACGCAGCTCATGCCAGTGTTTGCAATGCCAGGCCAGGTGAGTCCAGCTTGGTACGTAGTCCTTTCGACAAAAGAGACACACTTGCGAAACATTCTCCTTCCGCATTTTGTTGTAACCTGCCAAATTCACCGTCGAGCCACTCAGGATGGCCCAACCCCCCTCTTGATCCGGAAGTGACAACACACTTCTCTGGGATTTCGCAAACTGGGCTGGCACAACCGGCGCTTTCATTTCAGAAGATGAACTATCAGGTAGACTGAGTACAGAATTTCCTAGGCTCCACGAATCTGTGTTCGACTTGGCCATGGGGTGGATTGGAGCCATGTTTCGGTGCAAGGTTGATCAGTCGGCAACAAAATAGCTCTATTATGTTCATCTTTGAGAGCCAAAAGCAGGGGCTTGTCATCGGATTCGTCCGGTAAATGGATTCGTTGCCAGAACTCACCGTCAACATTCCAATGCCAAATGATAATGTCACGTTTCAACTTGGTATCCATAGCTGAGCTTGGATCGGAAAACCGTCACCAAAGAACTTCTGTCCAGATGCCATTTCGAAGTATTCATCAAAGGTCTTAGCAGTGGCTTTAGCGCCTCCCCTATGATGACTGTCTTCAGCGTCATCAAGAACCCAAAGCTTTGTATACTCAGGGTTTTTCCGGACCTCACCAACAGCCAAAACACGAAGGCGTGCGGCCGTAGCTTTGAAAGGCACAAGCTTTGAAAACGCAATCACCGTTACCTCCCAGGTCCTCAATCTGACAAGGGTGAACCTGACGCAATCAATGCCCCTTCAGCATCATCAATGGTTGTCATGTCTTTGCGGCGCGGAGAATGAGCGCGGTCCTTTGACGCCGCAGTGTCCGTTTCGTCACTTTCACTGGGGGTGTCTAGTTGAATAGGACCAACTTGAACAACCCTGCGTACTTCCTTGCGGGGCTGTGTCTTGGGTCGGGGATCAACCCAACGTTTCTGAAGACCCCAACCCAGGTCGCAGGCGGAGGAGCAAATTGCGATATGGAAATCTCTGAAATCTCCCTCAGCGTCCATGAAGTACCAAAAATCACGGGGTTCGGAACTCTTCGGGGGTGATGCTTGGAAAACCCAAGTCGGACCATCAGACCGGTTGCGCCCACGTAGGCGCTGCGTGACCGAAACAGAGGTCCAAAGTTGAGTGGTCAAGAAAGCGGTCACAGCATCTTTGTCCCAGCGGGACGGGGAGTCGTAAAGAGAGCGTTGTTTGATAAGAGGGCCATCAACGGTGATGTCAGCCTCAACGACCCCCAAATCACATCCCCCACCTTGTCTCAAAGCCATGGAGGTCTTATGTTTGGAGGCCACAGCAGAAATCAAAGCGAATCATCAGGCGGTTTAGGGGTCCAAGTGACCTTATCCCGTGTGACCTGGGCACCAGGCAACAAAGTAGCAAAGAGCCCGCGCTAGCCACTGTACGTACACTGAGGGGAGCCGGCGGTCGCAAATGGGCAATCAAAAGTTTGCCGTTCTTTATAGTCAACTCCTTCCAGTTCCCACCAGTGAGTGTTGAGGCAGGAACATTCAACATTGTGCCCAAGCAATCATGGAGGTAGGAAAATCTTTCATATCATTGGCCAAGAAAGCTCTATACGATACAACCAACTTGGGGCCGGCCAGTTTTTTGAGGAAAAACAACCTGTTTGGCTTCATGTGGAGTGGGTCCAGAGGATGTACCCAGCTGGTGACCTCTCACGGGTCTCACTCCATGCTTGGGACCCTTGTTCCATGAGATCGAAATGGAGGGGCCCACCGCACCTTCTGTGGTAACAGCCACAGAAAAGGCCGAGCCACACCCAAAACATGTCTTTAAAGACTGGACAACATCGGGGTCAGGTTACCTGGTAAAGGAAGACCTTCGGTGAGGGCTTTTTGGACCTGGTTCAATTGAATGATCTTGGGTGCCCCTTTCCAATGGACACCTCATGTGAAGTATGCGAAGTCCAAGTCCGCCACGATCCTGGGTGTTAAGCAGAATCGTGTCCAGAACACGAGTTTCTACCAACCCCAACAAAACCAGGGCGGCGATCGCTAGAATCATGAGGGGAAAATTTTGGGGCCCAGGATGACCGGCCATCATGAGCATGTAACATATCAAGGACACTGTGAGCTACATCTTGGTCTGAAGCGCCCGTGTTCAAGTGCATTTTCAGCGAGCCAGGCTGTGGTCTTTGGACTTGACGGACTTTTCTTGTTTCTGTGGGGCGCATGATGTGTGTTTAGAAACAACACGACGAACCTTGGGAGGTCGATTGGCACCATCAGACGGGTCGTTCTTAGTTAACCAATTTTGCAAAAAACAATCCCGTACTTTGCTCTTCGCGTTTACAGGTCTTAGCCGCTTTGCCTCCCGCACCGCCACGGAGCAGGTGCCGCAGCTGTAGGCCTCTCAAGGCCTGTTTCCGTTGTTCCTTTTTCCATCTTCTTCGGAGGTATTGCAAGCATCGGAACACAACAGTGGCACATACGTGAGATTGCGTGGATCAAGGGGCATGCCGCCGAGCACGTCCCCCAACCCTAAAAGAGAGTGCGGGGGGTCAGTGCACTCCTTTGATTCGCCGGTGGCGAGCAAGCCGGGCAGAAACAAGAGGTGAAGTAGGGTTTTCCATCTGGGCTACAGCAGCTCTCCAAATTCCGCCCGCTCTACACAACTCCCGCCAAGAGGGTGGTTTGGAGGTTCGAGTCTTGTGACGGACATATCTCGATGGTACTTCAGGGAAGTGGGGTCGTCCATCTGGGTACCAGCAGTACACCAAGGTCCACCCGCTTGACAAAGCTCCCTGTCGGAGCTTTGGGGCTTGACTTTATTGGTGAAGACAAATCACTAGTCGACCTCGTAGAGGAGCCGTCGGAAAAGTCAGAAAGGGCCCCAATGACGAAAAAGTGGACAGCTTCACCCAGCAAACATACGCTCAACACCAGAGCGGCCAATGGTGAAAGGAGCCAAGGGCCTCAGGCTCGTGCTCTCGATGCTTCTCTGGTCCACGATCAGTTCTTTGCAGCGGCGGCGCGCAGCAGGGTCGAAAATCAGGCGCTAGCTGGCCATGGCAAATAACACAGCTCAAATCGCGCCCATGGGGGCCCTTGTGGGGCCAGTCAACACAAGTTGTGTAGTAGTGCCAGATGGCATCCACACAGTGCTCTCATTGCGAGAGAGATGGGAAGCAAAGCATGCAAGGCAGAATTGCAGCAGCAGCAACAGCAGAAACAAGAAAGATCGAGGAGCTCGAATCTGCCCTGGATTTCCACTCTTGCTCTCTTTCGTTTTGAATTCATAATTCATGCGCGCAGCAGCACCTATGTGCCGATTAGCATACGGCATTTGCCAATTCTCTGTTTATTTTTGTTTTGTGGGTCTTTTCATCTTTGTTGTTCTTGTTTTTTTCTTAATTGGCATGCACATTGCATAGATTTTTCTGAACTTCTCGCATCGCCACAGCGGCCCACTTCCACCACTCAGGAGGTGGTTCAGCAGGAAGGTTGGTTAGATAGTTTGGTTAGTAAAGGATAGCTGTAGAGGCCTTTCTCAAAAATGGTGATGATCTTTTATCGACTGTTACCGGGCATGGGACACACACACACACTATACATCATATATGTGTGTGAGTGTCATTGCCAGGCCTGAGTGATTTACACCATCTCCATCGATCTCCCTTTCCAAGTGTGATGCAGTCTTCCGACTGGGGACAGGGGCACAAAAGCTGAAGTCTTCCAAGACCTGCCTCAGAGTGATTGTCTTCACATGCTGCGCCAGTGAACTGTAACAGCTTAAGCGAATGGCCATATCTCATATCTGGCCAACCCTCTCCCCTCACTGTGTTCATTCCTCAGCCAGCTCTTCCTATTCAATCTAAACACCAGGACATCACGGGTCACAGCTCCAAGACCTGCCAACAGCTCGCTCAGGACGTGGCAACAGGAGCCCTTCTGAGATGACTGACAGCTCACAGGCGCTGAAGCGAACAACCTCAATCGTCTCAGGTGACCTGCCCTGGGTGATTTCTTCTGGGTCACTGGGTGGTGGAGAAAACAAAAGACATACTTTCCGGTAGAAATTGCATGAGAACTGTCTGAGAAATCGTCTTTCAGAATGTCTGAGAACTGTCTGAACTGTCTCCGTCCCACGATTCATCGACACACATTTGAATGACCCACGACGCACAGGTCACCGAACCCGCACATGTCACGTGGCTTCTTGGCTCTGAACAGAGGCGAGGATAGGAGTCCTCTTGTTTGGAGGCGTCAGTAGTTAGGTGTCTAAATGCACCGTTTTTTTTTTTTGCTGAGATTGAATTGAATAGTACAGACTACAAAGGGTTGTGCTGCTCAAATTGCCAGCAACCCTAGGTCACAGGAGTTGCACTGAGCCAAAGGCTTTCCGCCAGCGTTTCACCCAAGTCTAAGGTAGCAGCGAACTCATCGTCGGAAACCTCCAGCTTCAGAGCCCAAAACCGGTTGACCGTTCCGAACATGAATGTGTTGGTTCTGTTGCTTCTGCACTTGTTCCTACTGGAACACAGCCGAACTGCCGTTCAGGCTTGTTCGTTCATTTTTACCACAAAAAACAAACTGAACATCATGAAAAAGAACTGTTTACTGCTCCTTTCGCCACGATCGTGTCGAAGCCGAGTCTCACCAGTCAGCGGTGATCCACCAACCACTCTAGTCTCTAGCAGCCCCCGATGAAAAAAGAAAAAAGTAAGCATGCCCCCGATGAAAAAAGAAAACAGGCTTACCTGCTGCAAATCACTCACTTCATTGCTTCATCATTGCTTCATAGAAATATATTGTCCGTGTCGTTGATCTTTTATTCAACCATATTCAACCAATTGGCTCAAATGGGTCTTCTCCAGTGGTTCACCGATGCGATGCTAACCAGGGGTGCGGTAAGCAAGCTGCCTCGGCCTCCTTGACGTCACGCGAAAACCAGGTTCAGACCAGTTTTTCGTGACTGAGGTGCTTATTGGAGGGTAGGAAGTATGGGGTAGGAGTTAGGAGTGCCCTTTTTTCCAGTCACACCCGCTCACTTGGGGACTAAATACCACCCAACACTCTCGCATCAAATCTGAAGGCCTCCCCAAAACCTTACTACAGTACCTTAGTCATAGTCCGTTAATAAATCACCCCAAACAAATGAGATCCGTTCACACTTCAATTTTGCTTACACTCCTGACTCGCACGCCACCGTCGACCTCCAAGGAGTTGCAAAAGTACTCGATGGCGGCATCCGGAAGAACCTCGGCACAGCGTCGGCCACTTTGTGGAGAAAGGGTTTTCGTGCTTGTACGTTTTTCGAGTGGGAAGCTTCTCTCTTTGGACTTCTTTGGGACCATGTTGAAGAAATAATGGGGGACTGACCATTGGTACTACATGGCACTACCATTGGTGTTGCCCAGAAACCAGCATTCGCGGATTCGCGGCACCGCATCTTCCTACATCTTCCCTTCGCCCACGCATGGGCCGAAGGCCATCCCAAAGACTCGGCCGCCGCTGGCGCCCTCCATTCGTCAGTGGGGGGTGCGAAGGTCTTCACGGGGCCCCGCCATCCAACCCGCCCTGCCGTATCCAGCACATCCAGGTGTTTAAGAACCGGCACAACAAGCCTCAGACTTTCTATATCAAAGCCTGAATCAGACATGACGTTGGTTTGTACCAGGACCCTCCAAGGGGTGTCCTGGTTGGACTACACTACCTATAGGCTTCCATTGGGCACCCCTTAGAGGGTCCTTAGCTTCAGAATCTTCGATCGAGTCAAATGGTTGTTCTTCACCGTAGCCGCGCAGCGAACGCACATGAGGATACTAGTAGGATAAAACAAACAAACACTAAACTAGTCACTAAACACATTGAGAAACTCATAGGAAACATCGAATCATTCTGATGTCTGTCAGGGTCTTCTCCTCACTCCGTCCGAACCGCGGCGTTTGTCTCATTCCGTCCCAGGCGCGCAGCGCTGGAAGATCAGCCGTCTGGGCCGGGTGGATCCGCTGCACACCGCCTCGCGGTGTAAACCCGTTGTGAACAACGGGCAAACCGAAGGACACAAAAGGTTACTACTGAGATCTACTGAGTATGACTTGACCAAAAAAAGCACGAATAAGATGAACAAAGACACTCAATGAAAATCACCTGTTCCTACTATTGTGCATTTGTTGTGATTCAACACGAGGGATGACAGGATGACAAACCGATCCAATCCGTGGCAAAACACGGCTGAACACGGCTTGGTCGATGCTCCAAGAACGATCTCTCGCCGAACGGAGATGCTCGCTTATTGAACCCGACTTGAATGACAAGAGAATCCCTAAAGTGGATCACAGTGACGGTATGATTTTCCATTATGGCTCTGTTAGAACATATACAACTGAATCAGTGACCTCTGCTGTCTCTCATCATCATTGAAGCTACTAGTAGGATATACGATATATGGATCGAGCTACATATGCTATATACAGTAACTATATATTTAGACAAACCGAACCGTTTGAAACCATCTGACTTGAATGTTTGAAAGGTCCTGCTTCTCCGGATCCAAGAAAAAGCCTTTTAGGCTTCTCTTCTGCCTTCATGAACACCAGCGCCAAACGAGGGTCCAATTCCTGAGCACCCGGAAATGCCATGCCATGAAACGCCAGCGCTGCGCACAAACGGACTGAATGACAGAAGCAGAAACAAAAATAGAACATTAAAACAAATCGTACCAATTGATCTACTGTTCGATGAATGCGTTGGCTCAACGCCAGTCGCTCGACAATTCTGGCATCAGTCTCTCCCACTGGACGATGGAGTTATATGCTCTAAATGTTTGGTTGGTTAAGAGCCCTCTGGCCCATCACAAGTAATTACTAAGCAGACCTTTCTTTTTTATTGGCAGCTTCCAGCCGCCTTTGCCAGAATCAAGCTGGTTGTAAGGCTAAGGTGTACCTTTTTAGTCCCCAAGTCCAATTCCGCCAATACAACCAATACAGTAGTACGTGTAGAAGTGAAGAACAAAACACATTTCAAGGTGTCTTCGGTTTACTGCCTGCCTGAACCATTTGCCAACATCTGATGCCTTCCTGTGCAGACTTATAGACAAGTGACCAACAATGTAGACAAACAATGCCCTTGCAACCGACAAAAACGAGTGATGAGACTTTTTGACACATGAAAATCATTGCAGGAAACTGCGAGTCTTTCATCCCTCAGCCTCAGTCCCTCCCTGTTTCTCGAAGAGAACACTAGTCGCAACAATCGACAGGTGGCGTCCACCAGCAGCAGCTGCAATCTGGGCGACTTCTGCAAGAGCTCCTGGTTCTCACGAGGAGCGGAACGTCACCGAACGCGACTGTGGCTGAGAGGAGGAACTGCTTCGCTCCACAAATCCACGGCCAATATGAACGTATATGAACGTGGGCAATACAACACGTTTGGGCCTTCTGCCGTCAGACGAAACGGCGGTCGTCTGGGGGGCGACGTAAACGTCGCGTGGTTCGGCCGCGTGGGTCGAGCGCCTGGATCCAATGGACTCCAGCGAGTGTCAGTTGGTCACTTCCCACACCTGGAGACGTCGACTCTGAGGTTCAAATCTGAATGGTCTGGTTGGGGGCTTTGACCATCCAAATCCCTGACCTTAGGTACATCCTGCAGTCCATTCGCTGGCGGCGAAAACAAGGATAACAAGGCATAACTATAACCATTAAAAAATATAATGTTGTGCATTGTTTTGCATACCATTGTTAAAGTAAAGGAGCCGCCCGTGTCTCCTCATGTCTTTTTGTTTGCTAAGTTACCTCGAACTGTCACGAAAATCCTTCGTCTTCCGTAGTCTCTTTCCACCCTGGTGTCTGATCGTCTGAGCGGCCTTTCTGCTGATGGACAGCCTGCGAAGCAACACCAGGTTGACAATTGGTGGTTGATCAAAGCTCTTTCATGATGGAATGGCATCTTTTGCGGATCTCGCGAAACATGGCCCAAAAACATCCAAAAACCAGGTCTAGTTGCCATGTAACTATGTCTAAACCGTGCTTGTAAAATCAACAACTATCATCAACTATCTTGCAGCATGACTGGGGGAGGCTTAGATTAGTCAGGCACAACTCAATCTCCTCGGGCCCAGCCACCGGGTGCATCGAACCGGGCGCTGCGTCGATCGGAACCGGGGCGCTCCAAACGCACCAATCAAGTCCTTCCCCATTGGGTCTAAACACAAACTTCTGTACCAACACATGCACATCATGCCCCAAGATCGAATCTGTCAGGCGGATCGTTGCCTCACTGAATGGATGGATGTCAGGGCTGCCCAGCTGGGTGATGCAGTTTGTGAGTTGGGAAAGGACGATTCTGTACGCACTGTCAGGGCTGCGCCAGGGCAAGTTGTCCGTTTTGTTAGTCTGTGACAGGCAGGAATCGGAGAATCCTGTATGCATTCTGAGAGCGGGCTTTGAAAAGAAGACTATATTTAGTATAGCGGACTGAAAAAAAACCAAGCCGGCGCCGGACGAGATCGAGAGATGTAAAGGAATGTGAAAGAGAGAGACAAAGACCCGGTGCACGACAGCTGAAATGGAAGGTGGCCACGCGGCCACACCAAGATTCGGCACAAATCCATCATGTGCTCCAAGGAATTCCATGTTTGCCCAGCTCCATGGCACAAACAGGTGAAGAAAGCGCTCGTAACCGCTCGCCACCTTCCGGATCTTTAAAGATCTGACCCGCCTTCAACCAATTCCATTCGGGGTCGTGGTCCATGCCTGCCCGACGCTGGCACCCCAGGCGGTCGCAACGACTTCCCACGCGAACGACCTCGCGGAAGTGTCGTCACTTGGGCGATCCATAGACCTACAAGATCTACAAGGCTTCTGTAGAGATCTGAAGCGAAGGCCAGGAGATTCTGACCCCCAAAGGGTCAAAGGTCTTTTCTCCCTCACACTCACATGTCCAATGTATTCCAATGCCCATATGTGTATCTTGTCCAGTATTGAATGTCTCCACCGCCTCCACCTCCCTTCGAAGGAAACAATCGAAGAATGGCCTCCACAAACGAAGAGCTGCCGTAGAGATGGCCACGAAGGGACTTGCAAACCTTCTATCCTGAAATCGAGGAGCAACAGCTGCACATCCATACCAGGACTCGATTTATTTGTCCCTTTTGGTGACGACGCGGCTTCTACTGTGGAAGGCACGTACACAGGTAACAACATGGTGCCTTCGCGCAATGCCCGAGCTCTCTGGCAAAAATATCAAACATGAACTCAACAAATTCCTACATCTGAATATTAAGAACCAGGATAAGTTTAACTCACAAAGGGATCTTTACCCTCTGCAAGTGGCCTTTCCGAACACAAATTGACTGACAACCAGGAAAGGGTTGGGAGCTTGACGAGACATGTGTACAAATCACGTCCAAGCGATTCCCCACAAACATAGCTTGAACATGGCAAGCTCACTTTCTGAAGCTGGTAAGTGCAACTTCCTGCCATTAAACTAGGTCTGGACGTAAAACTACATTGTCTGGACACCAGCTGACATCATAGGATATCAACTGACCCAGGAATGTTGGCAATATCTTGAAAACCTCCAGCTAGGTTGAGGGGGCCACCTACCACCACCACCTACTGCAGCCGTGCCGCAGAATGCCGATCCCCGGTGAAAGCAAGAAGGTCTCTAAGGCAGGCAAAGAAAACCTGGGCATTGCGTCTGAACATCCGGGTGGTCTGATGGTCGTAGGGTGGTCTGAAGCCAGGCATGGATACAACATACTGGGTCAACAGGGGGGGTTTGCCTGGAAAGGCACCTTTCCGATGACCCAGCATGGTCTGGTGGGATGCAAGTGATTTATTTCCCTGATGCTGCTGCTGCTGCTGCTGCCGATGGGTGAGGGTTCAATTGCAAATGGAGATGAAAATCATGATGGTGATGATGATGATGATGACGATGATGATGACGCGATGATGCGTTACGGACATGATGCGGATGACGCGCTGATGCGTTATGCGTAGATGAGCTGAAGCCCTACGTACATGATGCGTTAGGATGAGCTGATGATGATGTCTTGAAAATCCACTCAAGTCATCCTTTTGGAGTTCATGAATTCCACGATGGGTTGGGTGGCCCGAAAGGCAAACCACATCTGTAACACGCATGGTGTTCTAGCCCTCAGCATGTTGCTTTCGGGAACCCAACATATTGCAAGATGTTACCACAAAAAGAAAACTATATATATATAAGCGGTCATAAAACGATCTTAACTGTAAACTCCAACCACACTCAAACCACAGGGATGTTAAACATGAAGGCATGTCAACTGCAAAACCTGTGAGAGGTGTCTAGCGCGGACCTTTTCAGGGGCCTGTTGAGCTGCTGGAGCTGTTGTTGCTGCTACTGCTGCTGGACTGTTTCCACTTTTTGTCCTCAGAAATCTTCAGAACGACATAGGAAGGACGTAAGAGCGGAATCAAAAGATTTGGATGGTGGATGGGCAGATGGTCAAGAAATGGACCGTCATCTAGTGCGGTGCTAGCGCGGATCTAGTGGCAGCCTAGCGCAAAAATATCCGTCGACTTCATTATCCTGTCAGATTCTTATTTTTCCTGCTTGCTTGTCTTCTTCTTGTCTTGCTTCTTCTTTTCCAGCTCTCTGCTTGTTTCTTCTTTTTCCTGCTTGCTTGTCCTGTTATGAAGAAACCTAGCGCCAACCTAGCGCCGCCTTGCTGTATCACCATAGTCTGCTGGGGGCCCGCTTCTAAACGAAGACTTAAAAACACATCTCCAACCTTAAAAGTTTATGTTTATCTATATTTTTTGAGTACTTAGGGCTTTTTGAGCGCAGTCCATATATCACACATGAGAAGAGGAGTACTATGAGGCTTCTTTTTTGCAAGAGAACATCCAAAGAGACAATGTACAGAAATACAATTCTATACAATTCTCCTCCAACATACCCTTCAATCGAACAAGGATGGGCTGATGAGATCGGGAATTGCTTAAGTCCTTCAAGTCTGCCCTCTGCTTCAGAAGCTTGCAAAGCTTCTGGGCAGCTTGCTGGATGGCGGGCTATAGAGTGTAAACAAGTTTTAAAACATAACTCAGCCATGGCTCGGCTTGGTCCCATCCCCCCAAAAAAACATTCACACCATCCCTCACCGTCCTTCAACAAAGTACCAAAATCAAAAGAATCCAACAGCTGTCATCCTATGAAGCTGTTGAGATGCCAATCCGCCCAAAATCAAAGCACAGTCGGACGCTGACCTCGTCTCCAAAACGTGGAAGGCTCCAACCTCAGGGAGGAGTGGAAAGCGCCAGGGCACCAAAGCAAAACATGTCCACCCTGGACGATTAGCATCATCCTCATCCTCATCCTCATCAACCTGTGACGAGGTTCTGAAGTTCATCGCCCTGGCGATCCCTGAAGATCGCTGGGCCCCCCGGCCGAGTTCATCCAAACGACTCGTGTCGAGCGGAGAGACAACTGGGCACGACCGGCACGACCGGCTCGGCGGATTCGTTGGTGTCTTGATGGTGTCGGGGGGAATGGAGCATCAAGAATAGAACGAGATCCGCGGGAACCCCAATTTGAAAACTCAACTGTATTGAGATCACCGACCATGTGAATGTGATTGCATGTCTAAAACAATGATATATACGGTATAGTTACTGAATGAAAAGAGTCTTGGCTCAAGGCTTGGACCACTTGGATCCAATGCCCATACTGAATGAAAAGAGTCTTGGCTCAAGGCTTGGACCACTTGGATCCAATGCCCATACTTCTAACAGCAAACCTGACTACCCTAGTATACCACAAAACATTCGGAATACCCAACCACCACTTTCCGAATGGTTACACAGCCACCACTTTCCAACCACCACTACAGAAGGATGCACTTCACTTTGGCTTCTCTCCACAAGGAAACCACCTGTCGCATGCAGGGCCTTCGACACCCGAACCCTGCGGAACTCTCTGCGGAACTCTCCGTCCCGGTGCCTTGGTGAAGAAGAGCGGCATGTCGTCCCGGTGCTCCGGCACGAAGTCCAAGATGGGCATCGATAGGAGCTCGCCATCTGTCGGACGATTTCGTTGGCTCACCCGCGGGGTTCCAGTCCGGTGAGAAGTCTGGATCATAAAATACTTGCTGCACAAGAGTGAAATCCGTTGATCCACACATTTCTTTGGGTTCGAACAGATTTCATTACTTTAAAATTTGCAACTACTACTGAGCCACATCCTGAGGTCCTGCAGCTGAGAACTGAGCTCTCATGGTTGTACCTCCGCCATCCTCCGCCGGGGCGCCCCGGGTTCAGCCGGCCTTGACAGGCTCTCCAAACGGCGCGATTCACCGTTCGGAAGGCAAAGACCTCGATGGTGGGAAGGTGCTGCAGCACCTCCCGGCGGTTGGTGACAAGGACTGGACGGGACGGATGGGTAATCGAACTGGGTTGGGGGGATGTCAACCTTTGTTTGTACTCGTTTTATCTCGTTTTACTGCAAGATGTGGAAGGCTCAAACGTTTTGGCTGAACAAACTGTTTGACTGGTCTGAAACTCAGACTCATGACTTATGTCAAACCAATTCTGCTGTTGAATCGATTCTTCTCCCTTTTGTAGCAAATCCAAGGAGAACTTAAGTTCCAAAACTCCCAAAAGCCATGACTTCTCATATGTTCTCATTATAAGTACGTCGATCTCTAGCTACGACTCGATTGAAGCCACCGCCCGCACGGTTCCCAAGACCGGCGAAATCACCATCACCGCACCACGGTGAGCCTCTCGCCTGAGGAGTTACGGACTGGATCATCGATTGGTGGCTGGCCAAGGCCACAGCAGCCTCTGCAGCCTGCGGAAGCTGACGTTTGCATGCTGTGGTGTTCAACGGCTGGAGACCGAGCGAGAACCTGTCACGGTGCTTACCTCTGTAGAAGTGCCCAAATAGATAGAAACGGGCAAATCCTGAATGTGTTCACCTCGCGCCTGCGAGGCCAAACTGTTGTTTTTGCTTTGTCTAAGTCAAAACACTTTACAAAAATGGGCGGGTCTTCCATATTGCAGAGTTATTGGACAAAATACACACAACAGAACACTCGGAGGAATATCATATCAGTTGAATTTGATGGAATTTATATGGTTCAGATTCCTCTGAAAACTCTGTGGTTCTTCCTGCTGCTATGGCCCTCTCTAGGGGTCCGAACTATTCATTGTTGCGTTTGGCTGGCTGCTCGCAGTTTAGCTGGTTGTTCTTGCCAACAATGATCTACTTTCAAGGTTGGGCTGGCTAGCTGGCTAGATTGACGTTTGTTTCAGACTACAGCAATACACATGAGTCAGTCATCACACCCCGGAAGGACAAAACTTTCTGGATTGAGTTCGAAACAATTCTGGGAGATTCGGAAAGAAACCTTTTAAACACATCCTTGTCAAGCGACATTACGTCGCCGGGTGATCGATGGACTTTACTTTGCGCCCCAAAAAGGACCAACAAAACATAATTTTGCTCTTCACCCCGGTCTAGCGAGTTGCCCAAGTACATTTACAACGATCAAAAACATGTGAACATGTGAACGAGTTAGAGGACGAGGCACATATTGTGTATTCCAGGGCCTGAAAGACATGTAAGCTTGCAGCTTAGTTGAGAAACAACTCTGTATGTTTGGTAGTGACAAAAAATATCAAAAACTATAACAACGGTAAAGTACTTACATCATCTGACATCCAACGTTCACAACAAATACTTTACTTCATTTTGCTTCGAGTGATCCTCACCACGACGCTTCAATCTGACAAAATTTTTGGCATGTATTGAAACATTATTTCGGCATTCTTTCTGGTGTATCTTCCGGCATTTTTCAAACATTTTTCTAGCATATGTTGTGACATTATTTCATCTGACATTCTTTCTGAAATTATTTCCGGCAAGTCTTCTGACATTATTTCTGGCATCTCCTCTGACATGCTTTCTGGCATATCTTCTGACATGCTTTCTGGCAAATCTTCTGGCATTTTAGCTGGCATATCTTCTTCTGACATTCTTTCAGGCATCTCTTCTAACATTCATTCTGCCATTCTATCTGGCATATCTGCTGACACTCTTTCTGGCATATCTTCTGACATTCTTTTGCCAGAAGTCTTCTGACACTCTTTCTGGCATACATTCTGACATTCACTCTGGCATGTCTTCTGACACCCTTCCTGGCATATCTTCTGACATTCTTTCTGGCGTCTCTTCTGACATTCATTCTGGCATATCTTTTGACATTTTATCTGGCATCTCGCGGTTGAGGTCCGGCGGGGAAGACTGCCCGCCGAAGCTCGCGGTTGAGGTCCGGCTGGGAAAACTGCCCGCCGAAGCTCGCGGTTGAGGTCCGGTTCGGAACAGTGCCATCCGGAGCCATCCAGAGCTGGCGGTTGAGGTCCGGTGGGGAACACTGCCATCCTGCACTTGCGGTTGAGGTCGGGAGGAGGACGAGGCGGAGGAGGAGAAGGAGGACGGCAGCTGACATACAATCTCACTACCCTCACCTGACAGGTGGGGAACAAGTAAAACTCAAAACACATCTTCTCACAAAACATCAAGCAACAACACATAAAGGATCATAAAGGCATCTGCAAACCGCTTTCAGCCCTGCTGTGCCTGCAAAGACTTGCGAATGTTCTCCAAGCTCATCTGCAGGCACAGCTCCTGCGACAATGCCACACACCTGGATCTACGTCGCCGTCAAGTGGGCCGACAAGTGGAAGGTGCTAAAAGAAACGACAAAAGCGCTGTGGCGACAAAAACATTCAAGAAAAAACATCAAATGTGACAGCGAACATGTCGACGTAGTCTCTGGGGGAAAAAGGAAAGACCAAAAACATCCACAGACTTTGGGCTGATGAATGTATGTGCCAGATTCTTTTGTAGCGAGGTGATCTTGACACTTGTTTGCAGGATCTTCGCAAATGCGGGTCACTCTTGAACATGGCTGTGCCATGCTGTGCCCCCCCTTGCTTTGTTTTCTCGACCCACGTCATGCGCTCCTCTTCTCCACTGCGGTCACCTCAGTCCGATGACGAGGTGCAATCTCTCTTCGTTGCGCTTCTTTCGTGGTCGGGTGTTCTACAGTGGTTGAAAGTACAGTAGATGGCACTGGCACTCCAAAATGATTTTTGGATGAGGGTCCATATAAACCATCTTTTGGGGGATTGTGCCATCTACTCTCATTTCCACTTTATCTGATATTGCAAACTGCTCCCCCTCTTGGGCTGCGGCTAGAAGCAAAGGACCTGACGAAAACTGAAGAACCACGTCACGGTCATGGCCCCTGTGCTTCAAGACTTGAAGTCAAAGTGAAAACAATACCCGCGCAGAATGACATAGCCTTGGGTTTGTCAAGGACAAAATCTTTCATGACTCCATGTTCACTTGGTTTTCGAGAGAACAATTCCCAGAATCCTTTCCGAAAGCTTCACACATCATCTTCTATTCATCACCAGGGTGCTCTCTCATGTGCATGTCCTGACATGGCAACTCGTGCCTCAGAAACAGCCACCCGGAATATCTCAAATCATTCATTAAACACATGCCCGGAAAAAGGGGAGTGCATCAAACGAGTGATTATCAACACCAAAATGACAACATCCAAGCCAACCCTAACGCCCAACAAAAGGCACGCGAAAAGCGTCTGCCTCTGGCGGAAGCTTTCCAAGTGCTTCTGGCAAAGAGCGGAGAAGATATCAGTGAGCGGTTTCCAATGGATTTGGAATCGAATGAAATCGATCTCCTCTAGACGCCTGAAAGAATGGGATTCCGTCTTCCACAAGCTGTCGCTGGATGTGAGGTCGCTGAATTTCGAGCTCCGCTGTTCGCCACACCCCAGCTATCCCCAGCTGCTCACCTTGGCTTTGGAACTAAACAGAACTAGACTAGACTTGCCTCCACCAACCCCCCAGCGCAACCAGGGGCAGCTTCAACACCCAGCTCTCTGCAGCCGCCCCTCTGCGCCGTGTGGCAGAACCGCCCCCATACGGCATCGGCGGTTCGCCGCCCTCCCGTAGACCATCAGTCGGGACTGGTTGGGATCCAAGGTTTGCCACACATCGAGTGAACATGATGGATGAGGATGGATGATGTATCGCGAAATACCGTCACCCTATTGTGATTGTGACTTTCAAGATCTTTCAAAATGCATCTGGCCAGTCAATACACGCCAATCGTGCACTGACATCTCTTTCGGCACTGACATCTCTTTCCGTGACTGACAAGCCTGGAACACCTGGAACCCTGAATACCCTGACTGCATCTGACTGCTGATCTGCAAGCCTGTTGCAGCTCCATGGCATGTTGTAGGATGCTCTCCATCTGTCCCCACCTGAGCTTCATCGATTTGTCCGTTGCGGAACGTTCGGACCTGTGGTCTCGGAAGCGGGTTGGACCATAGGGGGCAGGACACGTGGAGGCACGTTCTGGCGGTTTTGACGCGAATGGCTTGATTTGAAAAACACACAAATTGAATGGCTTGATCCAATGAACAATTTCACACACGAGTTCTTTCCATCCTTTTTCCAGGTGCCTCAGCCGTCAACAGGTGATCTCCTCTTCCGAACTCGAATGGTCCCGGAAATGGCCGGCAGACTTGGCAAGTACAACCTGCAGAAGCCCCCGGACCAAGAGACCGTCGAGTTGAGAAGCGTCACGCGAGAGACCGCCGTCTGAGACCATCAGAACGGTGACCGGTCGGTGGGGACGACAGCAGCGTGTGGAGACTCCCTGAGACTCCGGCTCCTCGCTTTGGAGATGTGGCCTGCCGATCATGGAACGTTGTTTTCTCTCTCGTTCCTCCGAAAAATATGCAAACAATTCTGAGAACCCCAAAAAATCAAGTCAATGGCACTGAGAATGACTTCATGGATCTTCGTGACCTTCCATCTCTTTTCTTTGCTCCTACAGTATGTTCTTTGGGTGTTGAACCAGGGCACCTGATCGAACCCGGCCTGGCTTCATCCTCCAGGAACGTGGGCCTTGCACCCAAAATGATTGCATCTTCCATGATGTCACTTTTCAACATGACTTCCGCATACGAATCCAAACAACATGAAACAACCAGAATGATCTTACACGGCTTCGGGCTGCCAATTCTCGAATGCTTTGGGGCGCCTCGTCACCTGCCATGCGTTCGCGGTCGCTGCGGCGGCCAACACGTGGAGGCGCCTGAGATGACATCAACTAGAGGAGTTCCACAGCCCCATCCCATATGTACCGCTAGTTCGGGTCCCAGTTCAGGTCTCCACCACTCTTGGGAAACATGAAGAGTTCCGTCAATGAGTTCTAGTCTTACCATCTACCAAAAGTCAACATATGAACCAACACCAATATCTGTTCGTTGACATCTGTCAACCCATGTCAGTGACACTTTGAGGGTATACATTGTTGGGTAACATCTCTCTATATATAGTCTATGTCTACTTCTATGTCTATATCTAAATCTTCCTTGTTGGAGT
Source organism: Durusdinium trenchii (assembly GCA_963970005.1). Lineage (NCBI taxonomy): Eukaryota > Dinophyceae > Suessiales > Symbiodiniaceae > Durusdinium > Durusdinium trenchii. Next base: position 1,142,278 of record CAXAMN010007446.1, on the reverse strand, counting down.
CACCATGCTGTTCTTGCGCGACATACGACAATTCTTCCACATGCGTCAGCTGGTTTCTCAGCAAAATGCGAGCAACAGGCTGTGGAGCCAAAACACACGGAAACAAACTACTAGCATCTACTAGCACTCTCTTCTACGACATAGATTCCATCAGGTCCACCAGGATCACCAAAGTGTCTTGGCCGTGGCTATATTTTCTGATCAATTTGCCAAGTTGCTCTTCTGCTTGAACGGTCTCCTCCTGCCCGGCAGCTGCTAAGAGAGCTTCTTGCTCCCTGAGCGGGTAGGAGTGTGGCATGTGATGTGTGTTGAGTGTGGAGTGCCGATTCCAGCAAACTGACGTGGCACGTGGGAAGACGAGCCTCTCATGGGACAGCCTGTCGGACCGACCGACGGATCGATCCTGGGCTTTGAAGACCCACAGGGCCGGTGGCTGTGGGCTCTGAATGCACGGAAACCCTGGGCTTAATCAAAGGTTGTGGGCGAACCATTGCCATTTAAACGAGTGTTTGAAGCAATGAACCATTAGAGGAGGGGAGATACTGTTACCCTTTTTCGACAATGTCAATCCAGCCTAGATAGTCGATTTGGAGATCCCTGTTTTGATCCGTGGTCCGCCGCGGGGGCGCAAAAAAAAAACCGCCAGCGGCATCCGACCGGTGACGAACCGGACGTCTCCAACGTGATCGTCTCGATCCATGGATCGCGCGTGCGCTTTCGAGCGTCTCGGGCTCCTACAACTCGCGCGCGTCTCGCCATCTCCTTCCAAGGTGCTCTCGCAGGCGCGCATACTTCTTCCCGATCGCTGGCTTCAGGGCCATGAGCTATCCAAAGCGTTTCTTTTCGAGCCCTGCTGACACCTGAGATTTCTTCAGCTCTATAAGGCCCTACTGAATCCAGTGCCGTTGCTGAGCTCATGATCCACTGAGCGAAGACTGGTGACCTATGCCGATGATTCCAAGGCCTGTAGCCTGCTAATGCCAAGAAGAACAACAAGTGGGCAGGACTCAGTGTTGCTTGTTCAGCATGAGCTTGAAAGCTGAGTCTAGTTACATGCGGTTGCGACGGCTTCGCGAGGTTTTTTTTGGGGGGAGCCAATCCTTGTTTTTGCGTGGACGGTCATGCCCAACATTTTCTCCTCCTAGGGAGCCAAATGGCTTTCCGGTGGTCACATTTCCGGTGCCATTTCCGCGCTCCACGAAGTCGTCTTAGGGTGAATGCTGCAACTGGTGTTGGGGTCGATGCCAATCCTCCCGGTGTTTTGCCGGAACCCCGCAGCGCTGCGACCAGCGCTGCGAACGACCATGTTGACCTGGATCATGTTGACCTGTCAGCATCTTGGAAGTTGAACAAGCAATACTTCTTAGTAATTCTCATTTGGTGTATGCGCTTGGTCATTCCCTCCGCTTGCTACGAGAGTCTTGAGTCTTGACATCAAACTTGGATGTTGGACTCCATGATCAACCGAACGATTAGCTGGATTACGTCTCACCCACCATCTGGACAAAGAACTAACCTGCAATGTAACTTGGACCGACGTGGATTCACAAAAATAGATTTGCACAAACATGTCTGCCTCTCTAGATAGATGTTTGCCTAGCATCCCAAAAGGAGCTTCCACCAATTCCGTGAGGCCACCGTGTATCATATTGTGCTATCCCAGCCCAGCCAGAAATGAACCAAGCACCGTCTTCAGGTACCAGTATGAAGGAAACAAACGACATACGCGATCCAAAGGGCTTTTACCACGGCCTCCTGTGCTTTTACTCCCAAGGCCGTGGTGTCTCTTCAAAAGAACTGCTTTGCTGTCCAACCATTGGAGCAACTACCAAAATTAACTTTATCCAACAACATGAATTACTCACAACTACTTAGTTACTAAGTTGTTGGAGACAAGCCATGCGATGCCACTTTGGTTTGACATTGATCCATTCTTCTATGTCAATGAAGCTATTCCAAAAGGATTAACAACGGGTAGTGAGCATGGAATTTCTGGCAGAGTTTAAGTTTGGCTCGGTTTTCAAATACCCCAAAAAGCAAATTCAAGATACTAGAAGCCTGAAACTAGCCTGTCAGGAAAAATACGTTGACAAGTACTGCCTGGGTAACTCCAAAATATGCAAGACAACCACTGAATCTCCAAGGTATATATCAAATGTATCTCTTCACGTTTCAGAGTGAACAAGAGGAATCCAAAACATCACAACATATACATCTAATTCCAAACAAACTTTACATGATCTCACATTATATCAGGAATAATCACCTCCTGTTAATCTCACATATTCAAAAAAACACAGAGCCAGCTTCAATGAGAATTAAACTATAGTACTGTATATAGTATACAATGCCGATGCCTCGTGTGAAGCTTTCTTGAAGAAGAACTGGAAAACAACCTGTTCTCGAGTGGGACACTTTAAACAAGATATTTCTATATCCCCCAAAAAACTCTCCGTCTGAAATCATGGTAGCTGAGGACCTCCGAAAGCGGGGTCCGGAAGCGGTGTCTGACCCACAGCCTCGGCCACGGATTCGACTGCGCTGCTTCAGTCACAATGAATCCAAGGACTGTCCTCTGCTTTGCAAGGACTCCATGCCACATCCTCGTGGGGCCCAGAAACCTCGAACTTCTCCAACTTTTGTTCTTACAACTTGAAGCAGGAGATATGCCAATGTTTGTTTTTAAATGGTCTTTGTAGAGTCATACAAATCACCTTCCTCTTTGATCCTCCTTCAATGATGCTTTCCATTCTCCGAGGTCGAGGTTTTTCGGATTTTTGCTCAGAGGTCAAGTCCGGCATCCTCCGGCAGCATCTGAGATGTTCGGTCTGGGCCAATCGCCATCCCCGTTTCCCGCCGTTCCGTGGCCGCCTCGTTCCCGCCGCCGGTCCCAAGCAGAGCCCACCGTGTTTCCAGGCGGAGCATCTGTCGGTCATTCGCGGCCGGACACGGACGGAGCGTGGCAACAGCGGAGTTCTTTCGGCAACAGCGGACCCGACCCGTTCGACCCGGGTGAACGGACTCGTTTTGTTGGTTCTTTTCGTTGGTTCCAATGCACCTGGAAAGCTAAATCAAGGCGAAGTTACTTGTACTATCTGACTTGTACTACTAAAGAATCTGACATACAAGCAAGAGTTGCGTCCTGCTCTTGAACGCTCTTGCTATTGAAGTGCACAACTTGTGCAAAGAAATTGCCGCATTACAGAAGATTCGACATGACAGCTGAAAGAAGCCTGGTAACAAAGTGACACCCAAAGAGAACGTACGAAAGCACCGTGTTGTCGAAAGATTCAGCACGTGTCTCTGTTTGACCTATTGGACTACTGTACTGAACTTGTCACAAAAGAATTTACTTTCCTACCAGTCTTCTCCAGGGCTTCTTCTGCCGCCGTGTCCGCGGACACTACTACGCCGTGATCTCCACCCCCATGCGTCCAAAGCCCTTCACCAGGTCCTTCGGAGGCAGAAGCGTCTCGAATGAACAAAGACCACCTGAGACCCAATGGTTTGGTGGTTTGGCTTCAAGACGGCCCTAGCCTTGGGGTGTCGAATCATGTTTTTTTAAGGTACAGCCTGGCCTTGTCCTTGACAAGCTGAATCTACTCTCTCTTACTGTAGCCGCTCTAGAAGATGACGGTCAGGCCGCCTTTTTAGCCACTCTCTGCAGTCCAAGTGACTAAGTGGGTCCTTTCTTGCTCAAGTCAATCTACCAAATGCCTCTAGTTTGCAGGTTTGAGGGTTCTGATTTTCTCCCCGGCCAAGCAACAAAGCTAACCCAACTTTGCGTGTCAACTCTCTTGTTAAACCCTTTCATCAAACATATCCTGTATATAATCATTCTGATTTAAAACCCTTTCATCAAACATATTCTGTATACAATCATTCTCATTTTAAAACCCTTTCATCAAAAATATCCTGTATACAATGATTCTGATTTTAAAACCCGTTCATCAAACAGATTATGTATACACTCATTCTGATGTTAGAACCCTTTCAGATCAAAAATATACTGTATATAGACTCATTCTGATTTTAAAACCCTTTCATCAAAATATCATGTATATAGACTCATTCATTCTGATTTTAAAACCCTTTCATCAAAATATTCTGTATACAATCATTCCGATTTTAAAACACTTTCATCAAACATATCCTGTATAGAATCATGTTGATTTTAAAACCTTTCATCAAATATCCTGTATACAATCATTCTGGTTTCAAACCTTATCCTGTATACAATCATTCTGACGTTAAAACCCTTTCATCAAACATATCCTGTATACAATCATTCTGATTTTAAATACAATCATCCTGATTTTAAAACCCGTTCATCAAACATATCCTGTATAGAATCATGTTGATTTTAAAACCTTTCATCACAAATATCCTGTATACAATCATTCTGATTATACAACCCTTTCATCAAAAACATCCTGTATACAATCATTCTGATGTTAAAACCTTTCATCAAACATATTAAATGCAATCATTCTGATTTTTAACACCCTTTCATCAAACATATCATACAATCATTCTGCCCATGTCCCATGTGCCAGAAATCAAGCCCCAGTATGCGCCAGCTCTTCCTCTTCATCTGCCCAGTATGCCCCAGCCATGCACCATCGGTCGGTCCTGTAGATTGGGGTGTCTCTGCCTGGCCATGGTGGACCAAACCAAATCTTCCCCCACGTAGATCTCAAACCTCAGAGGATCGGTTTGTGAACCGAGGATCTCGAGGACCTCGGAGGATCTCGAGGAAGGTTCGCTTGATTCACTATATATATATATACGGTTTGCTTGATTAACTAGGCATACATATGTGTCCATCCATACTAGGCTTTTCTGTCTTTCTTTCTCTTAGAAGCCAACATCATCCAACTGAAGAAGATTGGAAGTCATCCTACCCATGAGAAGCCTTATCTGAATACGGCTGCGGGCCATCCATCTTCCATGCTGTTCCCGGAACGGGTGACCAGAGGCACTCAACAAAGGCATCCCACGGCATCGGTTGACATGTCCAATGCATGTCCCAAGCATAGGAGGGAGAGGCGCTTCATTAAAAAGCATAAATGCGTGATTAGGATCAAAAAGGATCACAAAGCCCCACAAGCCTGAGGGTCTCAACATGCCTCTCCCAATTTGCAGCTTCAGCGCCGAAAAACACCGTCCTCTCCGGCCCGGGACCAACCGACGACGGACGTCTCTCTCGCAACCAAAGTCCTCGAGTTCAACCGCGAAGCGGCGGAATTGACTCGCTCGGTTTGGGGCCCCCGGACGCATTGGTCTTTGTGAGGGCTTGGGCCACCATGTTGGTCCTCGGCACACGGCACTTGGACCATGGAGGTGGGGGAAGCATTGATTCAACGTATGATGTGACGTGACTGTAGGGATTGACCGTGCAACACATTGACAGCACTATAATTTAATATATACATATAATCATATAATTATATATATACATATACAGTATATATAAGTATATGGATGTATATGGCGGCTTGTGTTGAACATTCTCAAACATGAGTTGCAAAGACTTTTGTTGTGACCAGGGCTTGACAGTGCAAAACACTCAGTTGCATGTGTGGAACATTGAGCCAAAGATGCGTTGCAGGAGATATTGATATACCAGCAGTCATGAAGGGGTGCTTAATGCAGGTTGGGTGCCCAGAACATCCACTCACTTAGGGACTAAACACCACCCCTTTGTCACTCCTGGTAGGCAAACACAATCTTTCCTGTATCATCCTTGCAACTTCCTACTAACATCAGCTCTGGACCGAAACTGTGGACCGAAACTGGGACCTGTATGGACCTGTCAAACCGTTATTCACAGCGGTTCATTGGACCAGTTGACATGGGTCTTTTTGGTCGAAAAAAGACACCACACCTGACCGGCCAGGCGTGTCAAGGCGGTGGCGGTGGCGCACAGCAAACTGCAAAAGCGGTCTCAGGTACAAACACCATAAAGATGAGGAAAACGGCCGACATCTTGTTCTCACGCACCTCACGGAGCAAAAGCGGTCAAGGGTTTGTTGGATTGCCGGAATGGATAGAACCATCTGTGTGAGAACACCTTGTGGGAACTGTGGGAAGCACTGGAAGTTTGAGAATGCAAGACGCAAGCCGTGTAACATTAAACCTCCATTTGACTGAATCAATTTCAAACCACCCATCATTCAAAGCTCCGAGCACTTTTGGTCAACCTTGCATCGCGGCTTCCTACTACGGCGTCAGGCTTTGCTACTCTCCGCTTCACCCCATTGGTGGCGGTGGCATGTTGGGCGGCATGCCGGACCGCACTGGAGGGGCGCCGGCCCCCGGCCCGCCGCCCCCGCCCGGCGTGTCCTTGATCGGACGGTTGGCGGCAATGAGCCGCTCGGCGGCACTGCCGTGGCGCTCTCCTTTGGTCTCCTTCTTGTAGGCATAGGACACGCTGATGGGTCTGTTACACAGGAACTGCCCATTCATGCCGGCCAGCGCGGCGTCGGATGCCTCAAAGGTATCATAGGAGATGAAGCCGAAACCACGGGACAAGCCGTTGTCAGGGTCACGCATCACCTTGGCAAAAAGCAAGACTCCAAAGGCAGAGAAGGTGTCGTACAACATCTTCTCGTCCACCTCAGGCTCTAAATTGCCGATGAAGAGGTTGGCACCAACCTCATTGGTTTTCTTGTCTTGTGAAGACTTGTTACACCGAATTGGCTTCCCAAAAAGCCTGATCATGTTCATGATCTTGATGGCATAGTCGGCATCCTCTTCGTTCTTGAACTCGACAAAACCATATCCTTGATGAGTGTTGGTGATCTTGTCACGAGGGAGATGCAAATTGGCCACTGGACCACAATTCACCATGAGCTCCCACAAGACTTCCTCATCGATCTTGGGATCCAAGTTGCCCACATAGATCGTTGCCTCTTGGTTTCGTTCAAAGATTTGCTGGATGCCTCCAGGGCCTCCAGGCCCTCCGCCCGGTGGCCCTCCAGCCATGATGCCCGGGCCCTCACCGGGCTCGCCTCCTGAGAAGACCCGTCCGTCTCAACAGAGCCGAAAACAGGGATGACGCGGGCAAACAACCTGGTCATTTTGGCATGGCAAAACAGCCAAATCCAAGGTCAGAAACAGGAGACCGACTGGTTGACCTACCCAGGTTAAGCGACCCGGGATTGGGGCTCCAGGTTTTGACTGATCCCCACAGGAACATCATGGAACAAGGAAGATGTCAATCTATGTCTAGGCTACGAACGAGTGACTTCAACTCAGTCCAACCAAAGCGTTTGCTCATCGCTAGACTGGCCGGACCCAAGCTCCAAACTTGCTCTGGAAGGATATCTGACACAGCAAGCACAAGGCCTCAGGCAGTGCGGCTCCACCCCAAACGGCTGGGGTGCTGCGCAAAGAATCATCTCCAAATCCATCATGGCTGGGGACACATCGGGACACCATGATTGGGAAACAGATTTCAATAGGAAGGTCTCCGACCAATGGGTAGACTATGGTAGACTGGTCTAGTTCCCTTTTTCCACAGGGTCTTTGGGGGGTCTCCCAATTTAAAGACGCACTCACATGACTGGTATGTCTCAAGCTCGTCAAGGTTGGGTTCAGCTGTATGGCCCAATTCAACCGTCTTTCTACTTCGGCCTGTCGCACCGGTTCCGTGGCCGCCACGTCCGTCCCACCGTGCCTTCTCGTCTTCACTCGACGGTCCGTCTCCACCGATCGACCCATCGACACATCGACCGGCCTATGAGGAAGATTTGCATCCAACTCACCTCAGCGGTGACCAACCACGGCGCCTCCGGCGTCCAAAGACGCGGACGCGTCTGACGAGGGAACGGTGCGGAGGACGACGCATGTCAGGGCATGTTTCGGGCGCAGTCTCCATTTGAGCAAACGATAGGGAATCTGCAATTCCACATGACAGTGCAGAGGAAAGAACATCTGTGGAACGAAAGAGACATCGGCTGTTGTTGCGGGGAGCGTGATTTGAAACAGTCAATAAATCCCCGCATACTCTTCTGCATGAAGAAGTCTCGAAGAGAAGATCCTATTCTGAAGGAGCGCCATCTCTCGAACTGCTCCAGGAAAAGTCTTCAGCCAAGATGCAATACTGGAATAAAACCTCAGATGTGTTTTTGGCAGTCCTTTCATTGTTCCCAAAGCTCCACAGGAGGAAAAAATACTTATAGTAACTCATAATGTGTATAGATACTATATATATATATATATTATACATATCACATGTACAATTAACAAATACAGTAGATATCTGCAAATAAAATAGACACACACACAAAACAAATAATACAATGATGCAGTATGTCCTTATATCTCTTGGTACGGCAGGTGGTGAACGTCGACTCGCAGCCACAACTTTGCGCCACGGCTCTATACTTCCAAAAAAAATACGCAAAAACGCATATGCATCGATCAAAACATTGTTTGGAGCTGGGAACGACAGCTGCAAAGGATGAAGAGAGATACTTCAGTGAATAAAGCTGAACAAAAACAAGACAGGAACTGATAATTCGGAGCTAAACGTTTAGCCCATTGACTGGACCCAATCGGCGACGGGACCGATGGGTCGGTCCCCCGGGTGGACCACCGTGGACACGAGAACATTCTCGGGCCCAAGGAGAACAAAGACTGCTCATCACATGCATCACAACAAGTGGCAAATGGGATTTTGCCTGAAAAGGCCCACAAAACCCAAACCAACACAGCAAGTCAACCAGAAAACGTTTGAACCATGAAAAATATGCAAAAGCAAGGCCCAGTGGCTGAAACAAGGCTGGTGCAGGATACGGTGCAGGCTGCACCCTCAGAGGAGCTGACGCTCGCGTGTGAATCAGCTGGGCGATCCTCAGGCCAAATTCAGTGGATCATCCCAAACACTCCATGTAGTTGTATAGTATGTTAAAGACACAAATATAAGTAAAGACACACATACTCCACTATTATAAGACACTCTATGTATGTAATTAATAAATATAAGACACACACACAAATATAAGTATGTATACTATATACTTACATACTAACCCCCCATCTACCACATGTTTCAACCACCCCCAAATGAAGATGGAAAAATATGCCCCAAATCTATGGACCAATGGAGTGTACAATGGGTGGAGACCAGATCAGAACGCAGAAGCCGAAGCTGCTTCGTTCTGCTTCCCATGTTGAAGGCTGAAACAGAACCGCTTGCGTAGGGAACAAGTGCAATGCACCTGATTGCGTTTCACCTGAGTCGATTGAAACATGAAGGACACACGTCCACAACCAAAAGGATCTCAATATATACTTGATATCTTAAGATGCGAAGCCCAAGAGACTGATTGAACAGCCCATTTGTTCCTGTCGGGATAGGTTTGCACGCGATGCACGCGATGAAGCAAGGGCTGTCGTTTGAAAGGTGGTGTAGTCGACGATAGAGCAGTGAACTCAGAACAAAACCCCGAAGGTCTCTCCTGCTACAAAACCCGAACATCGAAAGGGCGACAACATTGACGTGTCATTGGAGATTCCGCTACTTGTGACAAAGCCGTGCTTCCTGCTAGTCTGCAACTCCCTTGCTTCAACACAAACCCAGCTAATCCTATGGTTTTGCATATGCAATGATGGTGATATATACATGAACCCATTTTTTGACATGTCAAACGTCAAACATTAAATAGTATGATGAAAGAATGGCAAATCCACCTTTTCATGTGCGTCAGTCACTGGAGACTGAACGTCACACAAGTCGTGAGTCATGAAACACAGAACCTCAATGGTGCTTCACCTTGATTAATAACCCCCCATATGAAAAGGCTTTTCAATCCAAATTAAGGGTTAAAACATCAAGAGTCTACCGTCTACCTATCAGTTGAATGCGTATGAACCTGCCCACAACTCACATTGGCTCGTACAGGCCTCAGCTCTGGCAAAATTGAATGGTACACACCTCAGCTTCCGGAAGGTAAGGCCCGTGGGGGGTCGCCGTCTCACTGCAGTTCTTCACGATATGTTAGAAGAAGAATGAAATCCGAAGACCCAGCTCATACGAAGGAACAAAAAGCTATTAGGAACAAGTAGCCCATAACCCTAGTAGGTTCTTGTTCCAGCACGTACGACTTTCCGTCCATTTTGTTGATTTGCCGCATCCGGCGATCAATCCGAACCAACCCGAAACGGAGGCGATCGCTGTTCGCTGTTCGCTGTTCGCTCAGGCCATGGGCGTTGTTGGGCACCTCTGGTGGAGGGACCACGTGCTTTTCGAAGAGAGAGTCCTTAGGAGAGAACGTCCGACGCTCGTCTTCTCCCGTACGGAGCGTGACACCATGTGGGGTGACACCGACACCATGAAAAACCTGTCTTAAGGGAGCGTTTGCTTTTTGTATATATCTTGTATTTAGTTGAATTCAAAACATGTGACTTCAACAAATATACGTTCTTGCTTTCACCACTCGCTTTGTTTTTAGTCTTCAAATGTCTTCAAATGTCTTCAGTACATTCGTATTATCGGTGCAAAAACGCGTCTGCCAGCAAGCGTTCCCAGCACTGGCGGAACATTCTGTGCTCCCGGGCGGACCAACGCCGGAGGCCGATTTCTTGCCTCAAAAGGACACGTCGTGGATGTTGGAATGCATCTTTCTTTTGAAAAGGGTCGGTCTGACGGTATGGCCATGTGTCACCTCTGACGAGGGAACGTGGATATGCTGAAAGTTAGGCCATCTGTCCAAAACTGTCTGATAACATATTCGAATGTTCCAATTTCGCTCCCGAATGCGCTGTTTCATTCAAGCGCTGTTAAACATGTCCAAACGGCTTCTATTTGGAATGTGGGATGATATGGGTGTGTATTTTAATAGGGAGATCCCCAACCGGTATACCGCTTGGGCTTCTTCGCCTTCCGCAACCGCTTTTCTTGTGGCATCCCCCCAAAAAGAATTGTCCAGGGGGTCTTGGGGAGGTCTCCCTGTTTTATTGACACACACACTGACATTGGTTTTCTCAGAACCCTTAGGGACAGGGTTTGACACACACACACACGTCTTTTTTGTTCCCTGAGTTGAGTTGAAAAACAGTGGGACTCGATGAGACTTCTACCAGCCACTGGGACGACGATTGAGAACACGACAACATATGACATATGACAACGGTACAAGCGTTTCTTCAGCTGATGTCAAACGATGACAGGGCAAAAACCACCACGGAAATGCCAACCAACACAGGCCACAAACAAAGATAGCCTGGTCCTTTCCCATATTCCTTTTGGAGCAGTCGAGAAACCAATGCTCTACTCCCAGGTGATTCCAGGTCTCCCAACGCCCCCTGGACCACGCTCATGGTGGTGGCCAAGGCCAAGGCCGCCAGGACCTGTCAGGACAGAAATACGGAGGTCAGGAACGAGCAACTCGCCTGTCCGAACCTGCTTATGTTGTCTCTTTTGTATATGTTCTTGCTTGTGTAGCTGCTTGGATTAGCTTGCTGGAGGGATGACTCTGGGAATTGATCTTGCCTGTCAACTATGGGAGCCAAACTGAACTGTTCATGGAATCCAACGAGTCAGTTTTCTGTCCCACCAACCAGAAAAAAAACATATTCAGTGGCGTCTTTGTTATGGCCCAGAACATGAAATCCAAGCATGCAAGTCGTCCATGTCTGACCTACCAAACGAGCAAGCTCTCACACTAGTGCAAAACCCAACCTTTTTCAATTTGGAGGACCGTCATGACCTTGAAGACTGGTGACAAGCTTCGATTCTTGGTGCGGACTCTTGGTGCTTCGAGTGTTGTTTGCCCAATGTGTCTGTGGTCTGTGGTCTTGTACAAGTGGCTTGCTACGCTTTGACCAACAAAATTGTTTCCGAGTCAAACAGGTCTATTTTGGTCATTACCGACCGTTTTTTCCTGTCAAAACCCATATATATATATAAAGACACCCGAAAGCACTGGCCTCAACGCTCTTTACAAGTTGAGCCCCCACCAAAGCGCCCCACTGGCTGGCGCCCCCACCAGCCCAACCAGCTGTGCTGGGGATGCCTCCTGATGGTGTCGGGAAGGTGTGGACATCTTGAAAAGGGATCCGACCTCTGTTGTGAGACGGACGCTCCTTCTTTTCTTGGGGCAAACGGCCCCCATGTTTTAGGAGAAGAACGTCGCCGGGGAGCGTTTTTGCTTTTTGGTTCGCTGGTGGCAAATGGAATGAAGTGGATCAGGACCTGCATTAGCACTGCAAGTATCAAACTGCAAAGACCCCGGATCTTGCTCCAGTCCGCAGTCCTTCACAGGCGGCGGTGCCTTCTTCACTTCCTTGCTGGGTTCCTGGAATCACCCGAAACTTGATACCCAGGTCGCAAAGGATGAAACAACATGAAAAAACGACTGGTAGGGGCATGACTCTACCCCCCGAGGGTTCATGGTTTGAGGAAATTCCATCCCCCGTGGAAAAAGTTGCTCCAAAACTCAGCGGATCCAAAGGTGCGAAGTTCATGAGAGTTCTAAGTTTTCCTATGACACAAGTGGTGGGACGACCACTGGTCGCGGGTGACGTCTTCGGAACGACCAGTGGTGACGTCTTCCCTGGTCGACCGCTGATGGGACTAGCCAATCTGCAAAGTCATGAAAGATTAGGTGCATTATCATACCACAACCCTTGCAGCATCCAATGATATTCAGGCTCAATTTCATATATAGTTGTGATCATTACAAAACGTCCTATATAGGTAGATCTCCATTCGTCTCAGCCATTCAACACCACCACATCAAAGCCAACTCATGTTCTGTGCCAATTTGATTGAAAACAATTGAACCGTGTCGACATGAGCAGTACTTCGCCATACTTCGCCTGTCCCTCCTTCTTCACTTTGGCCACTTCTTCCTGAACAGCCGGAACCCCCAAAACCAAGAAGTTTTTGCCCCCCAACCTGGCGAAGAAACCTCCTCTGGTGACGAATCAACGGACCAACAATCCGATACAAAACATCAGCGCGAAAACGACAAGAAAACAGGGTCGATGACCTCACCAAAGGCGCCAACACGGACCAACCCAAGGGTGGCGCTGCCAGGGACCATGACCATTTCAGCTTGACCTGACGTCACTTGATGAGAATTGATGATTTGAGCCGCGCTTCTTCCCAACCCCATCAAAAACAAACGACCACCGATGGAGTCGCATCAATCGCATCCATGCCTTCTCCTCTTTTTCCTTCTCGGGCACCTTGGATTCCTGGGAAGTTCATTGATGTTCTTTGTCAACTGCATATCGGTCACGGCCAAATGATGAGGAAACAACACAAAACACGGCACAACACACAAAGCTCCGCGGTTTCTTATAGTGCATCGAATCTACTAGCTTGGATTATCAGCACTATTCTGTTGTCTTCAGACCCTTACATCACTTGACACACTCATGGGTTTAGCGGTGCTGAGGCTCAACAACGAACCGTCGAACAAACAAAATCCGACCAAGTTACGATGTTCAGCTCCATGACTAGGATGCGTTTCAGTTTCTGTTTGATGCTTTGTTATTTTTTTCAATGGTTTGTACCGTATGTTTTTGTTATTTGTGTTCATTTGGCTCATGTTTTTTTTGGTCTGTGCCCTGCGATGCTTCGAAGCCGGCTCGCCGATCTACGCTTCCGCTCGGCGCCTGGCCTCCGCAGGTTCACTTTCCGGCTCCGCCATCGCCTGACAAATGGAGCCTCTGGGTCTTGGGTCTAAAGGTTAACCTAGACACTGGCCAGAACGCTGAAACAAATTGAAACAATATCTTTGAGCAATCAACTGGTAAATTTCTTTAAAAGCATGTCAGTATAGAAATGTATGTATGTATATATGTATATATTACAAATAGTACTATAAATAGTAATGTACTATATATGTGTTTATACATATATCATATATATCATATAATAGTAGCATGTGAAAGTGATTTGTTCTTTTCACATCCATATTTGTGATTTCTTTTGGACATGTTTGTTTGGCAGAGTAGCAGCCAGATTCTGGGCCGTGCACTTGATAGATAGACCATGATAGACCAATACCTTGTGGAGCAAATTTGGCCGAGTGTCATGTAGCCTGTTGATCAATTATACCACAGTCTACCTTTCCCTTGCCCTTCAGCTTGGAACTCCCACGAAGTCCAACCAGCACCCCGCGAGGAGCAGGTGAGAAATCGGCAAACCAAGCCAATGGCGCTGCGGTTTTTTTGAGATTTGAAGTCCTCATCGACATGCGGAAGTCTTACAGCTCAAAAAGATCGTCGGACACATGACAAAGATAACCACTGGTCAAACAACGGAATCGACGAAGCGACTAAGTCCTTTAATCTGGGGGCCTTGGTGATTTTTTGTGATACAAACTCGGAGCATCACTGGCTCTCATCCAATACTAGCTCCATGATGTGACCGACCGGCGTTTTTAGCGTTTTTAGGCAAAGCACGGCGTTGGCCAACTTCGGTGGTTGAATCTGCTTCGGCGGACTTCGCACGTCTCGACCCCCGAGAAAGGAACAAGTCGCTTTGGCTTGGTTTCCTAAAGAAAACATGGCTTCGATGCAAGGACCTTCAAAGTGACCGTCCTTGAGATCCAAGAATCAGGGTAATTACTGCGTTTCGTCAAGAATCCAGAGAGGTGAGGTTTGTTAGTGCCCGAAAAGGAAACTTAGAGACTCCAAAGAGGCCACTTTGAAGGTCCTGGTGATTGTTTGGGCCTGACATGTCATGTTTAGAAAATAACCACATATTGAGTTAGCAATCAAGTATGTGGTGTGTGCCCTTTGTATCAAAACTTCTGGGTGAGGTGAAACTTCAAATTCTTGTTTCCCTTTACAATATACTATTCACTTTCTTAACATAGAAACATCGCATGCGCAAACAAAACCCCTTTGCCAGCTTGACTTTTTGGGGAATTCGAGCAAGACTCAAAACGACAATGTCTAGGGTGGGTCCAGCCCGATCGAGTCCGAGTCCGGCTTCTGCGTTTCTCCGGCGTCGAGGTCAGCACCGACGGGTCATGACGGGTCTTTCAACTCGGCACAAACAGCGCTGGGATCCTGACCGTCTGACCGTCTGAGACGGTTTTCGATTGAAAGACAAAGAGGTGGTGGCAATCATTCACCTCACATGACTCACAATACAAATACATAGTTCAATTCTTTGCCCCTGTCCAACTGTGAATTAGGATCACTAGATCTGTTGAGATCAGGAAAATCAAGGGATCCATCTGATTCGATTGGATTTCTGTTGCGGGCTGTTTTCTGCAAGATGAGTGATTGCCGTCATGCAACCTACCATTTTCGAGGGATCCGCTCCAACGCATGTCAGGGTGCTTCACGGCGTCCACGGCCAAACGGCCAAGGGTTTTGGCACCCTTACGGCACTAGTAAGGCACCTGTTACTACTAGCGAGGCACCTGTTACTACTAGCGTGGCACCTGTTACTACTTGAAGTCGGAAATGCCAATGACCAAAAGAAACATCTGGACAACATCACCAAATAAGGCCATCAACATGAAGAAACACCTGCTCGTGGCCAAGATTCCTCCTTTGATCATGTTTTGTGTGTTTTATTCCGGAAAACGTGGGGGTGGATGGTTTGCGCTGGCCTTAGATGACCTTCGGACCTGAGACAAATAGAGGAATGACAAAAAACGTGGTTTAGGAAACACATGGGCGTCCTGTGCACCGTGTTTGTCATGTGCCATCTGTATCGTGGTTTCGTGAAACGGTGCACTCCTGATTCTTTGCGACATTGGATTCCTCAAAACACGTCAGTTTGTTGACATCCCGCCACCAAGGACAGGACATCATCTCTTGTAGATGACAGATTGTATACACATCTTCCTGAAACATATGCTTGGTGAGCAGGAATGACCAAACCAACCGACCATTCAAATTGATGCATTGACGCTTTGGATTGATTGCTGCGTGGAGGTGGACATGTCCAACATGTCGATTTTGTTGCGAATACCTAAGACCAGTGCAACATAGATAGATCTAACAAACTATATTGGCTGAGAATCATACTGCGAGAATGAATATAGTTGTCCAAGTCCAAACTCCTCCTTGCAACCCTTCGACGTGACGCTTGTTTTCTAGCCAACTCTGAATCAGCAGCAAAGTCACCTGCAAGAGACAACTTTTTTGATCCGTCCTGCCCCCCCCCCCCTTAGGGGGGCCATAAATGGCCATCAATCGTGGACCGGATTGGCAAACACATGGTCGGCGAGCAAAAGGCACACCATTGCTGCACGTCTTCATTCAACTTCATCTCCATACCGTTCTCCTACACACCTTCAAACACCTTGATACCGTGGTTCATCTTTTTCCGTGCAAAACGCATTGACGTCTTCGGGTCGGGTCAGTTCAGGTGTTCAGCTTCTTCCTCCACAGCATGACCCACCGGGTGCGACTCCTGAGACAGCTTTGCTCAGCCCAACATGTGTGCTCATTGTATTTGTAATATGTATATATATACACATGTATATATATATATATGTAATATAGATCTAATATATGTACAAGGAGATGCAAACAAATTATAACAAATTATCTGACATGAACCCGCACCAAGAATAATCACAGCAACATGGAGCATACCCTGATACAACATAGGGGTCACTCAGGTTCTGGGTGTTGTGTACACTCTCCTCTCATCAAACGTGCTCCGACCGAACCCGAGTGTGAATGTTTTGATTCACGCCCAGGTTCCAGGTCGCGGCTGTCGATGCTGCCACTGGCGCCGCAGGAATCACCACTCAAGGGACTCGAATCGGATTCTGCATCCCTGCGGGTTGCACCTGACGCTCTGGGAAAAAAAACACTTGGATTTTCTGAGATTACTGTTTTTGGAGATGTCTAACCAAAGCACTGCTTCACTCAAACACCTGTTGTTTGTAGTTTGTAGCACTTTTCATCACTTTTCAATGAAGAGTTGAAGCACTTGTTGTTGCTTTGAAACTTTGAACACGTTTTTAAGATTTCTCCGCATGTTGGAACAATTTGGAATGGTTGTATGGCCTTTGTTCCAGCTTTGGACCATCAAATTCCATCATTGTCAATGCACAGGCCAGGAAGGTTCTCATCCATCAGGCCATATCAGGGCTAAAGTGTGTGAACATGTGTGCACTTCACTTCTGCAATTTGACGGAGGTCAAACAAGCGCGTTTTGTTTGCGCAGCATCCCCAGTTAAACTGACACCCGCGATTTGCGGGCAAATTCCGGCAAAATGGTTGCAAACTTATTTAAACAATGTTGGTATGAGTTTCCATTTGCTTGCAGCAATGGCCTGGGCATGTGAGGGATTTGCTGAAGGTTCAGCAGCTCCTATAGAGACACGTTGGTTTGGCGTCAGCCGAGCAGCGTTAAGTCCTACAAGTGGCCTGAGAGAAACAACAGCTATAGAGAGGGAGTTCCTTCTTTACCTGGCTCCGAGTTAGCAGCCGGGAAGGACATACTGTATTCTTTCACAATTTGTGGTTCTTTGAGGTTTTGTAGCGCTGTTTGTTTCTGTAAAAGTATTTCCTGTATCGTACGAAGGTTTATATACATATGAGTAGCAAGTGGAGCTGAAATTGTCAAAAACATATTGTTTTCTTGGAACGACACTCTCTAAACCAATATTTTGCCGTAGTCTTCTGGAACTTCTTCTAGATAGGTTTTGTGAGAGCCAAGAAAAACAAAGTGCAAACACACAAGCACACTCTGACACTCTGACACTTGTATTCAGCGACTCAATTTCCACGATGGGAAGGATGGCGGTGGAACGGCATGGTGATTGGGTCAGATCACTTGAAATGTTTAACGTAGTTTCTCTCGTTCTGCTGAACAAACGCTGCACATCTGCGGACGATCGGCGGCTCAGCTGCTGGGGAAGAGTGGGTTTGTGGGAGGTATCATGAATCACCATGGAAACAAAAAAGGAAGATTGGACAGCGTGATCAACAGTTGTAAGTGCAGGTACAGGAATGTGCGTCCACATTCCCTTCCGGCTGAATCCCATAGCTTCGTTGGCATGGCTAGGGAAACAGCTGCCATGCCCCCTGCTCATGTAAAGTGGTTGTCCAAGGTAGGTGAAAAGCATGGAAAGAGTGGTGGCGGAAGACCCTTTGTCCAGGGGTGGACACACACAAGTCGCCGCGTTCGGCGCTTTTTTCAAAAACCGGTGGCAGGCGTGATAGTTATGCCCCTTTTGGACATATAGATTCACGAGTTCAGCCGCAGCAGCGTCAGCGCTGGAGGGTGGAAATGTGTATTTTCGAATGGTGTGAAGTCGTGATTGGAGGCCTGATAGAGCCAAGCGCTGGCTCCCGGCAGTGGTGGAATCCCGGATTTTCCAGGGTTGAGAGGGTTGCATGTAGGTGATGGTGCGTTGTGGGAGGTCGATGTTGAAACCGAGGAGATGAAAGTCCTCCACCGGTTCTAGTTCCACAGGGTCGCCAAAGAAATTGTGGTGGATGAGGGTTTGGATAGCCGGGCGTTGAAGGAAATGTTCGTTGTGGACAATGAAACGGTTGTCGACATAGCGATAGTAAGTAAAGTGGAGGTCTGTGTGTTGGAGGAGGTTGTTGTGGATCTGATGCCAGGAATGCTCAATGAGGGTGATGGCAACGTTGCATAGGGCTGGAGAGAGCTGGGATCCAATCCCGGCCCCTCGGATTTGTTTGTAGGTATTGTTGCAGGCCCGGAAAAAGCATGTGTTGAGGGCAAAAGCCACGATGGTGGTAATGTCGGAAGTCTGGATGGTGCGTTGGGTGGGGTGTTTGCGATGGTGTCTGCCAATGTGTGAGTGGTGGAAAGGATTGCCGGTGGCCTGGACATCCACCGTCAAGGTGTGTGGGTTGCTGTTGTTGCCAGTGGTGGACAAGGGAGTGAACTGCATCGATGAGTCGGTGCTGTGGGACTGAGTTGAAGAAGCCGACCAGGTCATCGTTGGTGGCGTGTAGTGAGATGTCTGGTGGGGTTTGGGTGAGGTAGCTGTGAAAGTGGTGCCAAAGCTGGGGAATGGACATTTGGCCGGGATGTTGAGGGTAGAGGTGTTGGAGGATGATGTCAAGGGCACGGCTGGTAATGCGAAGCAGGTTGCCACTGAGTGATTGAAAGTATGAAATAATTGTACGGCCTTTTTGCCAGTGCTTCTTCTCCTTGAGGTGGACAACGCCGTAGGGAATGTTGAAGTCTTTTCGGAAGCCCCACTTGTAGCGAGTGCGCAAAATGGGGGGGACAGTGGCGGCCAGGTGGTCGTGGATATTGGCGGCAGTGATGTAGGGAAGTGGTTCGAAAAGTTCGGGGGATTGCCAGGTATTCAAGGCGCCAGTGAAATATTGGCGAGGGCAAAACAGCCGGAGTTGTTGGAGCTCATGGTCGGCATGGTGGAGTAATGTGTGTTTGCCAAGATGTTCTTGGAGTTGGCGAAGCAGGCGAGCCGTAAAACGGGGTTGCTGCTTGAGGTGTGTGTTGTGGAGGCGCCATTGGTGCTCAAGGAATGGCTGCAAATGCTGAGCGAGGGATGGTGGAAGCCCTTGTAGTTTGAGCCATTTTGTGTAGGCCGTCTTGAATTTGAGGAAGTATCGGGCCTTGCTTGGGTAGTAGGTGCTGTTCATATTGGCGTTGAGAAAAATGCCGAGGTGTGTAGGGAGTTGGAGTTGATCCAGTGTAAGAATGTAGTGGCCGTTGATGGTGGGGGTATCGGGATCCTGCAAGAGGGTGCGAAGGTGATCGCATGCGCAGGGGAGGTCTGCTGGATCTGGCGGGGAGTGGAGGGTGTCCTCCCATGTGCGGTGGTTATGCAGGTGGGAACGGAGGGTTTTGTGTGCGGCTTCTCTCAGTCTGTGGGAGGGGAGGTGGAGGGGGATGGTGAAATGCTTGTGCTGCTGGATGGTGGTACGAAGCCATTGCTGGCAGTGCTTAGTGAAGTCGTCGTGGGCCAAGAAGGGCACTGTCAATGGAATATTTGGTTTTGGCGGTGTGAGGTTGCGGTAGATCAGGGCTTTGTCGAGGATGTGGAGAGCTCGGCTGCGGCCAGGTTCTTCCAGGTTTGCGGCCATTCGCCGGATTGCATAGACTTCGAGGTCGGTGTGGCGGCCGCTTCGTAGCTCTTTGGCTGCTTCAAAGGAGGCTGCGGTGTGTTTGGTAAGGTTGCGAAGAAGTTGGAGGGCGTGATGCTTGGTGGAGGTGTATAGGTGTGGTTCTCTGAGAGTGTACTGGCGTTGCCGAAGGCGTCTGAAAAGTCGTTTGTGGGTGGCCAATCTGGAGTAGAAGTGGGCTCTGTGTTTTGTGAATTGCCAGCCCTGAGCTTTGAGCTTGAGGTGGTGGGAAATGAAAGGCCAGTTGAGGGAAGGCATCCAGTTAGCGATGTAGTGGTGCTCTTGGATCCAGGCCTGGTCATGTGTGTCATGGGAGGTAAGTTGAATGGTGGTGTAGTGGTGGATGTTGTTGTGTGAATGCCAATAACGTAAGGAGAGTTCTGCAGAAATGGGAATGTTGTTTTGGAGTTGTTTGAGTTTGGCGCGGCGATTGTGCTCGCGGTGGGGGATGCCAATAGCTGTGGAGCCAACATAGAAGTGGCCATGTTGATGGTAGCAGCGTTGGGGCTGGTCGGGATTGAAGTGGAGTTTGATGTAGACTGAATTGGAGGAGAGGAAGTTGTGGTAGTGGTAGGTGTGGGGCAAAATGTGGAGCTGGCGGAGACGGTTGCGCCATTGTTGTGAGCGACGGGTGTTGGAAGGGTATGCAAAAAGGAGGGTGATGTGGATAAGGCCGGTTGCAAAAATGGCCTCGGCGCGGTCGATGTATTGGGTGCGGTGAATGAGCATAGAGAGTGCTCGGTGCAAGTGGAAGAGTTGGGTGAGGTTGGTGTGGCTGGGTTGCTGCTGGGCAAGGATGGCGAGTCAGCAACCGATGGCTGCTCCAACACCCACCAGCTGTTGTAGGCTGCGAATGGGGAGTCGGTTGACTCGGTTGAGGGGTAGGCCATACTTTGTGGCTGCTTCTTTTAGCTGCTGCGTGGTGACTTTGCTTGTTTGCAGCAGACGGACGACGTCCTTGGCAGCGTCTTGGACGGTGGGGTCGAAAGTAGTGACCCATTGTTGGATCTCTGGGTGGTTCCAGCCTTCGGGGATATCGTCTTGCAGTGTGGGGTGTGGTGGTTGCAAGACGTCGGTGAGGGCTGGTGGTTTTGGTGGTGGTGGAGTGGGTGCATGGGATGGGGCGGCTGGTGCGGAGGGTCGGCTGGTGCTCTTGACTGGTGTGAGTGGGTTGCCCAGGTCTTGGAGTTTCTGACGTGCACGAGCCAGTTCGTCGTTGGTGTTTTTGAGGGCGCGTAGAGCGGTGCCTTCCGCAGGTGCTGGAGAGTGGGTTTGCAGTTGGTCGATAAGTAGTTTGATGAGGGGAGCGTGAAACGCTCGGGCATGGGTGGTTTTGTTGGGAATGTCTGTGCTCTGTTGGGTGTGGAGGGCCTCCGCGATGCCGTCAAGGTCAAGGCGCTTCTCACGGAGTTGTTGGAGAAAGTGGGTCACGAAAACCGACTCCGCTATGCTTCTGGTGGCAATAAAACCTGTGTATTTGCCGTTGCTCAGTGTACGGGCGGTGAACTCAGAGGTGCCGTGGTACGCCAGTTGCCACGGGAAAACCTCAAAGGTGGGGAGTCCTGCCACGCCTGCTTTTCGAGACCACTGGGTGGGTTGGATTGTACGATGTAGTTGGTGGCCGTGCAGCGTGTTGGAGTCCCAATGTTGCTCGGTTGGGTTCCACGAGTCGGGAATAGGTGGTGTGGGGGATGGGATGTGTGGGGGTGGTGGGGCAGGCGCGGTGTTGCCACGTGTGGTGGGTGGTGGCGGTGGGCTGTGTTGGAAAGTCGATGGTGGTGGTGTGACGGGTTCGGCAGTAGGCAGGGGTGGCGGTGGCGGAGGTGGAAAATCCGGCTGCGAGGTGGATGCCTGTGGTGGGGGTGTATGCTGCGATGGCGGTGTGTACGGTGGAGTCACATATGGGTTGGAGTGATGGACGTGGTGTGTGCGAAGTGCGTGGGTGAGTGGACCATAGGTGCCTGTAGGGCTGTAGGCGTGGTGTGTGGTGGTGGGAGGAGAAGTTGTGGTATCCGGGCTGGTAAGCTGCTGATGATGTTGCTGCATCAAATAATGATTCCAGTAGTATTGCTGCCACTGCGCGTCCATGGTGGCTGGGCGAAGTATCACTGGATCGTGGGCAAGGAGTACCGGTTGTTGGTTTGAGCAAGCTGAACATGCAAGAACAGGTCTGGGAATGTCAAATGAGGGAGTAAGCAGTGCCAGTGGAGTACAGTAGCGTTGGTACAGTCATCATGTCAGAGTCCAAGGTGCCAAACGAGGAAAAGGAAAACCGGAAAACAGCGGAGAAATCTGGAAAACCGCAGAAAGCAAAAGATGTTTTCCGTGTTGATCCAAAGAGAAAGTGAGTGTCTGGCTGTCCACTGAAACGCACCATTTTTTCGTTGTGCGAAGTGAAACCGAGCGTGTTGGTCTGCGGAGTAGGCTGAGCCGATGTCCGAAGATGATGGTGGACATGTTTGTAGAAGGTGGTGGCAAAAACCGGACCTACGCATGAAAACCACGAAGGGAGTACGGGTAGGAAAAGTTAGTGTATGAATCATCCTCGGTGAAATCATGACCGGCGCCTCAGAAGCTGCAGCTGCTTGATCACTGGTTGTCTGCATGCCACGGGTCTGTAGCGGGGTCATAGTACTGGTGTGAGAGTGGCAGGGGGCGCCCCTGCGTGTCCACCCTTGTCGTAGAGGGGTGGAGCATAACCACTGGGGGTGGTGGACCCAAGTCGGAGGAACCAGCTTGTGGTGGGATGAATGGGGTGGGTTGCTGTGTTGGAAAGTGGTACTGTGCTGGCCACGGGTGCGTGGGTGAGGGGGAGACTGTTGGTGGTGCCGCTGATGGTGTAGGCGTGTAAGATCCGCCTTGGAAGCACGGCCAGCCAGTTGCCGGGGGCACAGGCTGAAGGGGTTCGGTGGTAGCATGTTGTTGTAGGGCTTGAGAGAGTGATGGTGGAGGTCGCTTTGGAAGCGGGTGGACTGTAGCTGTGGAGTGGCGGTTAAGGCCGGAGGCGCTGCTTTGGGGGGTCGGGGAGCCGGTACGTGGATCCGGCTGGCGGGTGCGGGTGGGGGTAGAGGTGCGAGGAGGTGTCTTAGAGCGCTTGTTGCGCGGTGTGCCGCCGATGGGGGATGGAAATGTCGGTGGAGTGTGGGGCTGTTCCGGCAAGGTGACCGTGGGTGTGGGGATGAGGTTGACGTATTGCCATCGATCGTGCGGTTGCTTGTTGGTGGCTGATGTGGGATTGGGTGATGCTGTGGGGAAAGTACTGCTGGCTGTGGAAAGGGAGGTAGCTGATTGGTTATTGTCTGTTGTGGGTATGAGGCCGGCAAAAGAAGGAAGCTGGACGATGGCGTGGATGTCCGTCTGGCTGTGACGGTGATGGGTGGCTGCTCGAGGGGTTGCTCGAGGAGTGGTCTGTTGGGATTCGTGCATGAGAAGCGGTGGAAGTGGGTTGGCCAGAATGGATTCTGAAGATGGTGGGGTTTGAGTGGCGACATCTTGCAGAGTAGTGGCCCTGGCCGCGGCGGTGGGAATTGGGTAGAAGCGAAGAGGTGAAGTGGAACTGGGGGGAGGATCTGTCCCTGTGTGTGTTGATGTGGAGGCCGATGCGGTTAGGTTGGGATCCAAGAAGTATGCTGCTGGGGGAAACCGAGCCATGGTGTCAATGGCATTGAGAGCCAAGCGCGTGTGGCTCTGGATGCGTTGTACGTTGTTGTGGTAAATGGCAATGAGTCGCTGGACGGGTGGGGGAAGTGTGTCAGTGAGAGGTTGATGTCCGATAGGGGTGTCAGTGAGGGCGTTGAGGCTGTCCAGGTGTTGGTGAAGAACGAATCTGTGGACATGAAGGTCAGTGAGGATGCCCATGAGGGCGTGGGGTGGTTGGAGGGTGTATACTTCGGCCCAAAACGATTGGTCTGCCGAGATGTTGGTGGTGGCTGATGGTGGAGGTTGTGAGGTTGTGTGAGTTGGATTGGGTTCAGGCTGCAGCGGGGGAGGTGGATGGTGCACTTGTGGAGGTAGTTCCTCCGGATCCTCATTGAAGAGGAATAGAACCTCAGACTGCTCATCATAGTCGGCATTGCTCTCCATTGACAAGTAAGAGTGGAGGCGGTGCTCGGTTGGAGGTAACGATCACGAGTTTGAAAAACGGCTGCGGTCAAACAGAAAACACTCTTCCAGTGGAACTGGGAAGGCGGAACGAGGTCTCGATCCGAGTGGATTGGGTATTGAAGATGGTCCAGATAAAGTCGAACAAGTGGAAAGTGAAAAACCCGAAAGGAGATGCGTTCTTTTTTGTTCATCACACGCTGTGTGAGAATGGTGTGGGGTGAAACTATGAGCTACTGTGGCGTGAGTTGAGCTCCGCCGCGGCTGCAGCTGCAGCTTGGCGCGCGATCCGCAAGATAGTCTGTTGTAGCGTGGCCGCTTGCTGCTCTGTTAGCGGCGCGCCTGGAATAGGAGGTACTGGTGGGAACACTGTGGTGGTGTTGGTGGTAGTGGTTGGTCGGAAGTGAGTTGGTGGTGCGGGACGTGATGTGGCTGGTCGTCGAGTGGGTTGTGCTGTGGGATTGAGGTAGTGTTTGATGTCATTGGAAAAGTTGAAGGGCAGAAGTTGGCCATTCCGGTGGGGACGTGGAATGGTGACCTGTAAGGGGATGCGTGTCGGTGTTGCTGAATGTGGAGCATGGTGTAATTGTGGGGGGCCCACCCAGGTGGTATTGATAGGTGGGTGCCCCGGACGTGCTTTGGGTAGAATGGGAACATTGGTGGTGAGGATGACAGGGTCCTCAGTGCTGGTGGAGGATGTGGTGGATGGTGGTGCCGGTGGTGCCGTGGGATGGAGGTGTGGCTGTAGGCTGTGTTGGTGTTGGCTTGGGGTTTGTCTGCGGTGTGTTGCGTGTGGACAGGTTCCGGTAAGAGGTATGGGAGACGGGGGGGGCTTTTGCTGGTGGTGATGTAGATGTGGTGGAGGTTTTGTCCGGTACAGTGCTGACCGGTGGGCAAAGCATGGGAGCATGTTGTGGGGAATCTTCATCCTTTTTCGTGAGTTCCAACTTGGTGTCGTTGGTAGATGATTCGACGGCTTCTGCTTTGGTGAGGTGTGGTGCCTCATCCTTCACTTCGATAGACTCTGTGGGAGTGCGATCCCAGTCAGGAGAGTCGTAATCCATGGGGTAGTGAGAAGGCAAAGTGGGATGTAGGAAGCGGCCCGTCGAGAGTTCAAATGGCTGCGGAGATAAATGTGTGACTGCTGGGTAGTAAGATGGAGATAGTGTGGAGAAAAATAAAAGGACGGGTTTTTTCTCTGAGCAAAGCGTAATGTGTGAGACCAAGCGTTGTCCGGGCGCCTCAGGGGGAGGAGGACGGCGTGTCAGCAAGCAGGTGGTAAGCTGCTGGCGAGGTGGAACAGGAGTTGGAAGCCGTCCAAAGTGCTTGATGTAGGTGTCCGCGGTGGCCGGGAGCTGCAGAAGGTCGGTCTGGGATGGTCTGGTGTCGAGGGGTTGTGTGGTTCGGCTGTGAGAGTGTGGTGAGGGGAAGCCGGTCGCGGGAACGAGACCTGTCTCTGCAACTGATTCGGTGAAGGAGCGGTGGTATGTTGATGGGTGATGGTGTGGCTGGGTCACGTTGGGAGGTGGCTCCGGAGAGGAGGTTGGTTTGCTGTGGTGGGATGTCAAGGGTGGGGTCAATGCGGTAGTGGCCAGGGGAGCCCGGTGAGCCAGGGAGGAATTGGAGCCTGTTGAGTCCGCGGCGGGCGTCGTGGGTGGTGTTGATCAAATGCCGCAGGGTGTTGCGTGTCTGCAGAAAAAGTCTGTAGGCTGGTGTATTGGTGAATGTAGACATTGGAGGGATGGGATCCTGTACAATGGGGTGATGTTGGAGATCCTCAACAAGTGAGGATATAGTGCTGATCATCCAGTGGAGCAGAAGTAATTCAGGTTGGTGTGTCACGGATGGAGCCAGGTATGGCATGGGATTGTTCGGTAAAGAGTAAACGTGGTGTGGTGTGGGTGGGCCCGGGGAAAAAATAGTTGTCGCTGGAAAGGAAGGTTGTGGAGTTCGTGGATCGTCACGAGGCACCATGTCGTAGAAAGGACGGGCGGGTATGAAGAAACAGTTCGGTCAAATGGCTGCGGAACATATGATGGCATGCAAAGGTGGAAAACCATCAACAGTGTGGGTGTGAAATGTAGTAGTTCTGTTAGATGGCTGAGTTTTGCCTTCGCCGAGAAAATCAGTGAGACTTGAAAAATAAAATGTAGCAGCAGCCGTGGCAGGGATGCCATCTCGGAGTTGGCAAGTTGTGTAGCTGCTGTCATAGAGCTGGAGTTTGGATGTTGCTGCAGCGCTCGATGTTGTAATTAGCCACTGCGATGTGAGAGGTTGTCGCGGGACCGTGAACGTTCTCTGGTGTGAGTGGCAGTGTTGATGTTGGTGGCCGGGGTGGCTTGGGGTGGGGGACCTGTCCAGTAAGAGTGTAGACGTTCTGCGTCTTGTGGTGGGGTACGTGGTGAGGGAGAGGGTGAACGGCTGGAAAGTCCGGGTGGTAGTGGAAAACCTGGCGGTATGTCGTGTAGAATGGCCAGGTTTCTGCTGGAGAGTGAGGCTGTGGGGTTGATGCGGTATTGCCCTGGGAGGCCTGGGCCGGTGGTAACAAATTGAAGGAGCCGACGAGCCTGGGAGAGGCTGTCAATCAGGCGGTCCAGCAAGATCAGGTCACCGCGCATTCGGTAGAGGAGGTTGTATGCTCTCTGGTCCTGAAAATACGTCTGGCTTGGCATAGGTTCAGTGTGAAATGGGTGGTGGCGGAGGTGTTGGTTGACCATAAAGAGAAGGTCCAAGGAGCTGTTGAGGGATTGAAAGTCAGGCTGAGTGCAAATCGAAGGTTGGAGCCAGCTCGGAGGGCGCTGTGGCAGGTAGTGTTCTGTGTTGGCGGTGTTGCCATGGGGGCGAGCGCGAGGATTGGCCATAACTAGTGGTACAAGAAAGCAGGACAAAGTGGCACACAAAAAGCTGCGGAGCTAGAGTGAGCCTGAAAAAAAAAGTTGTCCAAAATGGTGAACGTAGACCGGGCGTGAAAAACAACTTGTCAGTGCATGGTAGTAGATTTGTCCTGCGGCACGCCGTAGAGAAAGCTGGGTGAAACTGATCATATGAAATAACTGCCGACGGGCGCAAGTGGAGATTTCTCCGGATGGCTGTTCTCACTAGGCGCTCGCTCAGCAGCCGGCGGCAGCAGCACAGCAGCCGGAGGTGATCGATGTGGTGAAGCCGGTGGCGTTGTTTTGGGGGAAGGGGAAAAATCCGGTTGTGAATGTGGTGCTGGGGAAACTGCTGGTGAGGTGGGTGTTGGTGAGAGGGAAGGGGCTTGTCGTGGTGGGTCTGTTGGTAGTGATGTGGAGGAAAGTTGCTGGTCTTGCTGACGTTGCATGTCTTTGAGTTCTTGCCATCGGGCTTGACATTGCTCGACTGAGAAGCCCAGTCGGCGAGCCACAGTGGCCCAGTTGGGACGAAGTCTGGGGTTTTCTTTGAGTTCGACCAGGCGACAATCGGCATCGCCGTCCCACGCGTCCCAGTCCGCTTGTTGGTTAAGTGGTGGTGGGGGTGGTTGCTTCCGCTTGCGTGTTGTGGTAGGTTGTGGAGCTGGGGATGTTGTTGGTGTGTCGTCGGAGTCTTTTGAGAGTGGTGCTGGTAAACGGATGGGTAGTCGGGATGGTGCTGAGTCACAGGAGGAGGTGGTGGATGGTAAACGTATAGGGTGGATAGGCGGAGTTGGGAGTGGCTGAAAGTGTTGGCGGAAAGTGGGATCCGCTTGGTGGATGTGGTGGAGGAAGTGTGTGTGAAGGTGTGCTACAATATCTGTTGCTTGTCTGAGCAGGTTTTGCACCTGCGAAAGTACCACTGTGGTTCTGTGTAGGAGAGTTGAGGTGTCGTTGTGTAGAGGTGTCAGTGTATTGCTCATGACTTGGAGATGTAGGGATGTACAGTAGCACAGAGTCGTCACAGGTTGCTGCGGCAGCGCGCCAAAGCAGCAGGACATCAGCTGATCTGCGGGGGCGCGTCATCACGTGGCCGTGCATATGAATTAAACGAGCATCAAATTCCCGCGGGCATGGTGCGAAAATGCAAGTCCGATTGAACAATCAAGTGCATGAAACTCAGACATGTGAAATACTCCATCAAAACAGCTGGTACGATTCGGAAAAAGATGTTGAAAGCAAAACCTGCAGAGCTTGAAAAATTGAGGGTTCAGAATTCGCGTGGTCGCTGCAGGAGGCTCTTTTTGGCTGCTATAAGCAAAGGTTATGTGGTGGTGTGAGACGGAAGGTGGAGGTGGAGGTGGTAGTGGCGTGGAGGTGTTTGACAGTGGTGTTATGTGTCTGGTGGAGTGGAGTTTGTGGACCAGGCCAGTCCTTTGACAATGGCGTGGTCCGGGTGGATCACCCAGCAGCGGCCCTTCTGATGGAAGACTGCACCATGGTGATCGTTAAGGAGGTTCATGGCGTGTTCCTCACCTCCGGATGTATATTTTGTGGCAGCACCCCAAGCAAGGAGTGTGATGATAAGGGAATGGGAGTTCTTGTGGAGTTGCCAGGTGTTGTGGATGATGCGGGCAAATTCGTTGTGGTCATGGGGTTGGTTGTGGGTGATGCGAACGCCCTGGGCAAAAAATCCAGGGTAGTTGGCAAAGTGGAGTGTGCTGGGTAAAAATCGGCCTTGGCGTAGAATGTTGGAAATGTTGCCGACAGGGCCCGTGTGGCCTGCGTTGATGTGGGCGACTTCCCGGTGGGTTGATGTGGCTCGGGAAACCGCAGGTGGTTCTGGTGTAGTGGCTTTGGTGTTGAGGAAGGGAAGTGAAATGGCGTAGTATTGGAATTGGTCGTATTGGTGAGTTGTGTCGTTCCACTTGGCGTGAGTATATTGCCGGAAATCGGTGATCTCCTTGTAGGTGATGTTGCAATCTGTGAGGAGATTGGCAATGTACTGGTGTTGTGGTCGGTTGGGGTTGTCGAGTTGGGTGGCGTGGAATTCAAGCCATTCCAGGATTTGGTCTGTAGGTGTAAAGGTGTGAAAGTTGGGTGGAGGTTGCCAACGGTTGATTGGGCGACGAAGGACGGCTGTGGTGGGAAATTGAGAGGGGTCTGGGTTGGTGTGTTCAGTGTTGGGGCGTAAATCGATGGGTTGTGGTGGTGAGCGACTGCGGGATGGTGTAAGACTGGATGTGTAAGTGGATGTCGAGGGCGAACGCCGTCGCCGGGTTGTGCTGTGGTGCTTGGAGTGGTGGTGATGTCGATGTCGGCGGCGGTGGCGGTGGCGTCCTCTGCGGTGATGGTCGGACTTGTGTCGGTTCTTGTGGTGGTGGCGGCGACTGCTGTGTGGTGGTTGCGGGGAAGGTGGTGGTGGTGCTGGTGAGACAGTGGTGTCAGGCTTGTCTGGTGCAGGCAGTGAAGGTCCGGGTGCTGGTGTGGCTGATGCAAGTGATGGTGATGCAGAATGTTGGGATACAGTAGCTGGAGGGGTCGTGTTTTGGACCGGCAATGGAGCGTCCGTGGCGGTTGTGGGGATGTGTTGGATTGGTGGTGCTGGATCGGATGGCGTCTGGTGTGGGAGTGGAGGCTGGACTGGTGGTGAGGCGTTGATGGTTTGTGGAGGTGGTGGTGGGGGCAATGGTTGGGATGGAGGTTGTGTGACTGGGGGAAAGGCTGAACAGGGTTGCCAAATGCCCTGGGGGGTGGCGCATTGTGGGTCTGTGGATGGATGATTGGCAACCGCGGGCTGTTGCTGTGTTGGAAGGGGATGTGTCAGTGTGGTGGGGGGAGGAAGTTCAGCCGGTGGTGTGGGATGAAGTGGTGGCAACATGTATGAAGGGGGAGGTGCTGCTGACGGAAAAACTGGAGTTGGATGTGTGGGCTGTGGTGGCATGTGACATGGTTGCACAAAAGTCCAAGTGGATGGTGTGCCGTAGGTCAGTGCAGTGGCGGTAGGATTGGACAAAAAAGGTGGTGGTTGAAATGGTTGTGGTTGTGGGTGAGGGTATGCCGATGGTGGTGTCGTGGGAAAGGTGGGTGCGGTTGATGGCTGTGGCAGCGGCCATGTGGGTTGCGGTTGTGTGGTAGGTAATGGTGGTGGCGTGGCGTGAGCGTATGGCGCGGCCGGTTTGTCAGTTGATTCGGTGAGGGTGTCGGTGCCTTCCTGTGAGAGTCCAGTGAGTGGTGGTGCGTTGGGGTGGTTGCTTTCCCATGCAAAAACGGCGCCCCTGTGACGGGGATCACACTCAGCACCCGAGTGGGACGGCTGAGCGAAACACACTCTGACACTTGTATTCAGTGACTCAATTTCCACGATGGGAAGGATGGCGGTGGAACGGCATGGTGATTGGGTCAGATCACTTGAAATGTTTAACGTAGTTTCTCTCGTTCTGCTGAACAAACGCTGCACATCTGCGGACGATCGGCGGCTCAGCTGCTGGGGAAGAGTGGGTTTGTGGGAGGTATCATGAATCACCATGGAAACAAAAAAAGGAAGATTGGACAGCGTGATCAACAGTTGTAAGTGCAGGTACAGGAATGTGCGTCCACATTCCCTTCCGGCTGAATCCCATAGCTTCGTTGGCATGGCTAGGGAAACAGCTGCCATGCCCCCTGCTCATGTAAAGTGGTTGTCCAAGGTAGGTGAAAAGCATGGAAAGAGTGGTGGCGGAAGACCCTTTGTCCAGGGGTGGACACACACACACACACTCGAGATATTGCGCGCTGAATTGATCGCCCCAAACCCTGAAGAAGCCTAAGCGAAAATTGCCTGGGTAAAATAGGTGACATGCGATGCGATCTGACCACCTCAAAGTCCAAATGGCCATCGCTTGTAGTTAGGAGGCCGAAGTCCCAAAGCTCTGAAGATTCGATCGGCTCGAACGACGAGTGCGTGACTGCAGAGTGCATTAGTTCTTTACTGAAAAGTGGGGTCACAGCTTGAGCAACAGTTCGAGAAGAAGCAGGTACGTAGTTCTGGCGTCCCAGAGCTATATCACTCCAGCCCCCTGCTGAAAGTAAAATATCTACGGAATTCGAAGTGGCTCCAAGGGTTTCACACACACACACACATGCAAACAAACGAAAAGCCTAAACAAACATCCAAACAAACTACAATAAATTAGCAAATTTGAGATAACATCCAAGCTCAGCGTCAAACCTTGTTTTTGGGGTTCTTTGTTTTTGTCTTCGGGCATTTTTTGCGGTAATTTATTGGGTTTAGAATTTGGTCTTTTCGGGTTCCCAAACTCAACCCCCTGTTGAACACGTTGGGGCTTCAACCGAGCTGCGCAACTCAAACAGGGCCAGTGAAGCAGTTCCAATACCTGGGCGTCAGCAGTCGTGAGCATTTTGTCCTTTGGCCTAACCTGAAACAAAGAACGAAAGCTAGTTGGACACCAACGTGAAATTTGGGACGGTCCCACAACGGCTTCTATTGTTAGGACCCATAAAAGCCACCCAAAGAATCACCAGACCTGGTGGTGTGAGAGAATGTCAACTTGATTGGTCTGCTGCTGTTTTTGTTGCTGGTGTGCTGGTCTGCTCCTCTGCCAGGCTGCTGGAAGAGATTTAAGAGGCTCACACCCAACAGCGGGCCAGCAGGGGGTTCAGTGGCAGGCGACAGGGGCAAACAAATGAGACTTGTCCTTGTTCTTCTTGTTGTTGTTGTTGCTGTTGTTGTTGTTGTGGTGATTGTGGTGGTGGTGGTGGT
>CAXAMN010007446.1:1087062-1110468 GCA_963970005.1 Durusdinium trenchii | reverse complement strand
GTAGTAGTAGTAGTAGTAGTAGTAGTAGTAGTAGTAGGAAACTTGGGCGGAACAACTCGCACCTTGGGGCCATCTGAAGCCGAAGGAAGCGGGGCACCCTTACGACTTACGAGCAAGTCACACAAAAAAGTGAACATTTTGTTATGCAAAAAACGCTAGAAAGACACACAGTGTGTTTGTCCATCGTGCAAAGGACCGAACACACCGATATTTGGCATTTGGCCCTTCTGTTTTCGCTGGAAGCCTTCTCCCCGGCAGTCGGATGCGAAGGGGCATAAACCAGGCTAACCTATAGTTGTGTTTGTGGTTTCTGGTGGGCGCAATTTTGAGCTCATTGATGGTGCAAAAAATGCATTGCGGCAGGAGCAATGCATTTTAGATAACATAAATGTTAGGCAAGCAGGGTCTAGCCGGACCCCCACGTGGGAACCCGGTGCAGGTAATCCCGCAGGGCCACTCACGACTTGTTAGCCAAAGCTAACTTCGTTCGGCCTGTCGGCTGGCTCTTGCATCCAAACGAATCCGAGATCAGCGATACTTGGGGCCAAATGGTCACGACAGTGGATGATGGAATATACAAGTACTTGGATTAGATGTTAACATCCGCTATTTTCCTACTGTGCATATTAAATACACAGTACTGCTTCAATGTTCACAAATGGTGAACATATCAAGTTTCATCCCTGTCATCCCAGATGCAAATTAAAGAAGCGCCCACGAGGCTCATAGGGCCAACCTTGCCCACGAAAACGATTTGAAGGATGAACGCATCCACTGTCTCCATCTGCAAAAGCAAGGTAGACAAGGCCGAAGGGATGTGCCGCAAGCCCAAGGTAAAAAGTTGCTGCCCCAAGACGGAGCAAATCGCGACGCCTGTTCTTCCAGGTGCTGAAATGCTTGTTGCAGGATGAGATAAGCCACGAGGTGAGGTTCGAGAAGTGGATCTTAACATCTTTGCATTTGCATTTTTCTATTGTAATGTCAGGCGGAAACACATATGAACATCTGGCGATTTGGGTCAGTTGTCAATGTCCGTCACCTTACCTGGGACGTTTCCGTTCAGCGCCGCCATCGAATGTTTTCACCCTGGGACTCGCCGGGCGCCTGCGAGGGCGACCAAATGCTGCCAGCTAATGTCTCCAGATCGCTTTCCAAATGAGGTGCCGTACACAAATGGAGTCGCGATGCCCAGCAGGAGGAGGTCCATGAAACAAAAGTACCACCTTAAAACAGCGCCCGTTTTCAAGAGGGTCAGGTTTCGCCAGCGAAGTGCCATCTCATGCTCCTCCTCTATACAGTCATAGAATGAGACTTCTTGGGTATACAAGCTTCCGCAATGCGGAACCATCGACTCTACGGTAAGTCTTTGCCATCTTGCCCCTTTTTTGAGGGGGGACTCTGCTGACCCAGAAGGTTCCCGACCCGCTGGTTTCAGCACTTCAGCTGAATCACACAGGCACTTCGGCTTTCAGCGCTGTTCCTGCCATGACTTTTCGCGTGGTGATGGTGGTGCCAGCGGCCATGAGGGCAGCCAAAAGGAGCAGCACCACGGCAATGACTGGATCCTGAAATAGGCCAAACCGCAAAGTATACTGCTATTGCGACAGCCATGTATATAAATATAGGGTTGTGAATACCTACAGGCTTGTTGGAACTTCCAAGTGTGCATGCCTCCCAGGCAAATGTCTATGGCCTAATTAATGTCTTTTGCAGCAAGACTATGCTATATTATGCAATCGCAGCAGGAAGGAGATCGCTCACAACTGGCTTGGTCAGATTGTGGGGACCACCTCCACTGCAAGGTTTTCGGCACACACACACACACGATCACACACGCGCGTTATCAGGTCTCATGCGTTGTCAGCTGAACTCGCAATCTCTGTGCAAGCAAGGAGCCAAATATAGGTCTGCCGCATGCTTGGATTTGGATGCTCCGTGCTCCTCCTTCGCCACCAAGATGCAACCACAAAGCGATAGACCTGCAAAGCATCTTCCACATCTCTCCTTCTTAACTTTCTTGACAATGGTTAGTTTAATTGATCTTGTCTCTGAGAGCGTGACGGTACAAAATACAAAAACCTGTGCTTCTTTTGTGTTATCATTTAGCCTTTAAGTTGTTTCTGTTCTGTGTGATTCTTCAGCGGCTCATCAGCACATCTCTTCCTTTCATCCATCCATCAGAACTCAATCCAGCACTCCCCTCCGTCCTGTTGCAATCGCATGGATGCACGTCAAGGGCTCGCCTAAGACACCTGCGTGCTAAATGCGGCCTGTTGAAATCCCCCTGGAGCTGTGCCAGGATTGAGAGCATGAAAATCAACACCAAGAACAAAACTAAAAGGATCCAAAGGCTTTGAAGATCTTGCCTATCTCTTCCACCTCTGAAAATGTGAGCTTGACAAGGATCCTGCGTCTTCCCCTCTTTTCGTGTGTGACACAAGTTACGATTACAATGCATGCAACAGGGACCTGGTTCATTGGTTCGCACGTCGCTGTTGATTGTATGGAGGAGTTTTCCACGCGTGTTTTCAGGAGTAGGATATACAACGAAGCGTGAGTTGCATAAACGTGGTGCATGAGATTAAATCAACGAAATGGTCAACAAATCTTTCAACTTCCGACCGCGCATGAAGCTTGGAGGTGGGAGAGCAGGGCATGCAAAGACCCTACTACTCATGTTTTTACTTCAAGGACTCCAGGCAGTAGGACATCGCCTTTCCTTGACTACACAACTATCTATTGTATTAATATATCTATATATTATAATATTAAATATATATATATATTATATATATTGTATATAAACATATAATACTAATAATAAGTACAGCAAGTAATTAAATGACAGTGTCTATCTCACACCCTACACCACATGCTGGTGTGAATCGTACCATGGGTGGAGCAACGCCCTCGGATGCAACAGCAAGAGGTCTCCAAAAGTCTTTCCCAGCAGGGCACATGCGCCCAAAAGCGCGGCGAAGATGGGCTTGACGCTATAGATTGAGATGCTGTCCTTAAAGGCTGCTCAGTGTATTCAAGAGCAGTATGAGCACAGGTCACACTTGGTCCATCCCCGTCGTATGTTGATCCTTTTTTGATCACAGAAGTGAAATGCTCGAAGATATTAACAACATATTATTGAGGTACTTTGCGGTAAACCATGCCCTTGCACCAAATAGGACATCAATGGACATGTTGTGGAAAGGCAGCACTGCCTGAACCCACCAGTGGCCCGTGCAGGTCCCGGTGGTTTCGGGCGAAAAGCCACACCGGGACCTGTCGTACATTGTAACAACCCAATGTCCGCAAGCGTTGCAAGTGTTTGAGACACCGTGCGGGCCGGAACATACTGTCGTCTCACAGCAACCGCTCACCTGAAGGAAACACATGCCCGAAGTTTTATTCATTCCCCGTTCCTAGCTTGGCCACAGGTGTCCCGGACTGTCCAAGAGTAGTACTTAGGCAAAGGACAAGTAAATGTGACCAATAACACCACAATTTACATACATAAAGTTACAAGCAAAGAGTAGTACTCATCCAAGGTACGTAAGCAAAGTAGTGCTTTTTTCGTGCCAGGACATGCCGATACGTGCCCACCAACCAACCCATTGGGATGATCTGTCGAAGTCTCCTTATGCTATGATATCTCTGTCATCGAATCGCCAAAACCGATGACAAAGCTTCTAAAATGCATAAAGTCACTTTCGGATTCTTTCCAGGGAACTTGGTGCCCCCTCAAAGTGCTTGAGAGCAAACCATGAATCCTAGGCGTACTTGTATACACTCATAGACTCATAGTCTTTGATTGTATTCCTGCTTCCTTCCCAGAGTACACTATGCGTCCATGCTTAACCAACAGCATGCAACATTACTGGAAAAAAATACGGGCGTCTAAGGCTCACTGACTAGCACTTTGATCTTCTTGCCTGGGGTAGTTTCACCACCTGCACTGAATGCCAAGCCTCGGACAAAGGCAACGCAATGATCCCCATGAAGTAGAAAACGACGGCGCAGCAGCCCAGGAAGCCCCGAAGACTCAACCAGCCACGCAAGTTTCGCGGGCCCCAAGGAGACTCGCAGCGGGTCAGGAAGACCACACCAACCTCGAACGCACAGTTCGACCGAACGGAGCTTGCGCACAGGAACCACGTTGGTGCGGACAAAGGTGCAGCACGATGAGTGTGATCTACTTTCGCAAGGAGGTTCCAAGTTCGTTCGAAGTTCGTTCAGCCTTCCTCATTGGTTCGTTTGGTTCTTTTTCCGCCAGCGTCAATTCTGGACAATGGCAATCCCGTTGGATGCGATCGTGTGGACACATCCGTGCTGAATCGAAGCAGCTTCAAACAAGCCGATCCCGTTCGTTGCAAACCCTTTGCGTACCATGAATCCTGCTGTGCCAGAAATCCAACAGCCGTGTTGGCAGGGCGCTGCGCGGTGGATATATCATTTGGCGTCCAAGTGTGCCACGGTTCGTCCAAAACCTTGTTCCTAAATGTTCCTGAATCTGTGTTTTATTGCAATCAATCTCTGATCCGGCCAGAACCATGCAATCACAGCCCTAAGGATCTACACATCACATACCTGCAATGGTTGTCAGTTCCAAAAACATACAATCTAGCATACCTGCTGATCCATCTATCATTCTTTCTATGATGATTCTTCGAGCAAAGCCTCAGCGTCTTCAAACCATCGACGCAGCTCATGGGGTGTCCATCTCGTGTCATCCAGCGAAGATTCCAGCTCGGCGCTGAAACGGTTCTTTCAAAAGGGGAGCAGGACACATCTGATTTTGGTGGAGCCAAGCTGGGGCCATGAATATGAACACTGAGCCACAACTATTAGGCACTACCAGCTTGACAGGTCATACGACATCTTGCGCTCGGGAAGGTGTCACCAAACCTTTGAAAGTTGCGGTCTATTACCGTTATATCCTCCAGGCTGCCCATCCGGAGCAAAAGTAAACAAACACACAAAGTCTGCTCCTCTGCGGGTAGGTGGCAAAGCAGGTCTGCAAGATTGCGCGTCCACATAGGATGTCTAGTGTGCTCCTCGACCCGCGCGGGTCCTATCCCAAAGCGGGTCAAACGGTGTGTCGAGCGGAGCATGCAGCAACCCTGGCCTGGAAGAACGTGGTACAGTCGCAAGTGGTCAAAGGGAAATGGCATAAAAGAATGAGTGTGGGACACAGTTGGACACACCCTCTCATTTGCTGGTTGGCGTCTTTCCCAGATGCTTTCAATTGGTACACTCCTGAAAACTAACATGGACCCTGAGAATGGTGTCCTCAGCCCGGCTGTCTCAGGGTCATGCTAGTCCAAGACGCGCGAGACGCGCGAGAAAAGCTGCCAAACCAAAATTGCCTATGACTGAACACTGCTGGAGCCATGTCGGCGCTTCGGCCAAGGTGCAAGGACTTCGCGCACACTTTGACCTGAGTCAACAAGCAACGCTAGTGTTATCCCAGGAAAAGAAATACCAGCCCCACGTACCACTCTGGAACATTAGCTACAATTAGCTACATTAAGTTTATATAGATTCGTGTTGGTTCCAGCACTGGCGCAACACTAGTCACACCCCAAAATCAGTGTGCAGTTGTGTGCTGCTCGACTATTGATATAGAGATATGGTAGATAGATATGGTCACTCTTGCGCAACCTGTCAGGAATTGCTTGACAAGCACATTCTCACCTTTGACCCAAACACACCTCTCTCTGAGTCTGTGCCTGCCCAGGTGCCAAGAGTGCTGCAATTGCCAGGCTCAAAGCTCCCAGCAGTGTGGCCAAGATCCCCCGAACATGCCCAGAGCAGTGATGCGGTTTGGGATCCTGGGCATCCACAGACCCTGGGATTCGACCTCTCTGAAACATTCAGGACCAATTATTGTGGTCAATAGGTACACTCCTTCCTAGAATGGTGAGTGTTTTCGAGGTCTAGGTTTAAGCCTCCAAAGTCAAGTGCAACGCATCGCTACTAGTAGCAAGGACGCTACTAGTAACTAGCTCCTGGCCTTCCTCTAGAAGCTACTAGTAACAAAGGGCATCGCTACTAGCAGCAAGGACGCTATTAGAATGGCGCTCATGGGGCGGCAGCCAGGGTGGCCAGGGCGGCCAGGGGCCTCACACATTGCTGTCGGCGAGGCTCTGATTCTTCATGGCTGGCCACCACCGATGGCTGGCTGCGCGTGCGAATCGTACCAGTCATGGCGAGTCACACAGTTATGGGCTCATGGTGAAACAACAGCCATGGCTCATGGTGGCGTGAACGGTTGCCAACATGTCTAATATAGATAAATCTACTTGGATGTGGCACTCTCTCATTTTACATTCTTTGGACATGTGACACATGATGACATATGCCCCCAAACAGGAGGACACCGGGAATTTCTGCACTGACTCCAACGGACGGAGCACGTCGTTGCTGTGCCGACTCCAACGAAAACTGGCGTTCCGGCGGCACGGCGGCACGGCCGACGGACGCGTTCGGCTCATGTTTTTCGAGCTCAGGTATGGTGACAATCTCCCAAAGCAGGGAGTGATGAGGGACGAGCACAGTGTTTGTGGGCATGCCTTGAAGCTTCAAGCGTGTGCCCAAGTGACGCCCCTAGAACATCTGGGATCATCTGGGCATGAAAGAATTGCCAAAAAGATCCAAAAAGAATTGTGAAAGGATGAACTCGATTTCCAAGGGATTACCATCACCAGTGTGCCATTGAACCATATTGAACCCTGTTTCTCGTCTTCATTGAAAAGAAACGAACTCGATTCGCCCAGGTTCTTCTCAGGTTTGGGCTGCAGGTCCAGCTCTGGAGATGGGTGCCTTTTTGGAAGCTCCGAAGAGCCAGCACCCATTGCTGTGCATGTTGCGTGTTCTCCAGAAATTTCCAGCATCTCATTCAAACACATGCGGCCGAAAAGAAATACACATGGCCCATCTCGGCAAGTTGTGCGATGCTCCAAGCAATCGCCTGTCACAGCGACAACAGCTCGCCCACTCAAACTAAGGAGGGGCACTGAGCAGATTGGAGTGCAACAACTACAGTGATGAACCCTTCCAAAGTGCATGTGCGACTAGAGAACACCACTGAGAATCCTCTATTGAGTCTTTGTGCACTCCCCATCGTTCAACAACGGCCAAATTGGCACAGCTTGGTAAGCAGT
The DNA here is from genome assembly GCA_963970005.1 of Durusdinium trenchii. Taxonomy (NCBI): domain Eukaryota; class Dinophyceae; order Suessiales; family Symbiodiniaceae; genus Durusdinium; species Durusdinium trenchii. Next base: position 1,103,311 of record CAXAMN010007446.1, on the reverse strand, counting down.
GCCTAGCATGTCTTGAAACACACAGTCCACGCAAAGTCTCGTAACTTGCATGGTACAACTGCCAAACTGGCAGCAGAAGGATTGTTGTTGGTTGCGTCGTTTTTGAAACACTGTAAGGACGTGAATAGCGGGTACACCACCACTCAGCTGCTGTGTTGAACTTCATTGCACACATTGCGCACCTTGATATCTGCACAGTACAGCTGACGCAATCCAAATCCATTGAATCAATAAACAGAACAGAACAGACCAGACCATTTTGCCCTAGCGGAGTCCGGAATTCTGGGAAATACGCGGAGTTCTCCATTCGGCCACAGGGAGGCAGCTCTGATTGCTTTTGTACAAGAATAGCTCATCTGTTCTTATCTATTGTCACCTTTTTGGCCTCCTGATTCGCCATTCTTCCATTCAACATCTATCAGAATCTATCAATAATATGGTGCACCCACATTTTCACGGGAGCTGCTAGCAGGTGCCAACCAAATGACCTCCTGCCTACACCAGCGCGTGAAGGAGGGTCGGTTCCTGTGGTTGCACCCACACACCGGCGACTCGTCGTGTTGTTCGAAAGTGAAGGTTGCCGTGGGTCGGAAGTGGTCGTGTCCCATCAGGGCCACCGGTGGACCATGAGTTGCCTTTCGAATTGACTGTCGGTCATGGGGGGTCGAGACGTCGCGCCTCCGAGAGTCGTCCGAGACGAAAGGCCAAGGGATCGTAGCATGTCACTCTCGTCTTGACAATGTCACTCCCTGTGTCCAAACGTTGAAATCGGTTGACAAACAAATAAATCACTTCAAATGATGTGATCAACAAGCCAGGGGAAGTCCACCTGTGCCTGCCGGTTGTATCTACACGTGTATCCGAGCCTTTTCAGAGCTCCTGAGCCTGAGCACACCCTTCAGCTTTCGAAACCAGGACGAACGCCATAGCATCCATAGCTGTCAATCCAAAGTGCCTCTGACCCTCTCTATCTATGCCGTGACATGGACAACAAAGGGGCCAACTTAGATATCTTGCATCACTTCACGCTGTTGACGAGAAGGACCCTAAGGACACCCAGCTCTGCCAGCTGCCACCTCTTCCCTATTGGTAATCCCTTTAGCTTCGACTTTCCGATGCTGAATTGAACCGCGCTACCATGCACCAAAGACCCAAAATGTCAAGAAAGCTCTGGCTCAAGCTTGCCAAAGACTCGTCCTCGAATTACTGGTGAGATGTTGAAACACTGACGTTGCAGTCAGGATGAGCCAGCCAAATGGGGCTCGATTGCTGACAGGGCTGGTCCAAAAGCGCAACTCCAAAGCACAAGGCTTGATTCAGGACGCAGTGGCTGTTCAAAAAACTGAACACATGAAAGCCCAACCGCTTTTGATTGGGCTCCCCCAGCACCTGCCCGCAGGTAGTCAACCAACCTTTCCGAAACGTTTATATACATGTACTCTCACAGGAAGACGCGCAACCATCAGGCTGCCTTGATTGGTCACAGTCTCCGCAGAGACCATCTGGAAAGCCGTCCACCTGGTCGCCTTCACTCATGAAAACACTGGTCTGAACCGAGGTAATTAGCTGGCCAACTTTCACGGAGTGTAACGCAGCTTTGGGACAGTGCATGCAAAAATAAAATTTCAAGATATTATATACAAGCCTAAGCGGTGGATGCACTATCGGCTATTTTTAGTTATTTTAGTTGTGAACGAAATATAACAAAATGCAGTGCGGCATCACGTACGTGGTCACAAAAGCGAATTCAACATGTTCAACTGAACCTACGCCCAAACCAGCGGGATGCCCAAGACCAGCCTTCCAGCATACAATCTTACCATACTCCATCTGCCCGGAAAAATGGGTCAGGAGGTCATGGAGTATGGAAAAATGTTACCATACTCCATCTTAGCAATACTCCATGACCCATGACCTCCTGGCTCATGATGGGTCATGGGTCATCCTCCGCTCGGCCGTTGGGTCGGCGATGGTCGGCTCAGTCGCTCTCGGCCGTCCCAGTCGCTTGATCAGCATCCGCATCGACGAAGCCAGCCTCAGTGACACCCACACGGTGCCCCGCGAGTTCACCAACCAGAATTGGTTCATTTGTTCTGCTTTTAATAGTTATATAATAATGTTAATCGTTAGTTGTTCTTTGATGTTTCAAAATTTGAATGCATTCCTCTTGGAAATGGTGGAAGGATGTTCAAGGAAAATCCAACTGGAACTGATGCCTGCGCCAGAAATTGCTGGCAATCCATGCAGGAACAAGATTTGTTTGTCCACCCTGAATTCCATTGGCACAGTTTGTTCCTGCAAGGCTGCAGCTCACCGCCTTGCAAAAACCGGTAGTTTTGAAATTTGGGTGCCAGAAACTAGATTCAATTCTTTCGGCCCAGTTTTCCTTCAAGGCTAACCACCTCGTCTCTCAGAAATCTCTGCTCCTATTCCACCCTGGTCCTATCCCCCGGTTCTGAAGAGGTTTGGTCTTTCGATCTCTCGAAGACATGTACTCTTTGGGACGCCTCTTCATGAGGAGATTTGGTCTTTGGGATTCCTCTTCATGAAAGTGGTGCAGAAATCAAGACCATGATGCAAGGTCAAGATGAAGCGTTCTGAAAGGTCCTGATTGACATGAGGAAAAGATGGAGTCTTTGGGATCTCTTCTCATGGAGAGATTTAGTTTTTGGAAAAAAGGAAACATCATTGGGCCATTGGGGAATCTCCTCATTAGTTGAAGGGTATTAACGGTATCTATCTATGTATCTTTGGGCTCTCTCCTCATGAAAATAGTTTGGTCCTTGGGATCTCTCCTCCACATTGATTGGGGTGTTGGTGCTCCACATTTCTTGGTTCTCAAACCTCCTGAGCTGCGGTGTTCTTCATCCGGTGTCGCAAAGGCCGCCAGGCCTGAGAGGTAGGCTCTTACTGTGGCCTCTGACTGGCGGCCTGAACCAGGCGCGGATTACGGGCCATTTTGTTCACTTCGCTGCGCCGTCATGGGGCGACATCATTCTTCCTCCACAGCCCTCAGCGTTGGAGCATTTACTCCAAGGTCTAAGGGTTTGCCAGCAGAGGAGAGCTGAAGTTTCACGTCCAGAAGCACGTCCTGAGTGCTGCTTGAATTGAGGAGCAAAAAACACCACCATGGGGAACAAAAATGACCGAAAGATCAAAAATCGCTAGAAAAGTGTCCCTGGCCCTGGCAACAAGAACATGTGAATAGATCGCGTAATTCTTCCATAAATAAACTGCCAATTGCGAGTGAGAACAAAGAAGACGGAAGGCGTGCCACCAATATATTGCACGTCATGCTTGGAAAATGTTCAGCTAGCAAAGCCCTGAGAAAAAAACACACATATGATGACACATCAAGGGAGTTGCCACACCACAAGAAGATCTGTTTCGATCTGTTTCCACGTTTGCTGCCAAGTACAGCCTAACCCAAACATGACAACATGAAACATCAGCATGTACGAAATTGTGGGATGCGTCTGTGGCTCCAAATCTGGAGGAGCACCCTATGACAGACTGTCGTATGCCGAGGCAAACACTAGACTATTTGGGAATCAATGAGCAACACGAGAAGACCCCACCCAACTGATGCATTGTCTCACCCCGGCCGAGCAAATCCAAGATGTCAAGTGCTGCTTCTGGACTGGCCCACTGAACCTCTGTCAAGGCCAATTCCGCCTGTCTTCGACTAAAGCCATCTCTTTGCCTCAGCATCTTTGACACTCAAATTTAGCCTGCTGCCTTAAGGCTCTGCAATTGGTGCAATATATATAATATATATATTTATAGTTATATATATATATAGAGAGAGAGGCAGCATTACATGCTGGTATCTCGAAAGAACAGTTCTTCAGACGATTTTTCCCTAGTCTTTTTCCACGTTCTATCTACCTGAATCTACCTTCCGCCCCCCTCATAGGCTGCCCGAATCACAGAACTGGACGAGTTGAAGTGATGAAACAAGATTGAACACCTTAACTTCCTAACTTTCGCCCAGTTTGCAGCGTCTCCATCATCTCCTCTTCACGATGGACGCCAGGGCCCTCGTGGAAGAAACTCCTCTTCCCGTACATCTGGTCATCGGGAGTGAACATGCACTGAACATTCCTGGCTTGATTGGTACGCGAAAGCGCTGGCGCGGAACCGGCCGGGGGGTTGGTGACCAGCGGACGCTGCATCTAATCTATCTGGCCCTTCAAACGGCTTGGGATGTGCGGCATGATGTGAAATATGGTGAAACATGTCCCTCACACGTCCAAGAGGGGACGTTGAACCCGCGTACGCGGGGGAGGGGTCACTGCAGTGGATAATTCATGTGGAATCCCTCAGCCAATAACTTGCTAAATGAAGCAAGGCAAGAGTAATTATATAACTCCAGCTAGCTGAAGCTAGCTTTTGTGATGACAGGGGAAGTGCCTTTAAAACCTTTACTTTTGGGGTGCCATCTAGAGTCTTCCGTGAGGATGGTTTTCCACTTGAAGGCTTCTGGGGTAGGGGCTAATGCGGTCCGAGCCAAACTTCTTTCAGATGTTTCTACTCTTCAGATCTCTTCAGTGTTTCGGGTGCCATTCCCAAAACTCGTGTTCCTTGGATGTAGATCCGCGCGTGCGTGCGTGCGTGCGTGCGTGCGTGACCAGGTTGGTTTGGTGCATGTCTCACCGGGCAACTTCAGTATGTTTGTTCTTGGTCGGAATCATTGGAATTCACGGAGGAACTGCTTGCTTTGGGAAACATTGGGAAACTTTTTCATGAGATTCCCTAAAGGAATGACACTGAGGCTGATATTCACACACTGAGGCTGAAACGAGAGGATGGCTGAAACGAGAGGATGGCCGAAACGGCGCTCAACGGCCACCCCTTCGGAACCCTCGAATCCACATCTCAACGGCCAGATTCTGATTGGGGCTTTCGTCACCAGTCTCCTTCTTGTCATCAGCTGCTACCTACCAAAGGGGTGCCACCGGCTGTTCATGAACCAGTCGTATAAATTAAATAGAACTCGATTGGAATTCAGATGGACAGGGAGTAGTTCACTGCTCCCAAACAAACTTGACATGAGGGCCTTCTACCATGGTCGTTCCCCACCTCTTGGTACTCCATCTTCCTCTGACCCTTCACCACCAGGCTGACGCCCATGAAAATACTAGCCAAGCCAACCAGGCTTTGCCAAGTGAACGCAGCGTTCGGCAAGAAGAAGAGCTGTTGCCAAACAAATGAAAAGACCTGCTCGAAGGCTCAGCAAGGAGAGAACATGTCACATGGCAAGACATCTTTGTTACAGTCCTTACTTCTTCCTGCGTAGTTTTTCGGCATGTTGATGTTGGTCTACCTTGCCGTTTGGGCACTTGATGCAGCCTAACAAGAAGCTAGTAGAAACAAGTGCCACGCTAGTAGTAACAGGTGCCTTACTAGTAGTAACAAGAAGCTATTAAATTTACTTTAATTTTAATTCTAATAGCTTCTTGTTACTACTAGTAAGGCACCTGTTACTAGTAGCGTGGCACGTGTTACTAGTAGTAACAAGAAGCTAGTAGTTGGTCTTCTTGAAATTTGAAGTCTTGGGTGCCGAAGTCCTCTCCTCTTGCCTCTCACCCTCTTCCTAAGTTGTCCCTTGCAGACTTGCGTCGCATGGGCAGCATGGGGAGCGCGCAGAAAACATCTTGCAAATGAGTATAAATGAGTGCATTGTTCTTGCTTTTTTCCTTGTTCTTTCTTCCCCTCTCTTTCTCTCTCTAACTCTCGCTCGATTTCGTCTTTCTGTCTGCTTTCGTTTAACGTTCTCGCAGGTTTGTCTGTCCTTGCGGGTGCTGTTGGCACGCAGCATAAGGCATAGGCTTGGTAGGTGTATCCTCTGCTCGGTATCCTTTATTCTTGCTTAGATCACTAAGGCGGTCAAGCAGCATAGTAAAACGGAGGTTTTAAAAAATGTATTGAAACTTCTGTCTGCTTCGTGGCCGCAGCAAAATGCGAACTTCTTGCTCAGTTGTAAGTTGATGCCGTTGTGGGCAAATCTTGCAATGACTTGGAAAAGCATCGCAGCAGCAAATTTAAACTTTCTGTGGGGGACCCCGGCTGCCTATGCATTCGCAAACCTTTCGGGAGCTTTGCGACTCTTTCGTGCAAGTTAAGTTGTTGTGAGTCTGGCTTAAAACCCACTACCATTTAATGTAATTGTCCACAGCGACTCTAGACTCAACCAATCAATTCACATAATACCAAAAATACACGGATAAACATTAACACATATTTGTGTCTTCTGTTGGTCATCCTAGACTTGGGGTTGCAAAACCCTCCCAATATAGGTATCCGATTGGTCAATGTTCAAACGTTCGGGCTCACACTGCGGGCAAGCAGCAGGAATGAAGCTCTGTACAACCATTGCTCCAACAGCTGTCTTCTCCAGAGCGATCCTGTTCCCGGCAATATGATTCAATGATGTTTCGATTCTTACTCGGGGAGCAGCATACAGGTCAGTAATACACAGTGAGAACACTGAACCTTATGTAGACTCTTGATCAATAAACCCCCCATATGAAGAGGATTTCCAATTCAAATTGGGGGAGTTATTCATCATTCAGTTCGCATGCTGCAATACAAGGAGGCATGATGAGGGTCCCTGGGCTCGCTTCTAAGCTCGATGCTCTCCATCGGCACGAGAAGACCGGATCCAACTCACCGGTCGCCCCACGCGAGATCGGTGAAACCACATCGAAGCGGGCAGCGTTGTGACGGAGAGCGGCCCAATTTGTTTTTCCAAAACAATTTTCCACTCAATGACCACAGCCCGGCCCGGAGATTTTTGGGTCCAAAGTATGAAAAAGCCATAAGAACGCCTCCGAGTGGCCCCTTGGTCATCGCCGCTTGTGAAGCAAAGGCCGCTAGGGTGATCGCCAACACAAAGGCAGCCTGCTGGCGGCTGAGGATCCTTGGTGGAGGACAAGACTGCTTAACAGATCTAGCTTAAAACTGATACCCCACTGAAAACTCACTGTTCGACCCTGAAAACCACTGGGTTTGTAGAGGAAAAACCGTCAAACTGAGGGTGTCATTCGACCCGGGTCCATGTGGAGTCCAACAAGTCGGACGAACTCTCGCTGAGGAGACGCCGTTCTTGAAAAACCTTCGGTGATAGGAGAGGGGCCGACGAAATGAAGCACACATCGGTCCGTTTTGATGGCATTCATATTGCATTAGTGTCACTAGCACAAGTCGCGAATCGCAAGTCTTCACCAAGATTGGCCATCCACCATGTGAGATCCAACCTCCTGTGACCTGTGGAGCCTGTGGATCTTCGTTTGGTGAGTCTAACATCCGCCATTTGAAGGCCTCTTCAGAGGCCCAGCCCAAGTCTTGCCAAGGATCCTCAGTGGTCTTGAGATGGCAAGCGCCACTGGAGAGAAAACCACCAGCCCAACGCTCTGGGAAAGCACCGTGGAGGCCCAATGCACCTGGTCATGACGAGAATTCAAGTAGCCGTTGTCTTGTCTCCCAAACCGAAGCTCCAACATGTCACATGCTGGGCTCATCGGCTGGTCTTGTGCTGCCTCCAAAAATGGGAGGACAAAAATCTGACTGGTGCAACTCACTCTCACCACAATTACTCGCACCCACCTTCACTCTCACTCGCACTCACTCACGCTTTGGGGGGAACCTCTGCAGGCCTGAGCACCTTTTAGTACATTCTTGTGGGTTTTCTTCCTCACCCTCACCGCATGCACACCTCCTCCCACCTGCGAGGTGCCCAAAAAACGCACCAGCGCATAGACTCCACCACTGAAGGAAGCAGACAGCAAACCACAGCAGACAGCTCCGAGAGTTCCGTCACTGGAGTTCCTGATGAAGCTGATGCGTCGTGATGAAGCTGATTCACCGGAACCCGAGCACCCGGATCGTCGTATTTTTAAAGACGAAGAGCGAGCTGAGCGAGCTACCCGCCGACCCTTGAGGTCGTTTCAATCCTCGGCGTCCCCAATGGTTGGTCCATTTTGGTGTCTTCACTCTGGCCTGGCTGGTGACATCGATCTATAGTGGATTGAGAGTATATGGCACAGACCCCAAGAGGAGGTGTATGTGGACCCTCATCTAAAGGCCATCATGGGGTCTGTGTCATCTACTCTGAAACTCTCTAGAAACTACGGTAACAAGATCACGCCCATCAATCGAATGAACGCATTGTCGCATGTTGTCGCATCCTCTGCCTGTCTTTGAGGGACATCCCTCGGCCAAGAGACGAAGACCGCTCACCTTCCGGCTGACCTTCCATCAAAGCAACACCGAAGACCGCTCCCAGCGCACCCCAGAACTCTGTGCCACTCCAGTGCTCCTTGAGGAAGACCCGGGCCAAGGCCGCCTCAGTGGGTGAGTAGATCGATGATTGGAAGATCCCAAGAAAGCAATATAGGATCAATAGGAAACCGGATGGAAACCGATCATGTCTTTTTGGTGGGTTTCATTATTCATACTCCAGCTATTTCAACATATGCCAATACCTCAGGACGATCCAGCACAACTGATGTCGTATTGTATCTGATTATAGTCATGAATCAGGGTTCCAACACACCTCCATTGCAAAAGCATCAAAAGCTGGCACGCAACATTATGTAACTCCTGTCTGTGTCAACCTCAGGGAGCCCCCAACCAATTGCCCGCCATGGCTCTTCATTTGATGTCCTTTAAACTCCAAATTTCTGGGGACGTGATGGCAACACACCCATTTCTGAACCGAAGTCAAATCTTGCTCATTTCAGGGCTCTGACTGAGGTCTTGTTCAAAAAACATCTTGCTCGCGTAGAAATCTTGGGTACGACCGCCAGTCTTCTGAGCATCTGGCATGTTTAGCAGAATGGTTTAACAATAGGCTAAAATGTGTGTAAACAACTTAGCAAGGCTGTGTGCAAAGACTAGTGCAACAAATGGTAGGAAAGTTGAAGCAAAGGAAGAACAAAAGGAATGGACCAAAGAAACAAACATGTTCAAGACTCTGCCCTGTCATCCTTTCTGGCATGTGATCTGAGAATGGCCCTGCCGTCAAGTCTGGCATGTGTTCCGACATGTTTTCTGGCATGTACTTCTGCCAGGTGCTCTCGCATCAACTCTGTTATGTGTTCTGACACGTGTTGTGACATATGGTCCGGTTTCTGATCTGACATGTGCGCTGCGATTTGTCATGTTTTGGTCATGTATTCTGACAGTTGTTCTGCCATCAAACCTGCCATTTGTTCTCGCATTTGTTCTGACGTATGTTCTGATATATTTTGATGCATTCTGACAGGTCACCTAAGCTCTGTCAATTGTTCTGGCCACTGTCCGACAAGTGTTTCGACATTCCGAGAACTGACGTGTGTTCTGACATCGCTGACATCAAACGTGTGGCATGTGTTTGTCACCGGTCCTGCCCTTTCTTCCGGTCCAGCACCCCACTGTGCCAGTCCAACACACGGACCGCGCAGTCAGTCCAGCGGAGCGGGAACGGGTGCGGGAACACCGACAAGTGGTGGGGAAAACTTAGGCCGCCTGTAGGCCGAAAAAGACGCAGAAGAACACCAACAACAAAGGAAAAAGTGATGTTCCTCTCATAATGGTTCTGAAGGGCGTTTGTATGCGTCGGTTGTGGAAAGGGTTTTGAAGCGACGTCTCATCCGTCATTGTTTCCAACGGCGGTGATTTGGGCCGACTGCAGCGATGCAGCGCTTGCAGGGATTTGCACTCACAGCCACTTGCCAAAGTGGCTACAACTACGCCAAAGGGCTTCACTCAACTAAACACATCTTCTTGAACCACCTTGAGGAATTGAGCCATTTCCCAGAAGAAAGCATGCCAATGAATTGACCGAACTTGTCAGAAAGCGGCCGAGAACATGGGCGCCGTCTGCTCCCAAATCTGCCAGTCGGCCAAGGGCATGAAGTGAACGGACCAAACGCCTCGGCGAGTCGATGTCAATGACGAAGCACAGCGTGACAGGAACCACGTCAAGCGCGGTGAGGGGATGTGTTCAAGGAACCACAATGAGCACAGCATTTGAAGCAGCCATTGAACCAATGGAAGAACCTATGCTTTTGAAGCCGAAGTCCGGATACAATGAATTAATACACAATGAATACAGCCCCCTTCAGGTGGGGACTATGAGGTCGAGTGGCTGAAGCACAGGGCCAGGTAGCCAATGAAAGCTCGGCCCAGCAACGCCATGCGATCGCTGGAAGTGGTGCCCAACCATGCTTTCACCCGAACGCCTCGACACATGCTGAGTAGCTGCACTGAAAGATCCTAGGAAGCTCACATGGTCGAGTCAACCGATCGACTATAATGTCAACTTAGGATTAACCAACCTCCCCATATTAATCAAGCCCGGTTCAAGCCCCCAAGAACCGACTAATTTAAAGCCTGAAATTTCACTTTGTCCTCACCCGCAGAATCAGAAACCTCCTCCTATTAATCACGGCCATCTGCACCCAGAAAAAGAATACATATATGTAAATATGAATTAACTATATGAAATGACTTAATTATGTTTGATTAGATCAATTTTTGTCACTTGGCATCCAATATCTGACCATCCAGTATAGGCATCCACATGCATCCACCCTCACAACATAGAGCCTGCATCCCCCATTCCTCCTCCATGCTCTCATATGCGGTGATCCAATTGGCATGGCTCTGATCTATCAAATCTCTTGTCAAGATTGTGCCAATATACTAAGACTAAGAGCTCTCATGGTTCTCATGGCTCAAACGCTCATGATTCACACAGAACCCCATCAACCGCTCATGATTCACACAGAACCCCATCAACCACCATCCATCACCAGGTCCAGGTCATCACCTCATCGTCCATCATTACCTTTATTACGGGGATCTGGTCTCCAACACCTCAAATCTAAAACCTTGTTGACCTTGAGGGGGGGGTGATTAATCCTACGTCGACATTATAGACCTACATGATAAATATGTATAGTATATATATAATATATATTATTATATTATAATATATATATAATGTTGACCTCATAATAATAAATGGCCCGTGAATAATACTATATAAATATTTTCAAAAACCAACAATAAATGGCCCTCAAATAATACTATTTTTTCTGGACCCTGATTTTCTTTTCATTTTCCTTTCCTTTCCTTTTCCTTTCATTTCTTTTCCTTTCCTTTAGTTTCCTTTCCTTTCCTTTCATTTCCAATTCAAATCAAGATGTTCTAGGATTTTTACGGATTTCATATTATTTGGGGCCCACACTTGATCTATTAGGAGGCGGACATTATGCGAAATTAATCCAACTCTTTCTGTAGGAACTTCCCATGAATGCAATCTCCCGCTTTGATTGCAGTGTGTCACTTCCACCACGCCAATTTGGATGCTCCAAAGCGTTTGTATAAAGCAAACCCGCGCGTCTCAGGCCTACTTGGGATTTCGGGACTCGTGCATCTCTTTCGGAGAGATGCTACCGCTCGTTGTGCTGCCCCTGGGCGCCTTCTGCAGAAAGGCAAAGGCAAGAGCCAAGCACCTGTCCAAATCCTGACCATGGGGAGGGTGCGCAGGGAGCAGCAGGAAGTCAACGTTGACGACCGGAGAAAGAAATGACTGCTTTACCCGGGTTCCCCCCATCAAAACACGTCAAAATACGCCAAAGAACATGGAAACGGCATGTCTTTATGTTTCTTCGACCAACACTTCGGACTCCTCTGAGGGTGAGGATCTGGAAAGAACCAACCTCTTCCAGCGTGAGGCACCTTACCTCAGCTTGTTGTATGCTCGGAGGGCTGATTGACCAGCAAACACAGACCTGGGCTGGTTCCCAGCATAATTAGCATGCTTCTTGATCTTCGCAGGATTGCAAGACTACTCAAACTGACAAAGGCATCAAAAGCAAAGCAACCACGCTGAGTCCAATTCGACATTCTCCCCCTTCCCCCAGCCGCTCCACTGCTCCTGCCCAGTTGCCAAGAAAGCTTGGACTGAGAAGCCGAAGGCTGAGACCAGCAGGATCAGCAGGATAGGCCATCGATCGGTGGGCAACAGCATGGCGACACATGGTCGACTCAGTCTACAGGGAATGCCCAGGATCCATCGAGAATTCCATGGAAATGTACTACATCTTCTTCAGGATGCAAATATGGATGCTGTTAGTTCATTCTCATTTCTTTGCAATGTCGTGCCAGGACGTGGAAGACTCTGAGGGAGACTCCCTCCCATGGAGCAATCTGAGGCCCAGCCATGAGGTTGGGGCGAAGACCATTTCACAAAGGGCTGCACGACAATGATATATGTATACTATATATTATATTATGTTAAATTATACATGATACAATATGTATCTGTATCAGTATATAGGTATATAGAAGTACACAAAATTACACAAACAATACAGTAATTATTGGCATCATGTGGCATCAGTGGCATCCATTAGCTTTAGTCTGCATGAGTCATCATAACACTCCGCACTCATGTATCATCGATCTCTGCCTGGGTGCATTTCACATTCTTGAGACATCGATGGTGTGGCGGTTTCCGGCTCTAAATATGACCGTACCGGACAACAAACAGGTTTGACAATGGTCTGCCCTGAGAAGAACACAAAAAAGGGTTTGAAAGGATATGATTTGTGAAGCAATGTACATGCATGTGCTGAAACCAGGGGCTTGCCTTCTCGTCAACAATAATCAGCTACAACTACAACATGCTACAACCTCCTCTCACAGGCGCGCCAGGCAATCCACAATGCCCCCACCAGGGGCCCGAGCACAACTGTCATGACTTCAGGAATGAAGGCTTCGGAACCTCCGGTGCCGGTTGAGAAGCTGAGCATCGCTGAACCCATGCGCACGCGCTCTCTTGCAAAAGGCCCAAGGCGAAGCTGGATGCCCTTCGGCTCAGTAGATCGACGATCGATGTGGATGAAGTTCAGCTTTGGCACATTTGCGCACCAAGAAAACCACTAGCCTGTTAGCGACACGAGAGATAACGGTGTCGAATCGCCCACCTCTGTTGCTTGAGGTCCTTCGGGTGTCAAGAAAATCCTTGGATCATGGCGCAAGCCAAGCCGACCTTCCTCCCAGAATTGGCTAGAAAAGAAATCAGCTGGGAAACCTACTCGGTCGCTCCTTCAGGAATTACTCGGTCACTCCTGGTCTCCTGTGGATTTTCCCTTAACCAACCCCTTGGCCCCTTGACTTCCACATGCTTCCACATGCGAGCGAACCGGACCCATGAGGACCGAGCGAACCGGACCCATGAGGCGGTTTTCGGCCAAGCGTCATGTTCTGTGCACCGGGCTCATTCCGCAAAGCCCCAGGCTCGTGGAGCGGAGGGGGAGGAGGTCTAGGAGCTGATTTGCCTTGGCACAGTGCTAGCAGCCTAGCAGCTTCAAAGGGCTCACACGGGCGTTTTTTCCCTTCGATACATCCGTTTGCTGCAAACGTAAAACTTACTCTTTGTAATTTGTAACATGTTCTTGACAAGTCTTGGGCAAATCTTGGCCAGTCACCCGGTCCTTTGGTTTGAGCAGAGAGGAAGACTGAAGGGATTTGGCCGTTCCTCGGTTCGAGACACAAGATTTGGCAGCACACACGTGGTCACCCGCAAATGGGAATGCCTGCGAGGGGCACGAAACAAACTTGTTAGATTGCTGGACAGTGTTTTTCCTCTTGATTTATGTCCATCGGCGTGTGTGTTTGTTCTTTCTTTGGGGGGGGCGTTCTAGTTCAAGAGTCTCCATTGAACGCAATCCATTCTTGTCGGTCCATCAACTCATCAGAGTGAGACATCGCCTCAAATCTGGCCCAGGTTCTGCAACGCTGTGTATGTGGAGAAAAATTGCACCTCGATGAAGCTTCAGGCTTCAGGTCAGACCGCGACTGGTGGAGGTTTCAGGCTTTGGCGCGACTCGTAAGGAATGAGGATGAAAGGACTGAGTCTCGTGGAACCTCATTCACCCAAGGGCCCCCTGCGCGTCGTCGGGTTTGTTTCCTTGAAAGAAATAGGCTTCACATGGCTTCACTAGTGTTGGATCCTGATTAATAATAGGGTCGAGTCCTCGAAAATGCTAAATTGTCCAAACATAATTCTGGACATGTTTGTTTTAGGGGTTCTCTATTGGGCTAATCTGAAAGTTAAAATGTTTCAAATCCTTCGGAGATCTGTGAATACTACTAAGCCATTGACGAATGACTGGTTTGCTGAGATTATTGATGAGTGTATATATATATATAGGTTTCTCTAGATCTTCCCCAAAACTCACAGCTTCCCAAAGCCATCAATTCCTTAATCAATCCTCTATATAACGATTGCTCCTAAATTAAATTTCAAGGTAGTAGACCAGGAAGGCCCCTGAACCTCAATAATAAGTGCATGTGTTTTGAGGGTTCTGAATTGTGCAAAGTGGTTTTCATCAGAAAAGAACATCTTCATACTACTGAGCCAATGGCTGGCTTGCTGAGAGTATTATTGGTAATCATATGTTTCTTTAGTTCTTCAAAACTCGCAGCTTCCCAAAGCCTTCAACTCCTTAATCAATCCTTTATTTAAAGATTGTTCCTAAACACATTTTCAAGGTAGTCGACCTCAAGATCTGCTGAAGGAAAACACATACTACAATCAATTACTAAAGGAATCCTCCCAGCAACGCAGATTTGTTTGGGTGGTAGTTTATATACAGGGCATCCCATTTGTTTACAGAACGGCAGGCCCTGGAAGTGCACTGTTTCACCTATTTTGAGTGATCTGGAGGTGCATGTTTTAGTAAAGTTCAAGGATCTACTGAGATTAATTCACAGCACCAGTACTGCCAAGGACATCTCAACTGCTGTACTCTGAAAAATGCATAGGCCTTGAACAACAAAAACAAAAAACAATCCTGCGAGACTCTTTGGTGAGTAAACCAAAAAAAAACAATCCTGACAGAGTCTTTGGACACCCCCCCCAGCCCAAGACCTCCCAGCAATTGTTGTGTTTTTTTTTGGGGGGGTTTACTCACCAAAGAGTCTTCTAGGATTGCTTTTTTTTTTTTGGGGGGGGTTGGGGTTTATTCACCAAAGAGTCTTCTAGGATTGTTGTTTTTGTTTTTTTTGGTTTTTGAACACCTACCCCTAGACAAGACTTCTGAAGAGTTGGTTGGTTTTGTTTGTTTTATTTTGTGTTTTGGCTTCTCTAACTTGTTCATCACATTCAGCATTTTGATGCATTTTGAATTACAAATAGAGCACCTTGTAGCATTTCCCTCAAGGAGTATACTTGGCGAAATACTTGTGTTAAGTCACAACTAGCAAATGAAGGCAAACATGTCAGATAACTTAGTAGAGCTAAGTTAATTGGTCAAAAAGGTGCACTTCCACAGCCTGCCAGACTCCAGATTTTGAGGGGGGGCCCTTTACTAATCAAGATCCAACATTCTAGGCTTTCCCGTCATGGCGAAAAGCCGTTTTCTTCCTGGTTTTGGGCTGGTCCCGCGTGAGAAAAGGCTCAAGGACTACTTAGCATACCACACCCTTTTTCATGGCGAAAACGCCATCCATCTCCATTCTCCGTCTCCACGTCTCTTTCTAGAACCCGACACCGCTCGTCTTTGGGAGGCGTGTTTGGCACTGAAAGAAGCTCCGGCACTTTGAGTAGTGCTTCCTGCTCGTAGCCCAATGTACAATTAAGGTTCCTCGCGCAAGTCAGTGGCATCGAGCTTCGAAAGGGGATCCTACCAATTTCCTCACATGATCCAGCATGATCATGCGCTGCATGTGTTTCAAGAGATTCCTCTTCAAGACGTCCAATACTTTCGGCAAAGGAATCCTTTTCTGCTGGTGCTGTCGCTGGCTGTGCCTTAAAAACCCCTGATCCGACCCCTTGACCCATTGTCTCCTGTCAATTAAGAAAGGGTCCTCAATGTGCAGCCGCCGCGCCTGGCCAACCGATTTCGACCGAACGAACGCGCCACTTGCACACGCTTGCCACTTGCACCAGCTCCGCCCTGGCAGTGGATCCAAGGGATGAAAAAGGAACATGACTGGAAGATTGATTGGTTTTGGCATGTTTTTGGCCGTTTGATCTCCTTCAGCCCCGTTTGCAGCGTCGGTCCAAGGCCCAGGCAGTCACACCCGCCAATGCTCGAAAACTCGGCTCTCGGGCAAAGGCCCTGCCAGCATCGACTCTTTGGGCATCGACCGTTGCAAATGCAAAAGGGGAATCATATGGAATCCGGCAAAAAAGACTTAGCTTGGAGGCCATTGCTAGTAGTTTGGAGGCGTTGGAAGCCATCGCTAG
>CAXAMN010007446.1:1029940-1087052 GCA_963970005.1 Durusdinium trenchii | reverse complement strand
TTGGAGGCGTTGGAAGCCATCGCTAGTAGGTTGGAGGCCATCGCTAGGAGGTTGGAGGCCATCACTCTTAGGTTAAAGCCCTTGAAGGGAGAGCGCCATACCGGATGACCATTGATTTCATACCACGAAAGAATCTCATCCTCCCATTTGGGACCTATGTTTCATGAGGCTGCCTGCTACTCATACGAGCAAAGTGTTGTGGATGTCACGCGCCTTCGGCCAAGTCGGACTGACATGACCTCTTCAGCCCAGGCATAGTCAACCGCGTAAAAGCTGAAGAAATCGCAAATCATCCTGGTTCGCGGCAAGGTCGAAACGAGGTCCAACGGTCAAAACGGGCTCGTCACAAGGGATGTTGATAGTTAGTTTGCAGGGCAGAAATGGACAGAAACATAGAGAACCCCCCTTGCATTGGCAAGGGCGAATTCAAGTCCAGGATTTCATCTGTGATTGCTTGTGCCGTTTTGCTTGCTGTACTTCAAGCTGCTGACTCACTGCATGCTCTAATGAAGCGTGTCCAGCCAGCAAAGAGCTGTGAGCAAGTAACACTCACAATACTGACCACTTCCAATGCCAACATATATATCTATATATGTATATAAAGACATTTCAATGAAGTTGGTCTGCTATTAGAAGGCCCTATTAGAAGGCCTGCCTCTCAGGCAACACCAAGGCTTTACGCAGCCCATGTCTAAAAATCTCCAAATTTAACAGAACAATTCTCAGCGCAGGAACATGCAGGAACCTGTCTGGCTTGGCTGCGCTTTGTGTCCTAATCTTTCAATGCGCCAACAAGTTGCCATTCGTTTCCACATACACCGGCCAATGCGGAAGAAGCATCTGCGAGAGACAATTGACGAAATTGACGGGAGGAGTCCATTTCGTCCTCAATCCAACAATGTGACTCGGGATGATGCAGGCATCCCCGATAATACGCAGGCTGGGACGCCTCCCCTGCCCATTGTCTTGTCTGTACCAGTGTGCGTTTACGGATGTGGCATGATGTAGCCAAACCGCGTTCACTTGAAAGAGAACAATCAAAACATAAGGGTCAGGGTGACAGTACGCTGCGCTGGAACTGGACAGCGTCAAACAACACCTAACAAAAACACATGGAGACCGGGGCAAAAGCACTTCCGGAACAGCTATGGCATGCTGAGAGGACCCGTTTTGACTGCTACCAGCCTTGAGTGGAGATTGCGGGGGCGCTTACAAACATATTCAAGGATATTGTTGGTGATCAACCCTGATTAGCTCGATTATTTAAAACGAACACCAAACCATTAACTTATAATTGATAGTGATTTTAGCCAATCGAACAAACAAAAACACACACACACACATACAATCACAATATATACAGTATATATTATATATACACATCCAAATGGGTTTACTAGTGCACAATGCCGCATGTTAACATGGTCTTGCATTGTTGATTACTGTATCGGAAACTTTGTGCGGCAAGGACGCGTCCTCAGCGCGCTTGTTTTTGTCTCGTTAAACAAAGATGTTGATTTCAGAGCTGTCCTAGTGTTTCTGAGGGTTCGTTGCGTATTTTGAATACTTAACTTCACTCAGATCTTGATTTGTATCTCAAGGGGGTTCGGTGTGGGGGGTAAATGGTTGCCTTCGCGTCGTGTTGCGCACACGAAATAACATGTCATTAAAACCCGTCTGGCTGTTGAAATGCTTTACATAATATATAACTATAAAGTAATTGCATTTGTTTAGTCGGAGGGAGGTCTTCACGAACTTTTCGGGGGTTAGGAGGTGCGTCTGGCTTTTCGTGCCACCCCAACATGATTTTGGGGCGTAGCACCATTGGTGTATATGACTTTAGTGGAAGTCCAAGACACCATGGTAGACCTGGACAAGAATCAAGAGATTTCTATCAGTCGGATGACTCGGATGACAGACTTTGTCGAGCAAAAATGTGTTCACGAACTCGTGTGGTCAGGCAAACGCGTTCACCGCCCCATTTCACATTCTTGAGCGTCAGAGTTTTGAGCGTCTGTGTAGTGTGTTTTTGAGCTCAGCGTTCCATTTCACTGTGCTCTACACACAGTGGGGAGGAGCCAGCGAGTGACAAAAAGACTCACAGTCTCAAGTGAATATGTAATTCATCAATAATCAACACTAGCTCACTAGTTCCAACACTTCTATTTTTTGGTGCATACAGGCACCCCCATAAAGACCTGGCAGCTAAATTAAAACAACCTCAACCGTCAACCTCAAATGTGTGTCCCGGCAATTCACCGGCAATGTTGTGACAGTTCACACGAACGACGCTTGGGGCAAGGCACGTTTTGACATCATCCAAAACCCAATCAGGACCAAAGCCCATGGTAGGAAGAACTGGTAGTCGCCAGTTTGGGTGCACCTGCAAGAAGAAGATGACCTTAGCTGCTAACAGGGGCACAGCCGCCCAAGCATTTTTCCAGCTCTTGGTTCTGGCGTGCTCAAGCAGCTGTGTGATTCCTCCACCACCACCGCCACTGCAAACAAGCCACCATAAGGGAGAATGCATACCTGTGGAGCAGTTATGGTGAATCAGTTGCCTTGCTCTAAGGCCTGGTATACGGCCATTAAACCGCTTCAAGCAAAGAATCAAATAATATCTGCGCATCCTTTATGCCGGCACAAATCTTATCTCAAGGATCAAATAGTGTCAAGCTGCGAGGACAGATGATGCGATAAAGCACCACAAAGCTGGCTTCCCTTTGCCCAGAGCCTAGCAAAGCGAGGACACCCAAGACCTCTTTAAAGCTTCACTGGAGGCAGTTGTGACTGTGACCTCAACCCCCCACATCAAACCCCGTACTTGACCGTTGGCATTATACTTTTGGACTGAAACAAACATGGAAGTGGACAATCCATGACAATCCCAGGTTTGTAGAGGAAAATAGTATTCCAGGACCCCAGGAGGCCGTTGTCCACTTCCATGATTGTTATATAGATATTGTTAGATAGTGATAGAGGGTACATACTCGTCGGAAGCATGTTTATTGGACAAATGACGCTCGTCCACCTCTCTGCTTCTCGAAAGTGAAGTGACTCTTAAGAGCGAAGGCTCAATGTTAGTTGAAGGCCTCCAATGACGAGCACACTGATTCAGCCACAGAAACTTAATACACACCACGAGCTGCTTCACCAAAGGGCTCATGTTGGAGTAGGCCTGTGCCAAAGGGGGGCGTGTGTGGCGCCAGGGGCTCGCAGAAACGCCTTCACTTATGTGATTCAAATCTGCATCTCTACAAGAGACATGGACCTTCCAGCTCCATGGAGATCTGGGATGTGGTTGGCTTCAATTTAGTAAACAGTAAACATGCATGGGAGTTGATGCGTTGATGCGAGCAGAACATGGGCAATCTGTGCGGCCAAGACACCTTCAAAAACAGTGTGTTCCTTGGTGCCAAGTGCCATGGACAACTGATCTTGTGGGAGGTAGAAAGGTATCAGGAGGCAACTTGGCTACTCCCCACAAGATACCGAGCAATGGTGGGTACACCTATATCTAGCAAGAAGTGCGAGTGCTTCTTGGGAAACAGTTCACTTTCACACTCCCGGAGGCTGCCATCACTCCAAGCAGGCAGGGACCAAACTCCTGTGAGCTGGAACCTGCAGCTCAAACCTGCGCTGGTGTCCTGCGCTGGAACCGGGTCAATCATGCGACATTCAGCATAAGCTTCTGCAAGCCATCCACGTTGTGACCTCAGCAGATGTGCCGGGCGAACAGCAAATGTGCGACTGCGGGGTCGGCTTGCATCGCGGGGTCGCTGAGATCCCAACAGGAGAGGTCCTTGGCCGCCAAGCGCATTGGGTCCACCGGTGAAAGTTGATGCGTCGTTTTCTGCCTACACTGTTTGGTCATCAGGAATTCAAAGGATTTATGTCCGAGGTTGTTCATGTTGATTGATGTTGTCCATTACGATCTTTCCGGAGCAGCTTGTAGTCTTAAACAACCAGAAAAAAGGAAGTGACCAGCTTGTGTCATGCGTCCCAGCCAAGAATCCGTCTGTTTCCGGGCCATTCTGTATGGACCAAAGTGACACATCACAAATCAATTAACTTGGAAATACATGAACTGCACAACACGGACTCAATTGGGAACGCATGGTAACATGGAAAGCGGGCTGCCAGACTTTGCCAAGAGTCCACGTTTAGGCAGCCAGCAAAGCGAAGCTTCAAGCTTGGAATTTGTTGATTCCAACTCTCCTGTCTTCGACGAGCAGCTATTTTTGTGTCAGGACTCGACCTTGTTTCCAGCTCCTACAGCGGAATCCTCAATGTTCTCTTGCTGTAGCTGCAATGGGTGTTCCACACATTCTCTCTCACAGAAGTACCCACTGCCCGAATCCAGCCGACATCAGCCGACTGTTTCGGGATAGGCCGACAGAAGGCCCGTTTTTTCAACGACTGGGGGGGCTCTGACTGCAAGAAAGGTGGCAAAAATAGAAAGCCGCTGATACGAAATTAATATGTTTCTATGTGTTTGAATTGGTCTTCCGCGATGATCTTGATGCATGACACTGCCCCAAAAGCAAGGAGCAATCCAATCTAGCAGCATGACAAGTTGGATGTACAAGTGTCAGTGTCAGCGACTAATCCAAATAAAGATCACCAAATAGATAGAAAAGTAGTAGATCACCACGATCAGAATGTATTGGACACCCCCCCTTCCATCAATTTGGGGCCCTGGATTGAAACCACCGGCTGGGCACAGGGGCCATACAGGCCTCGATCAGCTCCACACTGGGCTCCATCCGGACCAGTGGCATCAACTTCCTCATGTGGCCGCAGGTTCCCCGCAGATTCCAGGCGGTCGCTCTTTTTCGAAAAAAGCTTCGATCGGAGATGCTCGATGCCTTCTGCCCCACCCCCGTGTCCGCCCATCGGGAAGGTCCTTTCTTCGGAAACGGATCCCGGGAGCCAGGGATCGATGCCCCGACTCGAGTGGGAGTAGGTGAGGAAAACGACATGAGCCAACTAATCAGCTAAGAGGCATCTTCAACTCTCGTGTGGCCAAAACACTATCTTGCATGCCAACGGAACTGTGAAAACCTCAGCTGCGGTTCATGCAGGGATGGAGTTGGAGGATCTGCAAGCGGAGACGGACTTTTGAACGGATTTGTTGGCTACCCGAAGGCGATTAATGCCATTGGTGCATCAGTGCTGCTGAAGTTGATTTGAGAGGCGGGCCTTGTTTGTTTGAATAAACTATACACAGCCGAACGTTCACATGTGTTCACGACATGTTGCCCTGTTGCCCTCACAGCTGGTTTTGTGGGAGCATCGTATACTACCAGTTGGGGCTTAACCTGGCATCAGGAAGATGTCTGCCTGTTCTGTCTCTCTCACCTTCGTCCAGCTCTTCCACCGAGCAGCAAGTGACGTCGAGGTCACCGGACGTGGCGCTGAAACCAGTGGCCGCGCTGCCAATCGCGTGGAGCTCCCAAAACTCCCCCAGCTGCCGCACGAGCTCCTGCAGGAGAAGCGCTGCAGGTCATGGGTCCGCAACACCGAGCGGCACGGGTCCTAAACACAGGGTCCTAGTCGTCGTTCTTCACAACAAAAGAGCAAGTACAAAGTTGCAATAATAGAAGCTACACCGTAAAATAGCCTCAAATCGCCCAAGCAAATCTGAGAAAAGGATAGAAAAGGCACAAGCATGAACATACACTTCTAAAGCCCCCCATTGCCAACACAGTTTTTCACAGCCCAGCACTTTTCCTCTTGATGTCTATGCGCTAATGGGAAAAAAGTTCTACGGACATCTATGACAATTTGTGTTCACGTTCCACACAGCGCGTCACGTCAAAATGTTCACCACTTCCACTTGCGGAAAGGAAAACTTTGCTATGTCTGTCTGTGTCATTCGTGGGAAATGGCTGTTTTGATTCATCCAAACCAGAAATGGACTTCACCCTGATCCAAACATGCCAAAGAGTGTAGATATATCAAGAGTGATGCAGTATGTGGATAGGAAAAGGCAAGTTGGGAATAAATGAGGAAAGGTGGGAATCACAATGACAAACATGGTAAACAACGAATTAATTGTATAGTAGAAGCCAAAACCATTTCCTAAACTGTGTTTATCATGTGTTTCCATTTCGTCTGCTTATTTTTTCGTAAATAACAATGATATACATTATATACACTTTTCTCTAATATATGTGTCCCAAAGTTCTTTACCTGCTAGTTTTGCAACACAAATAAGCTCTGGACAATGGCTATATGGTTTAACTAATGATGATGTTTATGCACACCATTCCCGGTGTGTCAATTTCACTGTGGAACTCCAAGCATGCATTACATATCTGCTGGAGTTGATGTTATTGGATGGTAACACCTGACAGCACCTGACTCTTTTTAGCGGCGACACACAAATTATACAGTCATATCATATATCAGCATCATATCAGCATATCATATCCACGTGCTGCCTGCACCAAAACTTGAATAATGATACCGTAGGACAAGGAAGCCATCGCTCTTAGGTTGGAGGCCACCAATCTTAGTAGGTTGGAGGCCATCATTATTAGGGATGTTTCGCCAACTTCTCCAACAAGAGCGGCACAAAAATCCCAACCAAAGCTTCAGCGGGCTCCTTCAACTTCTGAATGCATAACCTGGCTGCAAAACACCACTCAAAGGTGTACCTAACGGCCTGTGGCTGTAATATCTGTAATACAATTTCTAGTCATCTCATGTCATCTCTAGTCTTGTGAATCTCAAGAGCCTGGTGGACAGAAGGGCCACCAGAAACGGACTTGGGATGCAAGTAAATGACATGCTGATTCATGATGATGGCTATCTGAAGAGCTGGATGGACTATGCATCCGAAGAACTGGATGACTTTCCTCTCCTCCTTCGTAATCTCATTCCTCCGCAGCATATCCTCAAGCAAATCCACCGCTTGGGTCCAGTTGCTTCGCAACGATGTGCGGCTTGATCACCACATATCGCCACCATCTTTTTTCGCAAGGACAGCCAACTCTAAAGAATACTCGGTCAACAAAGGGGAGCCCTCGACATCGCCGCTTATGGCTAAGCCAAGCTTCCCTCAAAACCAACTCCAATCGGTTCACCTCAATGGCAGACCTGAGCGGACGAGGCCCCTCCGGCCTTTGCTCAGGTTCGTCGCAAAAGGTGTTCCAAATGCAAACAAAAGATGTTCCACATCGAATTGACATTTGTCCTCAGGGTGGAGAATCACGGTCCACCAGCTTCCAAACAACTTGTATGGCTTAAAGACGCTCCAGCTCTTCACATGTCGCTCCCAGCCTTGCACAGTCGATCGGGCCGAAAAGTTATTGCATGCGAATTCATGAGACCATGTCCCAAGATATCTCAGAAGGAAACTCAACAAATTGCCCCTCATGCATCTTCGAAAGCCCCCAATGATCCCAAATGAGTCACCTTCCTTGCTCTGGGTGTTTGGAAGTCAGCCAGTCAACCCCTGGCGATCACGTCAAGAAGCGGCGCAGCCGGTGAGGACCACCATTGGTGCCTAGGAGAGGGGACCAAGCGAGGATCTGTTACGGAGCACAGCTGTGCACAGTACATGCCGAATGAAGCCTAGCCTCGGCCTTGCAATTCTCGCAAGTATGAATGCTTGTCACTAAACCTGTCCAAGATACCCCATTGAAGTAAACGACTCAGTAAAGGCAAAGCCCGGTTCCATGGAACAACGGATCTTGAGCAAACCCACAGCCGCGACGGGCGGAATCGCCTCCAAGTTCGCCAGTTCGGACAGAACCCTCCACCGAACGAACGTTCGTCTCGTCCTGCAACTGTTTGCTCATGTGATTTCGTTCCTGCTCCTTGTTCCTTCATCATTCGTGCTTTTCCTCTTCATCTTCCTCTTTCTTTTCCCCTTGTCCTCTCTTCCCATGACAAACAAATCACTCGCTTCCATGAGGCCGCCGGAACAGGCCGGAGGCTTGACTTTTGGCACTTGTGACTTTTGGCTTTGGAGCACCATGCTAAGTCTTCTAATTAGCCCAAAAACAAATACTCCACACCCAAGCAACAGGGCAAGTTGAAAGCATGTTTAGCATGCCATTGCGAAACAGCGCGTAACAGCGCCAATCCACTTTACGCCACCGTTACAAACATGACAACGTCACAGCGTTGGATCTTGAATGCAGCATTTATTTCTGTTGATAGGAGGGCGTGGTCCTCACCCCAAACACTTCCAACACAAAAGCTCTCTTCCAACCCAAACTCAACAAGAAAACGCTCTGTTTTTCTGCGTCTTCTCAAGGCCTTCACGGGCCGATAGGGCTTCTTGGCCCCACTTGACATGTAAAAAGGGCTTCAAGATCGAACATGATCAAGCCATGCAAAACGCTCATGAGAGTGCATCAACACTCCCCCTAGCTTCTTTGAAGCTACTCGGCTGGGTGCTGTCACATCCGGGTACTCCTGATCCGAAGATCATTCTTCCCGCACAGATGGATCAGCTACCTTCAGCCATCTTTCACCCAGCTCAAGCCCTTGATAGGCGATGTCTTCAGTCGCCAGTGGTGTTCCATTTCGTAAGGCAGCTATGGCCGTAGCGCTAAGCACACAACAATGTCCCAAACATTGAACAGCTTCACTGTAGTGCCAACCACAACCAGCAGCTTGTAAACTCAAAACTCGACTTGGCCTCTCAGGCCTTGCAGCAACAAGCAACTCAACCCAATGCCCAAGCCATGCAACCATAGCTCACACCGCAGCCAACAATGTCCCATACACTGTAGGCCTTGTGGCCAAAATGGCCTTAGAGACCTCATGGTCTCTTGCAGACTTCCGCTCCGGCTCAAAGGTTGAGGCCTTGCTGCCTCATCTCCTGCGCACAAAGTACGCAGATGTCGTACTTTTTGTCCAGGAGTGTCGTGCATCCCGGACGCTGAAGATCTCCTCGATGGTGGATCTCGCCCCAGCCCTTGCACCAGATCGAATCGCCTCTGCGGATCCTGTTGAGATCAGGCGTGCATTGATGGCATGGAGGCGATGCCCTTAGCAGCGAAGACGTCAGGGTTTGGCACTCCTTGAACACATGGTATTTCTGGCCATACTTGGTGATGTAGACACCCAGCCTACCAACTCCCTGGTCATCATGGCCTGGTGGAGGCTCGGCAGCTTGAAAGGCCTTCGGGAATGCCTTTGGGGCCGCTTGTGAGGACTGCGGCTCCGTCGGCTCCCAAGACTCATCAGCTCGCATATCGCGATAGTCCCGTCCGTCGGGTAGTAGAGGGTCTCCTCCTCTTCAGGCGCTTCAGCCGTCGGGGTGGCCTGCTCTGCCGGGATCTCTTGCTCTGGTTCCTCTTGGATTGACGAGCTTGCCAGGATCCCAGCCTGACGCCTCTCTTCGATGGAGAGTGAGGCCATCCATCTCATCAACCAACTTCTATTCGCTTCTGCGAACTGGATTTGCTGCTCGCGTGTCATAGGTTCAGCAGGTCCGGAGTGCGAGGTGGATGAAGAGGACGTTGTATCTCCTTCTGACTTCCCCTTTTCTTTTCCTTTTCCTCCTCCCTTTCTTTTTCCTTTTGACCTCATGCTGTGTCTATTGACTTCTCGGCCTTGGTTGTCCACTGTAAGCGAGCTCCCTTGAGAAGATGACTCGGAACTGAAGAAACGAGGTGGTTCCGGCGCCGGTGGACATGGTTCTGGTCCTCCAGCTTGATCGGCTCCTGGTGCCCTTGGAGTGGTGAGCCAAACCATCAACCTTCTAAGGAACAGCGTGGCGAGGATGACCAAAACAGTGTAAATCATCATGAAGTACTTGAGGGGCTCATCATCTCTTTCACCTTGGGCCTTGGCTTTCGAAAGGATAGCCATCATCACAGCCAACTGAAGGGCGTTTCCAGAGATGGGATTGGGACATCGTTCCCCTTTTTCACAATCCCTTTCCTTCATGCTTACCGCCTCTGGGCCTTCCTCCTTGGTCTTTTCTTCTTTTGGTCTTGCCGCCTCTGGGCCTTCCTCCTTGGTCTTTTCTTCCTTTGGTCTTACCGCCTCTGGGCCTTCCTCCTTGGTCTTTCCTTCACATTCCTCTTGTGAAATCATCATCATCAACTCTTTCAGCTCTTTCGTTCGCTGAACTGTGAGAGCCTTGGTGCCCAAATCAGCGATCATTACTGAACCTGGAAGATGTCGAACTCTCCAGTCCAAATTTGTAATTCGCCAGCGAACATGCTGGGCTCTGAGGCGAAGGTGTCGAGTTCGCCAATTGGCATTTCCATCGGCAAAGAATCCGGTGGCCGCCAAGTTGTCCACGAAGAGGGTCTTCTTGTACAGGTCTTCGCGCTCGTTGATCAAGCAATCAACAGCATCTCCTGTTTGGAGGCCCTCGATGGCTTCTAGGAGCTCGGATTCAGCCGTTGATAAGGCCGGAAAGGCCTGCTTTCCACTTTTCCAAAACATCATGAATCCATTCCAGGTGACCATCACTGATCCATGCGCAGCTTGTGTTTCAGGATTGGCTGCGAAGCTGGAGTCCGTGAAGACTTCTAAGGCCCTTGGTCCTCCATCCCAACCTTCTCCCTTTTCTTTTCCAAACTTCAAGCCCTCATTCGGCGTGTTCTTCAAGTACTTCCAGACTTGAGTAGCTTGTTCAATCACCCAAGCCGGGTGGGCAAGGATTTCTTGGGCGCAGCGACTGGTGGCATAGGAGATGTCAGGTCTTGTTCTGGTAGATAACCACATCAACTCTCCAACCAGCTTTTGGGCCTTGTTGACCAACTCCGGTGTTGGTTCTTCGGGTGCTGGATGAGCATCTTTGTTCATCGGAACCTTAATGTGCTTCCCTCCTTCCACCCCTTCTTTATCTTTGATGTAATCTTCTTGGGATGCAATGAACTCACCCTTTGAACCTTTTGTGAGCTCCATCCCCAAAAACTTCACCTTTCCTTCCAACCCCAATTCTTCAGGAGCTGAGGTCTCCCATTCTTTCTGGAGAGTCTTCGTGATGACCTGGATGGTGGACGCTTCGCCGACAATCATCAGGTCGTCGACATAGACCAGCAAAAAACCTTCCAGTTGTTCGTCTTGGCTGCCTTCTTCCATGGGATCACCTTTGAGAATGGCCCAAAGATTTGGTTCGGCAGCCGATTGGACAAAGTAGTGGCTTTCTTCAGACCTCATCTTCCGGAGAACACTGTCCCGGTGCAATCCCCAACATCGTGGTGACTGCCTGAGGCCATACATGGCCTTTTGTGCCAAGTAGTACTCGTTGTGCTGCACATGGCCAATCTTGATCAGAAGAGCTGGAGGCTTGAGAACGACCATGGTGGGGACATCTTGCTCGTTGTCGAGCGGCGCACACTCTTATGTCCATAACAGAGGCCTTCCAGTCTTCTTCTGCTGCTCTTTTCAGGACGTAGCGGATGCAGACTGCATCAGCACCGGAAGCATACAGACAGCGATCTTTCTCTTCTTCGCAGGTTCGATCGACGAAGTTCCCACAGGCCACCAGCCGGATTTTTCTCCGAGGACCAGGCTTCAGGGTGATAACCACCTTCGATGGGACCACTTCGAGCCGCTTTCCAAGTCTGTTGCAGCTGTTGGAACTCCTTTTCATTGATTTTCTTCAAAGCTTCCTTTTCTTGATTTTCTTCAAAGCTTCCTTTTCTTCAAAGAGTTGATGCAGCTCCTTTTTGATCGCTTCATCCCACTTTGGAGCTTCTTGAAGTACTTGGAGGATCAGCCTGGTTAGTAAATGTTTATCGTGGTTATTACACATGGTATGTACTTAGTAACCTACTCATATTTGGCCTAAGTATAGTTAGTAACTGTTATATCTTTCGTAAGTGCTTGGGTAACTTTATTATAGTTATATAAGTACTTACCGGAAACTATAAGTGATTAGTAAGTACATCAAATTTTATTCCAGTTAGGTAAAATTTAAGTCGCCACTTATGGCAGTTATAGTTAAGTAGCATATGTACTTACACAAGTTATAGTTAAGTAGCATATATGTACTTACACCACTTATGGTAAATGGACTAACTAAGTTACTGCTAACTGCACTAACTGACTTATAACACATACTTAGTGCACTTAGCTGGTTTGGATATCATGTTTTTTTTCAACATTGTATAGCTGAAAAACAACATGTTCGCAGCCGTGTGCGATCCCATGTTGTTTTTGGAAAGATTATTTTGCATTCAGCTGACTTGGATGCTCGGGAGAAATGGTTTACTGATAAGTTGCAGGCTGTATTTTTTCTGCGACATAGAACATGTTTGTCCTGGAATCGCTGATGCAAGTTGAGAGTTGTTGTTTTTTGTCCGGTGCATCTTTCGAAATCTTGATGGAACGGCTTGTTTGTTCGTGATTCTTTATTTTGGCGACGGTTCGCCGCGCATCTTCTGGCTCAACATACACTTGTGTGTCTCTTTTTGATGAGATACATGATTTCCTGGAGATTTGCCATTGCGTGAGCCTCGAAAGGGTTCCCTGATTTTGTGAGACCAAAAATAGATCATAGATATTCTGTTGGCAATTTGCGCTTCACTTGTTTCCTCAGGTGCATCCAACCAGGATGTGCAGAGACCTCGTCCTTGCGCTCAGGCCGACTGCGGACATCATTTTCAGGTGCCTGCAAAGCTTGACAGATTTCATCGTGTTCTGTCTTCAGTTGGTTTTTGATTCGAAAAGATTGTTCATGGCTCATCGTGTGGCGCGGCCTGGCTCGCTGCATGGCTCACGCGGGGCACAGCTCGCTGAGCAAAGGAACATGCATGTGAGACATCATGCTCGAATGCATGGACATGATCATGCTTACGCATAAATGCACGATTTTTTGACATATAAAGTATAAAGGAACAAGCAACATTCCATGCATACATGCGTGATGTCGTGTTTTATAAAATATTCAACACCAACATCCAGAAACCTTGTGCCATGGATTCCGTCTTACGTGGAAAGCTCGCTGAGCAGATGAGCAGAGCGGAGAATGAGGCATTGCTGGCTGGAATGGAAAACACTTACCAGTTGCTAAGGCAGAGTGGTTTGATGTATACCATTCAGATATCCCCAGCTTTCGTCGGCTGCCATCCTCAGAACAGAGATGGAATCGGCGTGGACCAGCAACATGTCCATTCTTTGGTGGACAAGTTCCAAGAGTCTGGCTTCGTGAGCTCCGCTGGGCGCTATATGGCCGTGGAAGTGGAGCCTGTAAATAACACTGTGAAGGATTTCAACGAGGAAATGGTTGCCAAGAGCAACGGCCAGCTTCTAGATTGCATTGCTGGCACATATATAGATATGTGTCAACGTTGTGGATGGTCAGGTTTATTTATGTAGAGTTAAAAAACTGCGTTGGAGATGGTTTCTCAGTTTTGGGCCGGCTCCGTGAGGCTCGCACCCATCAAGGACACCTTGAAATACGCCTCCATCAGCGGCTCGCATTCCAATCAGGCTCTTCGCCTGTGGCACTATGCGTGCCAGCACAATGGCAAGCCGCTATCCATCGACGCCTTGCGCGTTGATGATGCGGCGTACGCAGAGTGCGCTTCAAGTGGGGTAATGTGGCAGGTCATTGACCACGCAGTGGTCCAAGCATTCCCACAGTTTGTGGGTCTCTGCCAAGCAGCCTGCAACAGTGTGCAACAAGTGTCCCAGGTCGAGACGGAGTTTCAGCTCATGCACCGGCTGAGGCAACACGTGGGGGCAAAGGGAGAGCTTCCCCCATATGCTGACATCGCCCCAAGCATCTTAAGGTCGCATCCACCCAACCCGGACGTGCTGCCTTATGTCTACAAGTTCATGAGCAGGTTTGGAGAAGCCTCAATGATGAAGAACACTGAGTCCTTCGTGGCCGCGTTCGGCTCAGTGAAAAACCAATTGGGGGCAAGTGTCTGGGATGCATTGTCACTGGACACCAGGCACAACAATGAGGATTTGGTTCTTTGGCGCCAGGCGTTGCTGAAAACTATGATGACCTGCAATGACCGAGTGGTTTCCGTGGGAGACATCTAGCGTAGCCTCTCCAACGCCAAGATGCTCACCAAGATCATTGCGTTTGAAAAAACTTGTTGACATTGAAGAATGAGATGCCGAAGTTCAAGCTGACGGAATTCCAGAAAATTGCAGGCCTTGGCGCCTTTGAGGTGCGGTGTGTGATGTTCGTGCTCCAAAAGAAACCCAAGGATCCCGATGCACAGTTGACCATGCCTGTGAAGTCCGTTGCGCATGCAGCTTACTTGTGTCATGATGATTGGAATTCCTCGTCAGAAACGAAGGTTCCAAACCCTTGGCCCATCCCTGTAGCGCCAGCAAGTGCCAAAGCCGCTCCATCGACTGCAGCCACTGCTGCAAGGAGGGGTTTCGACAGCCTAAACAGATACCTCCCAAATATATGGAAGGGTTCTGCATGGGGTATATATCTATATAGCTTGGCTATCTATATAGCTTGGCCACGACGCAGGATCCGTGAGTACGACGATGCTGGCAAGGCAAAGACTGCAGCGAGGCTCATGGAGAAGTTTGCCATTGGTGACTTGCTGGTGAGATCAGACGGTGAGGGTGGGAGAATCCTCGCCATGACCCCCCTTGAATTGAAGATGCAGGGTGATCAAGGTGAGTTCGTCCTCCAGGCCGATGAGGTGTTGAACTCCTCAGATTGGAAAAAGCAGAGTGAGCCCAAGCCTCGTGTTCCTGTGAAAGATCCGGATCTGTGGCATTCCGTGCTTGCAGCTACGGATGTCAAGGCTCGAGCTTCCATCCGTTTGTGGGAAGAGGGTTACAAAATGACCCCAAAGTCTGATGACTTGTCACTGTGGGCCAAGCCCAAGGGCGTCATAGTGACCAAAGACTTCGGCAAGGGCAAGATTGTTTTGCCAGCCTTGACCAATCGGATCGAACTTACTGTGCGACGAGAAGGTTCAGGGGTGACTCAAATCTGTTTTATCAACGCTGTACTTTTTTTGTTTGAATGGGTATATAGTCACGCATATGTATACAAGTCTTCTTGCAGCCCAGGAAGAAGTGTCGTCTCTACGTGCTGTCACCTGCAGGGTGCAGCATTCCTTTCTGGCTGTTGGCCACTACCACTGAGTCAGATGATTCCAACATGTCGCTCCAGTACATCAAAGGCATACCGTGTGCCAAGAGCACTCGTGACATTGAAAGCGGTGAAGAGCTAGTGCTTTTGAAGGAGAAGACAGAGAAACGCTTTGCGCCTCTGTCCTTCACCGATCCTGCACCCCCGCCTGCAAAAAAGAAGAAGGCCTCGGGCATGAAGTGATTTGACGTGTCTTTTCACTTGGCACATTTTTATGTTTAGCGCATCGTCAGCTGCTTTTTCAATCCTATATCAGCTGAGTTTTGGATGCGAGATATACCGTTGAAACGCACCGTCAGGAAAAAAAACATATCTTGCATTGATTGTCATTTCTTTGCACCTATATTGTAGTTGCCTTCACGCAGATGCGCAGGGCTTAGCTCGCGCATCTTGACACTGCGTGGCCTTGCTCGCAGTGTTTCTTCTGAAGTAGATACACCCCTGCGCCTTCCTGCACAGTTTTCTTGCCATGGCTGACCTCAGCTACGAGTACATGATCGTGCCAGCGGGAACGGCCCATGCAGATGAACCATTTCCTGCTGATAGCCATCCACAGTGGAGACCCTTGCCGCCAAAACAGCGCCAACGTATCGAACAAAACGATTTCGCTGTCATTTACATCACCCAGAACGGAGCATGCTATCCATTCAAGGTGAAAGAGAACACGGCTGACAAAAGCAGGTTCGTTTTCGAACGCCGTGGGTCAATGGACATGATTGTGAAAGTTATGTCTGCGGGAAGCATTGTCACTTGCATGCACATACTATAGCTCCCCTTTTTGTTTGGGAGGTTGCAAAAATGTTTGATGCTTTCAGCCCCCGTATAGTGTTGTCGTTTCAGCAAGGTCGTTAATCTCCATGTCGACACTGCCTGGGAGAAGAAGCTGATGCTCTTCCAGCTCTACTCGGCTGTGTCGGGCAGATTTTTGGGTAAGTTCAAGTGGTCGACTGACATGGGGGCTTTGAAAGTGTGGCACGTGCAGCATCACATGCGCCCGGTTGTGTGTGAGGAGCTGCAGAAGTCCAAGCAATGCAAGCTTCAGATCATTGCTACCAAGACTGATGCTGCATTGAAGCCACAGGACCATATAGTTATTGTTTGCTGTGTGCTAGCTGGTTTCAGACATATATCTGAGTCATGTGGCATGCAAGCGTACCCCCCATTATGTGCGAGATGTCTGGACACGCAGGATTTGCTGTTTACTGATGAGCTCATGGGGAAAACCAAGAAGTTGAAGATCAAGAATCGCTTCACCGGCAAGATGAAGACTGGCGTTGCGATCGCGTTTGGCCTCTGCAAGAGCTTCGACAGCAAAGGCAACCTGCAGGATTATCTCGATTTGCACAGCCAGATCACACGAACACAACCGGGTGAGTAAATGCTTTTTGAATGTAGCGAGGTGGGTCTTTAGCTGGAGGGTTCAAAAAAAGTAGTTTCTTTCCTGTTTGTTTCTTTGTTTGAATGTTTCCTTGCATGAAGTCTGGTATATATATATGTATATAACTAGAGAGGGATAGAGAGACCCACATGTTTGCCTGCTCTGGGACGGAAGCATAGAGCCCGCACAGTCGGCTTGCGCCCCAGAAACATTTAATTCTAGACTTGGTATAGGTTGATAAACCGTTGTCAAGCCAAGAGCCGATGAGACCGACTGCCAAAGGAAATGCGTAGAATCAATTTTGATAATGCTTGAAAACAGTGGTTGTGAACCTGCGTTCTTTTTGGGACTGTGTTGTTTAACATGCATGGGCCAACCTGATCCAGGGAGTGCTTCAACCATGTCTATATCTTCGAGGCCAAGCAAACATGTTCAAGTCGTGAAATGGCGGTGGGCCAATGCTGGATGCTTGCAACTCAAAGGTGTATTGTCGTCTTTGGCTGTCATATCTCGAATGTTGTTTTGCATATACATGTTTCAACTTTCTGTGAGTGGCAGTTGCCATTATACACTGTTCCATGTGTCCATACTTGCAGGCGTGCTGGCGTCTATCCTCCGTGAGGCGCATCAGGAAGTTATAAGTGCAGCTTCAAATCTGTATCGTAACATGACTGCATGATGGCCACCTATAGGCATTTACTATCTATCATTGGTTTGCCATTCATGACACTATATCTATATATATAATTTGTTCTTTTGCACCCGGTTGCACACATGCCTCACATTCTGAGAAGTGCATGTCGGGAGGCGCGTGATAGGCCCTATACTTACTGAACAGTCTGTTCTTTCCACATTGCACTTTGGTCAATTACATAAGCTGGTAGAAATTGGACATGCAGGGCTTGGCTCGCAGTCCATATACCTGCGGGCTGTGCTCGCGGTATAGTTCATGAAACATCAATTTGAATCGTGGCCTCAACATAGTATACGCTTCGCTTTGCAGGCTGCTTCTCTACGAAACTTCACGGAGTCGACGCGCCAGGACACGCTGCTGGGATCTGCTGGGTATCTCAGGTCTTTGGTGATATATTTACTATGTAGTTGAATCTAAGCGCGAGGTTGCATAAAATGGATCTGGGTGAAATAAACGCTTGCTCACCTGTGCTGGCTTCTTCTGGCTTCAGACGGATTTTCGTGCTGCAAGTCGGATGCATGCGCATCATGCCCCACATGCCCATTTATTGTATGGATCTATATATAGCCCAGCATAGATACAAGAGTTTCTTTATACTGTCACAACTATTGGTATTTAGCCCGCCTATAAAGACTGTCATAACCTTCATGTATCCGGCCGCCCACCCTCAACACATGTTAATAATTTTCAACACGAGGGATGCCCACCCTCACGCAAATTTGTTTCTTCAACATAATTCAATTCAGACCCATTGAATGACGACCAAACCTGCTCTGTATCACGATAAACATGTATCCATGCCAACTACACTGAGTCTAAACGCATTTTCACAATCCAAAGCACAATATTAGTGCGTTCAAGCGCTTCAAGCGCTTCGGTGCATGGCCATGGTGACGGAAGTGACGATCAAGGGGTCGGTGGCCACCACACTGGCAAGCCTTCCGCTGCAGCCAGTGGCCGAAGAGCAGGAGGCCGACAAGCTGCAGGAGGCCGACAAAACCGACAAGGAGAGCGAGCTTGCAGAAGGTGAAGCAGGTGAGAGGGCAGCGAAAGGCAAGGTTGAATCGATAAGCAGGAGGTAAATAAAGCAACATATTATGCGATATACATGGATAGAGAAATACATGTGAATAGATAGAAAAAGGGATAGTTTGCCCTGCCACACATGTCTACAGGGCGAGCATGTGCCCTGCCCCGCACACATGTCTACAGGGCGAGCATGTGCCCTGCCCCGTATACAGGCTACACGCCCGGCGACTTCATCACGAAGATGGTCCTCCAGCCGAAGCCTGGAGCTGATGATGGAGCTGATGCTGCAGAAGGCGAGCCGGCTGAAGGCAAGCCGGCTGAAGGCACGCCGGCTGAAGGCGCGCCGGCTGAAGCCGCTGCAGAAGGCAAGCAGCCTTTGGCTTCGGCTGCAGCTGCACCATCGGGTCTGCTGCTGCCGCCACCGCCACCGACAGTGCATCCTCCAAAGGAGGCAGCGGAATTTCCGCCAGCGCCGCCGCCGCCTGCAGATGATCATGGAGGGCCGCCAGTACCACGTGCAGGAGATGACAGGTACTGGCGGCCCGAGCGGCAGCACTACGGCAAAGCAGCTGGCAACCTGCCTGAAGCAGAGGCTGCGAAGGGGAAAAAGACGCCAGCCCCCAAGCCGATGCCGATCGAGCCGAAGAAGCCCAAGAAGAAAGATGACAAGAGTTGGGCCCCGCCGCCCCCGCCCGGCCCGGACGCCAGACGACAAGAAAGCGTGGGGAGGTGGCCAAAAGGCCGAATGGAAGAATCACGCAGCTGCAGCCAGCAAAGCCAGCAGCTCCAGCTCCAGCAGCTCATGGCGTGGCTCGCAATGGGACAATGACTGGACGCTTGCAAGGAGCCAGGATCCGCCGCCTTGGGAGAAGAGTCTTAACTGCAATTATTTTTCTGTATATTCTCAAGAATCACATGTGTTCGATTTTGTTTTTGGGGATGTGCTTTGAACTGGCTCACTGATCTATAACCTCATGTATCCCCGCTTTCGACTCATATAACCTCATCGATCGCATATCCACAGCCTCCAGGAACGCTGTGATCCAGAAGTGGCATGATGACAATGCCACGTGGTCCGACAAGACGTGGAATGATCCTTCGGATCAATGGCTGGCGTTTCTTGGCGACACAATTCATGCTTGTTAAGGTTGTTATGGCCCTATGCTGAACCCTTCCTTATTAAAGTCCAATTCTCTTCCCTGCAGGACCGAGCACAAGAGCTGGACGCAAACATGGGAGAAGGGCGACATGCACATCACAGCCCACCAGAGCTGGGAGATGCAGCCGATGGAGCAGCACCTTGTCCTATAACCTTAGCAGCATTGTCGGTATTGTTTAGACATTAATCAATTGGTCAAGAAGGTTGTCCATGGATACCATGAATATCTATTAATTGAACACTATATTGATATAACCGTCTTCAATAGTTTCCCACCATTGCCAACATTGCCATACATTACACTGCTTCCATGGAAACGCACCAGCGAGAAGACCCCTGCATGGTGGTATACATATGTGGGCGAGCAATGGATGGGCGTTGGGACTTGCAGGGCGTGGCTCGCAGTCCCATTTACCGCCAGCAGGAGAACAAGCGGGCGCGAGCTGAAGCGGAGGCACAAGGCGACCGCATTGACACGGCGCTGCAGATCATGAGCTCGCTAGCCCGCTCTCTCGAGACAAGTCTGGGCAACCATGAGGATGACTGATGAAATTAATAAAGCAACAGTAATCAGGAATATTCTTAATGCCATGGTTGTGGTTTTGCTGTATGTTTATTCTAATGGCTCATGTATGGATCATGACATGCCATGTCATGAGTTCCTGAGCTAGTCACTTCATACTTCATGTTATTGATGTTTGTCTTAACTTAATTGAAACTGTACCTATCATCCCATGCAGTCATGCAGACTAGGAGGGCATCAGTCATCCAGGCTGCCCAGATGTCATGGGAGGAGTGGCAATGGGCACTTATAACTCATGAACCACTTTTACCAAGGGCATATTATCATGAAAGGCAACTTGAAACATATCAAATCTAGGGCATTGTTGTTTCCAGTGCATGGGCAGCGCCGGTCACAACCGTTTCACCGATGCGACTTTCAAGCGTGGTGTGTGTGCGGCAGAGTTGCATATGTTGAGATGGATTTACCTATATATTTATCTATTTGTATATGAACATATGTGTTCATACTTATACGAACATGTATACACACAGTTTTTATATGTTGAACTTTTTTTTGTGTTCAAAGGCATTCGCCGCACCACCCCACCCGGAATGTACTGGGCATGTGTTTCTGGAAGCCTTTTTGAGCTTATATACTACATGGGTTTTGCCTCATGCTCAATATTCATTATGATTGCTTTCATGGTTGAAACAGACCGCAAAAGTGTCTCCATAGTTTACTACATCTGAATCGGTTCCAGATTCACATTCATTTTGTGTGAGGCCATAATGTGTTCCAGACATTAATTTTCATGCTACTTGGTTACTTGTAAGTTTTGTGACATCTGGTTGGCCTCACTGCCATTGCCTCGAGCCCAGCTGGATGAAGGTAGTGACCCTTGTGATATTGGTGTGACATCCGAACTCCTTGTTATTACTCTATAGTTTGCACGAAATGTCAACTCTGATGATTGTATGCAAAAGGGTCGGCATACTATCCTGTCCATCCTCCGCCTGACAACAGCGGCGTGAGTGAAAAACAAACAAGGCGTGGGTCCACCGGCGAAGTTGGGGAAGGGGTGCGTGCGTACCAGTGTTTTGTGTGTTTTCAGAAGGTTCACTACGAATGGTTTTCCATGAAGTACGCTTCCAACAAGTGTATCCGCAAATGCTCTAAGTACAGAATCAGAGATTGAGAATCGTAATAGACTTGAAAAATCAGAGATTGAGAGGTTGAAAAAAAATGAACCTGTGGCTTGATTTTCAAGGTTTGCCAATCTTGGAATTTCAGGTTTTGCAATTTTTGACACTCATAATTCAAAAGGGTCTGGGAAAAAATTGGGCAGCGTTTCCCCTTATTTTTTTCGGAACGGGTCGATAGATTCACGGTTGAAATTTGCACTTTTGTGGACGCACAAAAACTGATGATGCAAAATTGTGGATCCACAAAACTGTCCTATAGTGATATCATAACTTTTTGTGGATGTCCTATAGTGATATCATAACTTTTTGTGGATGCACAAATCTCCATGGTACCGTTTTGTGGATCCACAATTTTGCATCATCAGTTTTTGTGCGTCCACAATTTTGCATCATCAGGTTTTGTGCATTCACATTTTGGTCGAAACCATAGACGATGATCTTAAGTTTGTTTATTATCAAAACCATTCACAATACGCGTCAGGATCATCATGTTCATAGGCCCTGACATGTTGTCACTTGCCACTATCATGACTATACAA
Source organism: Durusdinium trenchii (assembly GCA_963970005.1). NCBI lineage: Eukaryota > Dinophyceae > Suessiales > Symbiodiniaceae > Durusdinium > Durusdinium trenchii. The sequence continues at coordinate 1,065,485 of CAXAMN010007446.1, read as the reverse complement.
TTCAATCATCATGACCTCAAACATGACCTCCACCCATGTCTTTGAGCCTCGGTACAGCGTGCCCCAACACCTGCCCCTCCAGGACTTTACATTGAGATCTACGTTGAGCTCCAGGCCCAAGGCATGGCTGTGCTCCCGACATGTGTGGGAATTCAGCATGCTTTTACAATATGCTTTTGGTCACGTTGTAGGCGTGTGCAGGGCTTTGCTCGCACGCGGTGGCATTGCAGGGCATTGCTCGCATGTCGTTATCCCGGGCTTAATGTGCATATAGGCCCAAACACCCTAGGTATTGCCCTTTGGCGCTGTCCTTAGACTGCAGTGCTGCAATCTCCTTTGCGCCATGTCGGGCGATGAAGGAAGTGCCAGTGCATCTGGTGATGAAGGAAATGTGGTCTCAGTCAAGGAAGTTGCTCAGATCATGGTTGGGAAGATTGTGTGGTATCCCTCAACCAAGGTTGTGCACAACCAAAGCTACTTTAAGCTTGACAAACACGACCCTGTGTTGACCAAGCTGGTGACTGGCCGTGGCCAAAACAGACACAAGAACCGTGAGCGAGTCAGGGTCACCAAGAAAAGATTTTGGCTGCGCACAGAGCAAGCCAGAAAGGCTGCCTGCGACCAAGCTTTCCATGAAGTACAGCTACAAGCCATATCAGCCGCTGGGCAGGATGCAGCTGCCTGCAAGTGCCGCCCAGCCCTTGATGGTGATGCCATCTTCGTGCCCGGAGGATGTGTTAACATCACCATCGCTGGGGTGATGGTCAAAACCACCTTTGCCTTGAAAGGCCCTTTTTGGATTGAACTCAGTGCAGAAGCTGTTAAGGCTGTGCTTACTACAGCCTTGAAACGATCTACAGATCACCAGCCTGGATCCCCCAACAAAAAGGCCAAGCCCAGGGCGAAGAGGAGAGCCAAGAGAGATATAGAGGCGCTGGGTGAAGACCATGCTGAGCATCAAGAAGCTGAGGCGGCTCCTGCAGATGAAGCTGCAGCAACAGAACATTCATCATGAATGTTGAGTGAACAAGGCCATGCGTACAGGGCAGCGTAGCTTCAGGGTAGCGTTCGAAGTTGTTGGGCTGCGTTGTAAATACTATAGGGCAACACATGCGTGCGAAGAAGACAAAATCGCACACACCTCAGCATTCTCAAGCACCGGCGAGTGCAACCCAGCTTCGGCGCAAACAGCGAGCAAAGCCCTGCATGTTTCCAGGATAGATTGCCTTGATGTGTGTGGCTCCTTCAGCCTGCGCATGTGAATAGCAGCAACATGTTTTCCACAGCTACAACAACGCAAGGAATCATGAAACCACATTGGCTTAGATTATGATTGGTCCACTGCATCTGTGAAAGCCCCCTCACCTGCCACCATGTCGGAGCGATGGCAAGCATTCCTCGAGGAAGTCCAGGGCCTTCATGATTTCTTTGAAAATCAAAAGAAGGTTCTAGATGTTGCAGGCTTGCAGACGCTGATGAGCCACCATGTCCGTCAGATCCTGTCTAGGGACAACTTGTTCTGCGATCCTGCTGGCGCCACGGCCTTCACAGAGCTGGTCTCAAGAGGACCATGGACAGCAGAGCAGAAGAAAGAGCTGAGCAAGTGGGCCAGCGATGTGTTGCTCTCCTCATCAGGATCCAAAAATTCACCGAAACGTGAGACTCAGGTGATCGACACTTTTGCGCACTACTTCAGTGCCAAAGATGTGCAGATCCTGTCCAACCCTCGCGAGGGCCTCACCATCAAGCTCGACTGCGCTTGGGCCTGCATGTCTTGAGAAATTGTTTTGTTTAGATAAGATATGTTGTTTTGGTCATATGGTGGCACTGTAGACAGCATCCTGGCTGCACACATCGCCCGGCAGGCATTGTGAGCAGGCTGCAGAAGGTCGGGCTCCACTTGCCCAAAGAACAGACCTGGGGCAAAATCCTCCAAGCCGCTCAGGCGGCCGGGCTGCAGGTTGAGGATGAAGCCGCATCCGTGGCGATCAAGAGACGGTTGAAGCACTCGCTTCAGAAACGACCAGTCTTGGTCAGCAGCCATAGGGTGAGTTTCCCCATCCACCCACAGGACTTGCCCTGGTTCAAGGAGGCCTATGGGGACGAGCTTCCTCATGACTTGGATGAGGCCACTGTGATGACCAAAAGTGTTTAAGCTGCGGAAAAGCAAAGGTGCCAGCGCCTCAAGCAGTGCCTACACTGCACCCCAGGGTGCCAATGTGCCTCCACAGGCCATGGGCTGGGAGCCCCTTGCTATGATGATGGCCAACATGATGAACTTCCAGTCTGCAGGATTCCAAAATGCACCAAATGCAGTACTCCAGTGGAACAAGAAAAGGAAGATGCTCGAGGATGGCCAACCGGCCGCTGACCCACACCAGCCTGAGAAGCCGAAGCCGCTGACAGAAGCTCCGGCCATCATGGATCGGATTGCAGAGCCTGCTGCTAGCGTGAAACCTGAAGCTTCACCAGTTCAGCAACAGGAAGCTGCTCAGGATCAACCCAGCCAGGTTGCAGAGCAAAAGAAGTCAGAAGCTGCGCTGTTGGAGTTGCCAAAGCCTAGCACTACGGCACCACCCATTCCGAAAGCTGGAGCTCCGTCCGGCAAGAGCAAGCCTAAAGCGAAGGCAAAGGCAAAGGTGAAGAGTGGAGCAAAACCAAAGGGGAAAGCTGCTGCTAAAGCCAAAGCAGGATCCTTGCACCTGAAATGGCCGGGCACGAAGGCACAAGAGCCGATCCACGCACGTGGTCATATCATCTATGTTTGCCCACAGAGCTCCAACTACCGTTTGCGCAGAAGTGGTGAGAGGAATGACAAGGCTTTCAGTTGGAAAGCAGTTACTCCTCACGTTGCCTGGAAGCGGCTCGTGGCCCATTTGTCCGAACAGGATTAGGGGGAGCCCTGCGCAGGGCTGTACTTTGGTCGCTTCACCGCGGCGCAAAGTCATTTCGGTTCATGGGGAGAAAAAGAGTTTCGCATTGCCTGCTGCTGTTTGCTCTGTAAAGTTCTTGATGTTCACCATCCTTTCGTCGGCCTCCAACTGTCCTGCCTCGAGCCGAGATGAGTTGAGGCTTTGTACCAATAGATCCCGCAACTGCCCATGCATGTAATGATTGTCATCACTTCGCTGTCGTGTTTAAATTTTGTGATGTTTAGACCTGTGTGCAACATCTCTTTGGTTTCATGTATATACAGTTGTTTTGCACATATGGTTGCAGGTGTCACCATACATTGCCCTGTTTTTTCTCGTACATAGATTTTGCGCACGCTGAGCTTTTCTCGCTGCGCCGAGGGAGCGGGCTTGCTCGCCCCTATATAGGTTGGCCATGGCGTTGGATCTCAGTCGCCTTGGCAACAGAAGCTTTATCAGCCAGGCTGGCATAGCTGAGGTGCTGCAGGCAGTTGCTGAAACCGGCAAGGTTCCAACTGCAGCGTCCAAGAGCACGGTCAAGCGTCGGCGAGACGCTGCCGTGGACCTGGAAACACCATATGGCAAGCTGCTCTGTCATTTTGATCTCCCTTTGGAGGATGGCCAGGTTGTGAGCTTACCATACTGCAATCCTGCGGCTTTTTTATATCACAGCAGCAGAAACTTTCCACGGATGCAAAGTTTGCTTGACGCAGCGCAGCGAAACAAGCCCAACAGCATGGCTTCCAAGTGGCAATTGATCCTCTATATGGACGAGGTGTCTCCTGGAAATCAATTAAAAGTTACAAACCGACGAAAACTTCAAGCCATATATTATGCCATCAAGCAGTACGGCGGCTTGCAGCTCACCCAGGAACATGCCTGGACAGTCTTAACGGCAGTGAGAACTGAAACGGTGAACAAAATTCGAGGTGGAATGTCTCGGTTGTTTGGTGAGTGCATAAAGCTTTTTTTCCAAGACGGTGGCCACATGGGCAAGGGAATTTCTCTTCAGGTGGGCGGCGAGCCCCAATTTTGCTGTTTTGAACTGTGCGGCGTCTTGGCAGATGAGTCGGCGCTGAAGCAGGCCTTTGAGTGCAAGGGGGCATCGGGGCGTATGCTCTGTATGATGTGCCAGACCACTTGCCACAAACGGCTGGCTCCATCTCCCTTGCCTCCAAGGTATGTGCTGCATACGGAACACAACAGTGACAATTTCACGCTGTCGACCGACCAGAGCGTCTGGGCTATCGTTGACCACTTGCAGCATCAAGCAGCTTTGCCCGGACTCAGCAAGAAGAAATTCGCCGATGACGAGGTGCGGCTAGGATGGAATTATTGCCCAGATGGGGCGCTGCTGGACATTCCTCTAAGAGAACACCTCAGGCCAGTCTCAGTGGCTTGTTATGACAGTATCCACATGTACCTAGTGGCAGGAATATGGCACAGAGAAACAGGCCTTCTCATGAATTGCCTGCAGAGCAACGGATTCAGGCAAGTTGCTTTACATGAGTTCTCTGCAGCTTTCGTTTGGCCTAAAATTCACGGGGGCAAATCCTGCTCTGCAAGGGTTGTGTTCCAAAAGAAAAAGAAACGGATTCAGAGTTTAAATGCAGCAGCTCGGATGCTCTGGCAATTTACCCAGTACTCCGGTCATACTTACAAAACATGATCTGAGACCCCCCTCATGAATTACAGCTGGCCATCAACAGCTACTATCTCTGTTGCGACGTCCTGGATGCCTTGAAGCCTGCAGCTGTGGGGGCCATCACTCCAGCAGAATTGAAGAGCAAGATCGAAGCCCACTTGAAATATTTCAAGGCCCGTTGCTGCGTATAACATGTTCTTGCAACAACATATCACTTGGCCTTGGGGTCTATGTATGATGTTTGCTCAGTCAAGGTCACGTGTTTATGCCTTGTGTGCCGGCTCTGCAGGCATGTCACGGTGACCAACACGTGCTTCCGAAGCACCACCTGGCAATGCATTTGGCTATGCAGCTTCAACGACATGGAGCGCTTTGGACATGTTTTGTCCACGAAAGACGCCGCAAGATTTTGAAGAGGCCAGGTGAACATGTAAACAAAATCCTATGTTTGATGTCGAGAGATGTGTAATCGAATCACCCATATATATCTGCTTTCCAGGTGGGCTGACCAACAGCACAGCGGAGCAAAGGGCATGGAGAAAGCATTATTGAGAGAGGTCACTTTGACCCATTGGCATGACCTCAGGGAAATGGCCGAGGATTCTTTCAAGCCTGCAGGCGATGCATTCACCAGGTCATTCATGGAACATTTCCAGATTGTGAAGGTTCCATGGAACACTTCACCTGTTCTGGTTCGTGACATGGCGCATCGATGCGCAGTGGGTGACATCGTGATGGTCACAGACCCTGCTGTGGTCGGTAGAGTTGTTGCCCATGTCAGGTATGGCCTCAATGATTTGACTTTGGTGACTTGTTTTGATAGAGTCAGCCCAAACCGCTTTCGGGAATCCGATGTGCAGAGGTTTGTGGACACTTCTTGTCTGAAAGGTGGCCTTGTATATAAACAGGAGGAAAAAGGCATCCTCGTGGCCCCTCAGAGCTTCTACTCAGAATGAAAGAAAATGAATACCTTGTATGATGTTGCAAGAATCTTGAGGGTTCGCCTAAATTCTCCAGCTTCGTGCTTTGTATAATCATATATCGTCTCAACCTGGGTGACCTGTTGAAGCCTGCATCGTTCATCCATCCATCGCTGCCCCATTGTATTTGAACATGTCCACCGGTCTTTTCACAGCTGGGCTCATTATGTGACAGTTCAAGCCATGCCGATGCGACTCATGTGCACTGCGCAGACCGTACTTAGAATGCAAAGGGCTCGGCCTTCTGCGTGGCCCCTTTCAAAGTTGGAGAGCGCAGCCAAACGTTTGGAAGACTCGGCAGTGGGCTTAAATTATATGTCTTGATGAGGTCTGCTTTGGCAAGCACAGTTTGACAGTTTTTGTTGGTTTGCGTGCGTTTGTCTTCAATTTACATTGCTTAGATGAGGCCTGGCCACAAGCCAAGAGGCTGCAGAAGTCCATCAAGAAGGCTCTGGAATTGCTCCATGCTGAGATTAGCAAACAGAAGCTGAACCGTGAGAAAAGGGCCTTGCAGGCTTCTTCCAATGTAACTCCTGTAGACATGGCGGTACCCAGCGGTGGCGCAAAAGTTACCACCAGCTGTGAAGTTATGCCTGTGATGGCGCCGCCTGCATTTATCCCCGGGAAGAAGAGGAAACTGGCGCACTCGAACCCTACTTCTGAGCAGGAGCCTGTCACTAATTTGGATGGTCCCAGATTTATCCTGCGCAAAAACGCGTGGGATGATTTTCCTGATGTGTGATCGTACACACATTGGGTGATGCATTCAACTAAGTTTGAAACACTTCTGCAAGCAGCTGTGCACACCAGTGCCTGATAACTTAGACAATGCAGAGCCTGTCCATTACCACTCCAGGCAAAAATTTCTTTGTTTCTGTATAGTTCTGTGAATGTGTTATCTATGCTCTGGGCTTCAAGACTTTAGATGGGCATTTGTTTTGTAGAAATCATGCGCTTGTGCGCGGCTGTGCTCGCACAGGTGAGCGTTGCAGGGCATACGCTCGCGCGCTTCAATGTCACAAGGCTGGAGGCTGAGGGAGTGTACTCCGCTGAAGCTAGTATAGCCATGCAGCCTGCAGGTGCAAGTATGTATGCAGAAGCCTCGACTAGATTCTTTGCCAACATGGTGCCAGCATGTCTCTCTCAACTTGACTTTACTTGACACTGATCTTTGGTGCCTTGTTTGGCTCAAAATTTTCAGGCTTCCTTGGCCGGCAACACACCAGTGGCAGAGACATCAGATATCTATGTTCAATAAATTTCAAATTCAAGCTTCAGCATATCCATGAATAGAAAGATGCTTAGATCTAGAAAGATTTACCTACCTTGAACTCTTTACATACCTATACTTACCACCTATACCCACCTAACTGCAAGACATTGTGATACAAACATAAACTGCTGCTGGTTTTTCGTGTTGCATCCTGCAGCCCGTTGCTCCGATGCAGCCCCTTCATACTCCGCAATCCGCTGCCCCGATGAGGTTGAAATGGATGGTTTGCAAATACCAGCATCTGCCTGACCCTGGGCGCACTGCCGAGTGGATTTGTTATGACGAAACTGGCAGGGTATGGTTTTTCCGCAAGACGCAGAAGCTTCTTGGCTTCAAACTTGAATTGCCCAAAGTGATGTCGCATGCACGAGTGTTACTTGTTTTCATTTTTCTAACTTTATGTAGCCATCAGATGTCTTCCTCTTGCATTGGATGTGTACCAAGGAACAAGAACCTCCACCTAGAGCAGCAAGGTGTTTGGCATTACACCCCACGGCCAACACCGACGTGGAGTTTGCGGGACTTCGCGTGCTGTCCGGCGATGCCCCCACACTGCAGGTTGAACGTAGACTTCCGGCAAACCTCCCCAGGGAGCGTCGAGTGGGCACTTTGGCTTGGTTTGTAAACTTGGTTTGTGTGAACTGTTTTTCATTGTTTGAATTGGCCGCGTCCTATTTTTTCTTGGCTTCGTCCCACGGATTGCTGCTAAGGTGTCATCATGTGGACGCTTCTGGTTTGCAATAAGAGTCCTGGCTAATGCGACGGTGGATGAAGTGAGGGCTTGGCTGCTGGCCATGGAATCTTCAAGGAGGACACTGACTTAGTGAGCCTCTGATTTTGGCTTGAATCTATGGAATCTAGTTGGTGGGTCCCATAAACATGGGACCAATTCTGGCTACCGGAATGTAATTTGTGGAAGCACTTCTTTAGCTACATCAAAGAGGTTGCCTGCCACCTGAGCCAAACAGTTGCTCCAATGACCTACTGGAAAAAACCTGAAGACCTGCGTGCGCCTGACTTGTTTGCAACACAGTTTGCCCAAAAGCATGATTGACTGCAACTGAATACAAAATTGTTCTGCCTCCTGTTGCAGGGCACATGCTCGCGCGCTTCAAGTTTGGGCTTGGCATTTGATCTCAAATTACTCTTGCAAGGCTGGAGACTGAGGGAGTGTTTGCCCTGCAGGCTGAAGCTTTATATAGCCAGACTGATCTAGCTGGAAGTTAACAAAATGCATTGCAATCATGGAGCGCATGCAGCCTGCAGGTGCGTCTATGTGGGCTCGAAGCCTCGAGTTGTTCAAGCCACAAAACGGTATTTCGCAGCCATGAGCCGGGACCTGCTGGCTGAAGCATGGAGTACCCTTATCGAGGTGAAAATAGAAGTCAGCAGAACCACTCGGACTTTGGCCAGGGTCGAGAACGTTCTGACACAAATCCGTGATAGCCGTGAAGATCCCCGTCTTGATGAGGAAGACTCAAAGTGCGCCAAACGGCCGAAAACAGGTCACCTCACAACCGCGAATTCTGCAGGCTCACAGTGGAGCGATGACTTCGCTGAAACGGCAAAGGTCGATCCAGAGCCCAAGCTGGATATCAACGAAGCTCCATGCTTGGCAATGCGTGGTGTCAAGGAAGAATGTGATTCCCAGGCGGGCGCAGATATGGCAGCAACTTTGAAGGTTCCCTGACATGAATGGCTAACAGATTCTTGGGCCGAGCCCGTTGAGAGACCTTGGTACATAAGCCATGTATCAAACACGATGGTCCAGTTTTGACAACCACTCCTGCAGGATCTGCAAAAAAAGGCGCTGCTGCCAGCGAGCTTTTGACAGTGCTTCCATGGAAACGCACCAGCGAGAAGACCCCTGCATGGTGGTATACATATGTGGGCGAGCAAGCCACGCCACATATCCATGAATTTTCTTTGCTTGCAGGTATCGGATTCAGGCGCATGCGCCGTGCTGCAGTTGATGCACCAAGTGAGGCAACACGATGGCAAGCCGCTGTCCACGCCTTCAGTCGTTCTGCTATAGGCTGGTTGCAACAGTGGCCCAGGTGTCCCAAAGTGGAGATGCAGCTCACGCATTATCGTGCTGTCCGTCTACAAATTCATGCGCAGGGTTGGAGAAGCCTCAATGATGAAGAACACAGAGTCCTTATATGGCCGCATTCGGCAGCATCAAACATCAATCGGGGGCAGCGCTTTGGGATGCTTTGGCCTTCTCAGCGCGCGCCATATATGTATTTGATGGATACAGCGTTCCATTCCACGCGGGGCTCTTAGCTCGCTGGAAAGCTTTGCAGGGCATAATGCTCGCAGGCCACCTTGATAAATGGGAGGCGCCGGTCGGTTTGATTGGGGGCGCCACCGTGCACGGCGGGAAGGAGCTGCTCGCGTATACACACAAATTTCTTGTACCACCATGCGTTCCAAACTTTTTCTCACCTTTTTTGGAGGTGAGCATGCTACAAATATAGCATACATGCTTAAAAAAACCATGAACCCATAATGCACTTATTGCACTTAGCGCACTTAGCCATAAGTAGGTTAGATCCAGTTAGGGCACTTAGTGTAAGTTAGATAATTAACTTATATAAGTGCACTAAGTAGGCAACATTTAACTGCAGTAAGTGACTTATAGTTAAGTTCATTAAGTATTTATTAAGTGAGTTAAGTATTTACTACTTAGCATAAACATTTACTAACCAGGCTGATCCTCCAAGTAGTTCTCGGGGAGATACGATCCTTGTCCTCAAAACTTGTTCTTCTTCTTCTTGTGTCGCCGCACTTTTCACCTTCTTGAGCTCCTCGAAAACCACATCCATCACTTTCATTTCATCCTTCAGCATGATGACGCTTTCTTCGAGGATCACCTTTGACACCCTTTCTTGATGCCTTTTCTGCTCCTTCTCCATCTTTTCATACTCATCTTCATCCTCCATCTTCATCGCTTTCATTGTCATCTTTCCTCGAATTCGCCGTCGAGCAACATGTGGATCTTCTTCCTCCTCCGCAGCTCGAACAACAGCCATCCAAGTTTCGAGACTTGGTGCCGGTTCCGAGGTCTTCTTGATGAAGTAAGGTGCGATGGCCATGGTGTTGTCTTGACGAAGCACCAGGTGTCCGTGGGCGTCTGGCCTTGGAGCCAAGTAACGAACTTTTTCATGGGTGCCTTCCAATTCTTTTGTTTTGCAGAAACGCTTCTTGACTAGCAGTTCATGGCCAAAGGGTGGGACATCGCTCATATCCTTGTCGGCCATTCTCCGTCGTTCACGTTCATGGACGTAGTGACATGCATAGGGCCACATGGATGCTTCCATTTCAGCCATCCCAAGAAGCCTTCTCACATGCCCCTTCACTGTTTGAATCGCTCTTTCGGCACGGCCATTGGCCTGACTTGATACTCCAGCGGTGGTCGTCAGGTGGATGTCTCTTGATCGACACCATTGTTTGAGGGCTTGACCACGAAATTCTCCCCCCAAATCGGTGTGAAGGCGAGAGACGTGGTACCCCAAGATGCGGAGCTGGATGTACATTTGCTGAATGGCTGACAGGATTTCTTTCTGGTCCTTGGAAGGCATCGGAATGGCCATGCGATAGGTTACCAACTTCGGGTCTTCTCGCTTTTCCCCTTCCTCTGCTTCTTCCTTTTCGCCCTCCTGTCCTCCTTCTTCATCTTCTTGTTCTTCATGTTCCTTCTCTTCCATCTGACCATCCTGTTCCTCTCCAGCACCTTCATCTTGGTCCTGTTGGGGATCTTCTTCTTCCTCTTCGTCCAAGATGGGACCTCTCTCATCATCATCTTCATGAGGAGGTAGTTCATCAGGTGGATCAGGTAGATCAGAGGGCATCAACCAAGTGTAGGTTCCCACCAGGATGTACTTGGCAATGTCACGGCCACTGGGTGCGACTGGATATGGTCCAGCAGTGTCGAGCGACAGGGTTCCAGCCAGTGGATGCTTGACCTTTCTGTGAGGCCGGCTTTTGGCACTTTGTTGTTGACATACTCGACAATCTCTTCGAAAGGGCACATGACCATTCTGCACATGTTGATCCCAGCTAAGGGCCTTCACTTTCACTTCAGGTTCTTGTTCTTCTTGAAGGGCGGTGGCACATGCTGAGGCGATGGCATCACAAAGACCAGGGACCCAACGTGCCAGTGCCGACGAATCAATTCTCTTTCCATCACCTCTTCCTTTGGCCCCAGGGTTTCTTTCCTTTGGTAAGCGGAGCTTCATGTTGGTGCCCAATCCCGTAGGCTTGACAGGCGCCCCTTCCTTCCATGGAGTGAAATCCCCTTGGTTGACCGTGAGGAGGTTCAGATTGGCCGTGGCCTTCAAAGCTTCCCATCCCTTCGTCCTCCAAAACGAGACACAGTCCGGCATATAGTCGACCGGGTCACCTGGTTGCTCCAAGAGGAACAAGGGTCTTTCGGGCTTCAACTTTTCTTCCTTCTCCCCCCTTCCTGTTTCTTTGGCCCTCTTCACGAAGTCCGCAACCAGGTAGAGGAAGATTTGTCTCCACATCAGGATGTCATCGTCCTGACACAACTTCTTTTGCGCTTCAGTAAGGTCAGGCAGACCCCATTCATGTTCCCACGACCGTAGTGGAGGTGGTCCCGGGTAGTGTCGAAGCACTGACCTCGAGCGACAGTTCGGACCTCCAATCACTCCCAACAAGGCACCATCCAGGGCTATCCTCAGCAATGCCTTGTAGGCCGACGAGCCTTGCGAGGCCATGTCATGGTTTTGGCCTCTTTTGATATCAACTTCTAGGACCTGACCCTTCATTCCTTGCAGGGTGTAGCCTTCTTTTTCACCCCCATAGAGATGTAGGATCAGACCTCCTTTTTTCTTGAACCTTTTCCGTTGATGCCGATTTGTTGGGAGGTGTGACCATTCACCTGGTTCTTGAAGCAGAGCCGACTTGACATACTCCGGAAGGTCCCTCAATGCCGGGTGAGAGTCAACCATAGCCAGCTGAGGTCTCGGGCTTCAAAGTTCTCGAACTGTGCCTTGGCGAGGTGGATTCGGCTTTGGTGGTCTTCGTACTCTTTGATGAGGTCCATTGCCAGAGCCTTGGAGACTTGGGGGCACCCTGCAATCACCTGGATAGGTAACTCTCCACGAGAAGGATGTTGTACCCGCATAGCCCCACCTTTCCAAAGGATCTTGCAGCCTTGCTGCACCAACATGCCCAAAGGCACGATAGGCTCAACCATCAAATTGGTGGACACCATCACCCCATTTTCTGTCATCAGCAGGGCGGTGTTTTGGCCATCTGCCAGAGCAACACTAACCTTCTTGAGGCCCTCAATGCTATCCGAAGCCACCAGAGGTCGAAGAGGGTGTGTAGCACCTGGGTCCAAGAGGCCATAGGATTCTTCTTCGATTGCGGAGCACTTCGCCTCTCTCACACGAGTGAGCTTCAGCGTTTTGATGCTGCGCTTGATCTCATCAAGTTGCTGGTGGAGCTTGTTCATCTTGGCTTCGGATGTTTCCTTTTCTTTCATCATCCTCAGCATCTTGTTCGCCTCCAACAACAATTCATCCATCTTTTCATCTTCCGTCGTTTGACCTCCTCCTGCTGTTGTCTTCTCTGCCTCCTCAATTCCATTCTTTCCTTTCTCATCTTCCTTCTCCTTTTTCACCTTTGGTGGAGAGTTCGATGGATTGGACGACGAGGGCTCACGTGACGGACAGGCCGGAGCGAGGTGATTCTTGGCTCCACATACATAGCACCGCTTGTGTTCATCCTTTTGGTCATGAGACCACTTGGAATGCTTTCCTTTGCGGCAGCCATTGTCGGTGAGGAAGAACTTGCATGGAGGCAAAGAGCTTTCATTGTTGATCACCCCAACATTCTTTACCTTTCCTTCAAGCTCTTTTCCTTTCTCCTTCTCAACTTTTTTCACCTTGTTGGTCGCGGAGCCAGGGTCTTTCGAAGAGCTGTTCCTCTTCTCCATCATGGCCAACTGGTCGACCTCCGCGATCAAGTGAGTTGCGAACTGTGTGACTGACAAGGCCGTGGGGTTGGTGCCAACCTGAAGGGCATTGCGAGCTAAGGAAACCCGAAAACGCAGAGCTTCATTCCCCTCCAAGGTCTTCTTCGTGAGCCGGTTAAGGCCCTTGACCAAGATCGAAGGGTCCGGTTCTGTAGCGCCGATTTCTTGGGCGCGAGCTCGCCACCTCAACCACTTCCTCAAACCAACAACAGTATCATGTAGACCTGAAGGTTCTGCAGGCTCCTCCAGGTTGCGAAGCAACCTTTGCTTCTCACTCACACCACCTGGACAGTAGGCCACATGCAAGTGGGCCAGGGTGGCGAACACCGAAAGCCGCTTCATGGCAACCAGCTCATCACGCTGAGCTTCAGGGATGGCCTTCAACAAGAGAGTGGCCATTCTTCTTTCAAGCTTGGCCCATTTGGCCACATTCAACGAGGCAGGGGCGACAGGTTCGTGGCGAACTCGATCCAGTGGCGCCATCGCCTGATGTGCCTGATACCAGGCTTCCACCTCCCTCAAAGTCTGCTCCCACCACTGGTCCGAGGTGGCGGTCAAATCAGCCACAACCGGCTGAACCAGCAGCAGCCAATCACCCAGCTGCAGCTGCGAAGTGTTTCCTTGAAGTGAACCCAAGGTGGGCAATTCGGCCAGCTGCCGTACCACCTCCACACCCTTGATGGTGCCCTGTGCTTCATGACCTTCTGAGATCTGTCTTTGAAGGGCCTTCATACTTTCCACCAAAAGGGTCATCACTTCCATTTGTTGAACTTCAGTGGATGCCTTTCCTCCCCCGGACATAGACTTCCCCATAGCCGAAATTCCAGCACCTCCCAAAGCCCCTTTGAACGTAGGACTTGTACTTCTTCTTGTTTCTTTGGACCGAGACCTTGAACCCTTCCCTCCATAGGTGGGCTGCCTGTAGGACCAGGGTGTACGACCACGATCATCCTTACCTTCATGGGCTTGCTTAGGCATGGTCGGTCCTTCATCAGGGGTGTTGTATGCCGAGGTTGGTCTTGTAGGCTTCGCTTCTTCTTCAACCTTCGCTCTTTGGGCGGCTTCTTCATGGATCCGCTTCTCATAGAGCTCCTGGCGAAGCTGATCGTTTTCTTCCTGCTTCGAGCGGCAGAGTTCAGAGAGGGCCCTTACCTCTTGAGAGATTTGCCACCTCCACAAAATTTCTTCTTCTTTTTCTTCACGAAGACGATCTTGTTCGTCCAGGTCAAAACGTTCGGGGGGCTTAGATCGATGACTTCCCATCTTGACCCTTTCACCCTCTTCTTCTTCGCTTGACCTTCCTTCTCCCCTTCTTCGGTCCTTCCCCTTTCCAAACCTTCTCTCTTCGTCCTTGAGGAACTCCGGCCTTCTCATCGGATCTTCAGAACCTGAGGTTCCTGACGAAGTTGGAGGAACGAGGGCACCGAAAAGCTGAGGAGCCTTTCTGGCGGCATTTCTTGATGCCTTCAGCTGTTCCTGCGAAAACAGCGGCTGGCCTTCAAAGGGCTGAGACAGTGGGACCAGAGCCATAGGTCGTCCCCTAGGAGCTTCAAGTTCACCCACCATTTGACCTTCTTTTGAACCTCCACTTTTGGATGCTTCCGGCTCCGTTGGGAGTGTCGCCGGTCCCGAATCCAAATTCCCCGTGGTGGTTCGAGCAGGGGTGCTCAACATCTTTTTTCCCTCCTCTTCTTTACCATCTTTCTCTTTTTCCACCTCTTCCACCACAGCCAGCTCTTGTCCTGCGGGAGGATGATCACCAGGCTCCACCGGAGGCAATGCCAGCTGCTCTGGCTCCAGGTCACCATTCGCCATTCGTCGACGGCGCATCATGGGAGCTGGGGGTGGTTTTTGGAAAAAGCTATCATGCGTTGGGCTCATAACCTGTTGATAGGAGGGCATGGTCCTCACCCCAAACACTTCCAACACAAAAGCTCTCTTCCAACCCAAACTCAACAAGAAAACGCTCTGTTTTTCTGCGTCTTCTCAAGGCCTTCACGGGCCGATAGGGCTTCTTGGCCCCACTTGACATGTAAAAAGGGCTTCAAGATCGAACATGATCAAGCCATGCAAAACGCTCATGAGAGTGCATCAACAATTTCAACATCCAAGTGCAAGTGTGGCCTCCCAACTGGCACAGCAACAGTACCTGCCAAGAATGGATCCTTCATTGAACTCAAGGAATGCGTATATAATTCTTTGTAGAACTTTCTACGGCCATCATGGTTGTGATGATACCTTTACTGTAGCTGAATTAGGCCTGAAATTTATACATGATGATACGTGTAATACATGACCAAACCCAATCATACTTGCAGAAGATCTGAATCCCAGGAGTCCAAGAGCTGACCAAGTTTCCACTACACACGTTTACGCCCCATGGCACGGCTCCAAGCGAGAAAAGTCACATCATCTAGGAAGTCACATCAGGGCAAAGGAAGGCACAGCGTGTTCTAGCAGTATGACAGAATCATCATCAATGTCAGCGAAGCAACGCTCTCGCTCACCGATGAAATCAAACACTTGTGCACCAATACGGGCACTCAACCCATCCTAATCCCAATGGCACACTGTTGGGGAAGAAGTTTCAACAACGTTGCATCCTGGTAAGAGATCCAAGTGGCACAGCATCACCGCTGCATGACGTCACAGCATCATCACTGCATGACGTCGTTCATCGGACCCACATCCAAGGTGAAGGAAGCCACACACACAGCCAAAGCTTGTTCTGTGCCCAGCGCCAAACTGCTGACAGTGGAAAGAAATGAGAAATAATGCAATGTTGATAGTCGTTGTCAAAATTCAACTTCTGTTCTTGACCCAGTTCTGCTGCAAAGCATGCCCATGGCAAAAACAAAAAATCGGCTATAGCAACTGCTGCAGCAACAGCAACTGCTACAGCAGTTAAATTCCCAAACCCCAAATGAACACCAATTGGCGAGCCTCAAAGCAGTTGTCAGGCCTAAGAATGCCACTGCACATGTCAAAGCAAACAAACTTGTTTGCTCCCTTTGTCTGTAGTATGCAGTAATTTTTGACAGCGACTGGGGGACACATCACAAAGACTGGGAATGCAGCGGCGCGGATGCTTCCAGTGCTACCTTGGGCGTGATGACAGCTATACTGGCTATACTCCAAGGCCGGCCATAACAATGGAACGTCTAATTATAGAACCCCTCCAAATTGCACAATACACATGTAATCATCCTTACCTGCATCAAGTCATGTTCCATTACAATATATTACAATCAAACATCCTTGCGCAAAAAGTGAGTTGGATTCAGCCACCATCATGTGGGCAAAAGACGAAACGGTGTAGCTCACATGGGAGACGGTTCGTCAACGTCCCCCTGCAAGGTTCGGGAAGTAGACGGGTCACCGGTCTCGGCACCGTGGCCGCATCGTCGACGCGCTCACGTCGGTCGGGTCACCTCTTCGACAGGTCTCAGGTCGAGATCTGGCCCGTGTTCCTTGGTTTCCCATGTTCGAGAAGCAAAAAGCTGCTTGACACTTAGTTGAAAAAGAAGGAATCAACATGTTGAACCAAAGGAACCAAAAAGGATCCCACTATGTTGAACACTAGTGAAAATGCCATTCCTTTGCTCTTCAAAAGTTGAATGAAACATAATGAAACAATGTTTTCGTAGAAACACATGTGCAAAGCAGTGGGACACAATGAATTCAATCAACACAATGTGTCCAGCAAATTAGTGCACTTCGGAATCAATTCGTGCACATCAACAGCCCAGGCCATCCAACAGCTCCCCCTGCCACTCGGGTGTCCCAGCCCCCTGCCACCCCATTCGGTGACTGGGCCGCCCTGCTGGGCCAGGTGGTTGGTGGAGACCGCAAGGGATGCTGATACTCCTGGAGCCACACACGATTCGGCCGTTGGCAACGCCGTTGGCGCCACAGGCAGAAAAAGAACAACATGAGCAGTGTAGCAAAGACACAATCATAGCATCCATAGGCCGCTGCATCGGAACATTGCAGCATCATAAAGTTCATATTTATATATATAATACACTATAATGAGGTGGAATTCAGCGTGCTAGGCGCTGAGTCTACGGACACTTCGCGCTACATGAAATGAAATGAACATATTTACACTATAATACCTCAAAATGATGCGAAGGCCGGAGTTCAGTGAGTTCGAGTGCATTGGGACGAACACCGTGTCCTTGCAAAGCACCTTCTGGGCAATGCCAGCAGCTGCCCTTTCAGTTTTGGTCTCCTTGTCAGCTTCTGAAAACACCGCCTCAACCTGGTGTGCCAGTGTAGCATATGGAAAAAAGGTCTGCTAAGAGCATCTAAGAGCGACACCTGCCAACTCATGGAGTCCATTGTCGTCCGGAACACGTGGATGACTCTCGCACGTCGGAAAGCGCGTGGAAGACTGCTGGGCCGGTCCTTTGGCTTGAAGGAGCGCAAGGCCTAGCGCGAGGCCGCACGCGAGGTGCGTGGGGGTAGCACAGGCCATATGCACCGAGGCTTTTCGGCCACCCCCCAGGCCCCCCAGGAAGGTGTTCCTGGGACTTTTGTCGGAGTTGCTGGATCCAGCTATACTTGCTACCTTGTCGCTTTCCCCTTCTCACCGGGTCTCCCGGTCTCAGCCACCGGGCCGTTGCACTGCGTGGTCGGACCTCGCGTCGGACGCAACCGCCGGGTCGGTGCTTCTCTTGGTTTTCAGTGAGATGAACAGCAAAACCAACGTACCATAATAAGCAACCGCAAGATGCGTCACGATGTCTGACATCCACATCCCAGTTCGGACCTCGGAGCTCAGTGGCCCGAAGAAAGCTTTTAGTTTTCGTGGAGCAATAATGGGTTACTCACCCTGGTCGGTGAGTGTGCGTGCCTTTACTGGGTGGGGTCTCCGCCTTGGACAAAGTTTCGCCTTGTTCGGTTTCGCCCACCAACTTGCCACTGACGTTGGAAAGAGAAGATGGACAAAAAGAACCCTTCTCCCAAAACAAATCTCGGGGAGGCTGCTTATGCTGAACCCAGCCAAGATGCAGCTCTGGCAAGCTCTCGTCTCTGGCGAGCTGCTAAAACCTTGCCATGGCATTCAAAGAGATCTGTTGGTATCAGGACCATCTACCAGCTCAGTACACTAGCCGTCTCAACTGTGAACTTCAGCCACTTTCTTGACAGATCTGAAGCGACCCCTAAACACTTCATCTTGGACCAAAGCGAGATCTCCGGCTCAAAAAAGTAATTCCCATTGCGCACTCTCGTTTTCTTCCAGGGCAAAACTCCAATTCTGCAGTCACTGAGTCTACTGTACTGTAGTGTGGGTGTGACTCAAATATGGGCGAACACTTGGATATGATCAACATTGGTCATCCGTTGGACCCCTTTCTGAGCCATACCCTTTTAGACTTTCGCTGCGTGCATTAAGCAAAAAGAGCCTCAGTGCTCCGGATGCGTTCGGCGCGTTCCGAACGTGTCCAGCGAGCAGTCCAACGCTTCATGCTCGCCAGCGCTTGCGCCTTGGCCGCCGACACCGGTGCCTTAGGAGGATCAGCATCAAAGCGCAGGTCCTCGTGATGAGCTCCAGCTGAAATCCTAGTGTGGCACACAAAGAAGCAAAGTAGCTTGGATGTCTGGAGTGGAACATTTGGCATCCTTCTCTATTCAATGTAACAAACTGTTCCCGAAACTCAAACCATTGTTCTCTTGTAGGGCTTTCCCGTGCTTTCCCCTAAGCCAAAACACACACACACTCACAAAGGAACCCCGCAAAAGGGTCCATGAATCGCAACCCAGAGTCAAATGTTGAACAATGTCAAGTCCCTCTGAGAGCTTCTCAGCCTTGGGAGCCCCCACACGCCACGGATCTTTCTCTCCATTGGTGAAAAGCAGTTGGCCCACTTGCAAGTTGCTCCCGCCAAAGCTCAACGGAAGCCAAAAGGTCCGAGGAGCAAAGCCATATCGTGTTTCGCAACTCTCAGCCACCTCTAGAAGCTGATCATCGGATGCGGGATAGAAACCCATGCCGTCACTGGTCAAAGACTGCATGGGCATCTCATTGCAGGCTTGGTACTGCCAGTGTCCCATATCTGGTGGCTTCACAGGGCCCTCTAAGTCTCCCTGAGTGGGACGCCCAACCATTTCGGCCATAAAATCATAGCAGCGATAACCGTGAGAGGTATTGAGGAAAAGGTCCAGGAGACTGCGCAAGCCTGACAAGGCATCGGGGCTTTGCCCCAAGCCCTCACAAACGACTTTCACCGGGTTGGCTGGTAGCGGGGTCAAGAAGTTGGTGGCTACAGGATAGTCCAACATGGCCAGCGTGGAGGCAACACCACGAATGAAGAAGTCCACTTTGCTGCCAGCTGAAGTTTCATTGTGCAAAGGCTGACAAGATCCTAAAGCCTTAGAGATTTCTTCTCGGCCTTCACAGCTTTGCGTTTTCTCTTGCAGCTTTTCCATGGCTGTCTTCAACTCACTTGGGCATGTGGCGCTCCCAAACTTGCTGAAGCTGTGCATCGTTGCCTCCCAGAAGGCTCTTTGCCGCCCGTCGCGAGGATAGAAGTCGATGGGTGCCGAAGAGGCAATGCCACCCGCTGTGAGGTGTGGATACTTCTGCCGGAACCAAGCGACCAGCATCCCACCATAGCTACCACCCAAGGTGATGACAGCACACCTGAAGCCAGTCCAGGACTTGAAATACAATTATATATTGCAAACTGGCAGCCCAAAACCAACGGTGTCACTCCTGTGACCTCCAACCGACGATGCACCGATCGTTCAAAGCGCAGCTTTTCCGCTCATGGCCTCGTCGATGCGCCCCGGGACCTTCCAGGTCCAAAGCATGCTACTGGCCTAAGCCAAAGGACATCGGCATTCGAGCGTCCAGGTCAACCTGTCGAGAACTGCACAGGTTAAAATTCTTTCTTGGCCTGAGACGCTCGAGACGCACGGTATCCGTCCGCTCTGACTTTCGGCCTTGCTTCATGGACAGGCTCTTCGAATGACCACTGATCCATGGGTTCTTCCATGAGATCCGTCAATTCGGAAAGGGTCAAAACCTGATCCGTGGAAGCATTAAATTCCTGCAACATAAAATACAAGAACTTGTTGCGCCATGCCGGAAAATTGTGCAGGCGTCGGGCGCCTTCGTTGCACAAATCGGCCACAGCTGCTTCAAAAGCCTCGTCGTTTGGAACCAAGGTCACTTGCTTGATCTCTTCAGTCTTCACGCCTGGCTCACTCTTGACATGTTCAGCCTGGCTTTCCAAAAACTTCGAGGTGGATCCGCTATCCAAGCTCTCCTTGATTGCAGCGGCCCATTGATTGCAGCCTTCTGGAAGGGGGAGCACCTCCCCACTGCGCAACACTGTCTTGTACACTTCCAAGACACTCTTCAATGTCTCTTCGGCCTTGTCCAGCATGGTGGCACTGCCCTGAACCTGAATCATCTTCGTGCTCTTCGTGTACGTGAAGGTCAGGGTCGTATCCTCACCACCAAAGATCTTGCTGTTGACTTCTTTCGCTGGAATTCGGGATTTGCACATCGAACGTGTTTGCTGCAGGTTCTTGCTGTAAGCATCTCCATCAATCACTACACTACTTACCATGCATTCAAACAACGAACGGATTTCGTCTTCCGAAATCTTCTCAACGGCCACTTTGACCATCTGTTCTATGGGGCTTGACCGCACAAAATGTGCGGCAGACTCGGCCTTGGTGGAATCGATCGTTCCGGCTTGAGCATCAACCTCCAGAGCAGTCTTTCTACTCAAACGAACTTGCCTTTGTCTGGCAGCTGCTTCCATCATTGTGCTTTCCTTATTTAAATGATATTTATTGGTCGTCATGGCGGCTCTTAAAAGATCCATGGCTTCAGGTGATTCCTTAGTGAGTGCATCAGCTAGTTGCAGCCATGTCGGTGCCCATCGAATCACACCGCCAATTCGCGCCAATGTTTCACGCACGATGACCAGGTCTATTGCGACACGTTTGTCACCGACGCTACCTGGAGAAGCATAGTTCTGGAGATGGTCGTAGATGCTCTTACAGTCGACGATTGCTTGAAGCTTGAATTCACTCAAAAAGCTTTGCCGTTTGGCAAGTGAGAAATCGACATGTTTTGCTTCTGACAAATGACATGCCAACCATTCCGCATGGCCTAACCCATCTGAGAGCACCTGCGATTCCCCTGCAAAAGTCGAACCCACTACCCGCTTAAGTCGGTATGACTTCCACACGCACGGACTCCATTGGGCGGGTTTTCCCGCCTGAAGCAAGTCATCTGTTACCCCTACCAGATACCCTGCCTGGGTGCCTTGCCGTTTAGCATTAGCGAAAGCTGCGTCTGTATGCAAACACAAACGAATCTCTGACATGGGGATTGGCAAAATCTTCCAAGACATCGTCTTATATTGTTTTGCACGTCTCACCACGTTTCCTATCGTCCGTGCTTCACCGAGTGTGGGCTTTGGCAGCAGCTGCTGACCCTGGCTGACTTGTACGGCCAAGTCTGGCCGTGTCTCCTTCGCCAGCCATAACGCGCCTCCGAGCACTGATTTCAAGGACGAAGCCTCACTTGCAGTCACTTCAACCAAGGGTGATTCTCTGTTTCTCAGTTTTGGTTTCTCAAGCTTGTCTGCAAATGATTCCTGGCTTACAGTGATGGCTCCGGTGTTCGGGCACTGGGACAGCTCAGATCCGCAAAAACTGCCGTTTCCAATCTTCCACTTTCGAAAAGGGAACGTGTTGCGAAGCTGCTGCACGGATTGATCGAAAATGGGTCCTCGACCACCTAGCAGCACGTCATCTACATGCACTCCTAGCACCCCTTGCAACTCTTTGCCATGCCACAAAAAGTAAATGCAATGATCCAGTTTGGATTGCACCCATCCGAGATTCTTGATCGTTCCATCAAACTTTTGGAACCACTTCTGGGGAGAGTCATTGAGTCCATAGATGGGGCGAACAACCTCAAACAACTGTTCAGCATCATGGTCTGGCAACGCAAAGTTCTTTGGGGGTGACATGTACAGTCGACCATTTCCATCCCCGTCTACATTAGGGGGGAGGGGTTGACAACCGCAGTTTTGTAAGGGACCTAGGGTTACAGTCTACAAAAAGCCCTGACCCAAGGGCATTGGGCTTATACAAAATGGCATGGGCCAGAGTGGGCTTGTACAAAAAGGTTATGCCTGAAGATCACTATCTTATGCTGAAAAGTGCATAAAACAGCCATGCAGCAAAGTGATTTCTCTACAAAATGGTATCAAATACCTGGTCGAGGACATGATTTAAGACTCCATTTGTTGACCATTCCGGAACCATTCTGTAGAGAAACTGTGTGCGCACGCATCTGACTGTTCTTTTTTAATCCAAACTTGAGCGGCGATTTGTACTGTGCAATGGCATATGTTGAACATCGGATTCTAATAGACGATGTCAGAAACTATATGATTTTTTGTTTTTGTTTAATGAACTTGCGGTGCTAACGGAAAGTATATTAAACAGTGCTTACATCTAAAAATCTTGCTTACAGTACAAAATGGGGATGACCCTGAACTATCTCTACAAAATGTGAACCTCAGGTATTTGGAGACTAATTCACATTATCCATTCTAAACTTGACCTTTGCTGTCCTGTGAAATAGTGTGAAATGCATTCAAATACCAATATGATTCTTTGTTCATGCCGACTTTGTGTGACATGCCAATATGATTCTCTGTTCATGCCCACTTTGTAAAGACAAACATTAGTGACAGTCATTGTGTAAACAAATCTTTGGTCCATCCTCATTTTATGAATCGTGGCTGAGTTTCTCAATGCTCTTTGGTCAGCGGATGGCACCACGTGTACTGGGACGAGTCCATTGGATGCAGAGTGGATTTGTTTTATGTACACCGGGTACGCCGCTGAAAAAGTTGTTAGCGCAACTCAGGGGGTAACCGGCATAGCCATAGATGGCTCAACACCACATACTGAACATTAAACATCACGAAAACTAAGGCTGCACCTTGACCAAACCAAGCGTTTTTATAGATTCTATAGATGGCGCATCCCAAAGCTCTTTTTCCCATCCTAAAAAATGAACGCGGCAAACAAACACAAGGACTGCTCAGGAATCTGGACATTGAAGGATCAGTTTTCACCTCGGAGTATGTATTTGTATCTGACTCAGGCGACTAAAGAATCTGACTCCAAGAAACGAACACTCAAACGTGTACAAAAAGGGTACCCTGACCCCCTGTTTTTCCTTGATTTTGGCCCTGTACAAAAAGGGTACCCTGACGTCCTCATGTCTCATATAAATGTTCTCTAATTTTTTTTGATCATAACTTGGATGCCGATTTTGACTCTACAAAATAGGAGGGTGTAAGTTTCGGCATCTGCCAAAAAGTGCTTTGTTACAAAATGACCCCTTTGTAAGGGCCTCGAGCTACCCCTATCTGTAGAGGAAATGCGTACGGGGATCCATTTCCTCTCTCCATTTCATCTGCCTCCAAAAAGGCACCGGTCACATCTCCAAGCTGCATCGGAAATCGATGACTGGCAATGGTTTGTAAGACTGTGTACCTACCATTCGAAGAAATGGTGGGCGACTGTGTGCTGCCCTGCCTAATGAGTGACATGAGGTCAGGGTCCTTGTCACCTCGGGCAGTCCATCTTGCTTTGACAAGTTCTTCTCCGGCGTCGTCCAGTTTCTCGACCAGAACTAGTTTACTAGGAACAATTCTGTCTGGTGCATTCTGTCGAACATGTCTTGACTGTTCAATGGACAAGGGTCTGAGTGCCTGTTTGTCATCAACTACGTTTTTCACCTCTTTCCTGACCCCTGCAATGATTCTTTGTTGACCTTCACGACTGTTCCATTTATCAGCCTTCAAATTCAGTTCATTCCGACCTCCAGCAAGCAAGACATGATCGGCTTCATCATCCATGCGCAGTACAAAATCCTCATCGCCTTCTTCGGTTGAGAGGGCTATGGCTTTCGCACCTGAATCACCCACAAGACAAACGTGTGTGGTGAGTCCATGGGAGCTTGAAGCCGCACTAGATCCGGCACTGCTTGGAACTGGGATGAGTTCACCTGATGCTCTTGCTGGATGTGGTAATGAGGGTGGGAACACTTGACCACCTACTATTTGATGTTCCATCGTCTTTTGTCTCTTCTCGGAAGGTTCTCTCTGCTGTTCTGGGTGCTCCTTTCTAACCAAACCATCTAATCGATCGGCCTGTCGAACAGATTCCTCCCAAGACATTCGATCTTGCTGAGAAAGTTGGCTGAGTCGTTCGGTCAAACTACCACTGCTGAGACTTTGGATGTCAGGGTTTCCTGGGGAAGCTTCCTCTCCTAACGAACCTTGCATTCCGGATTGCCTATCTAAGGATGACGGGGTATGCGGGACAATTTGGCCGGCAGTCAGGCACCTCTTGTCTGCCCGTTTGGGACAGATCACCTGGTGGCACATCTTCAGCCGTGATATCAAAATAGCATTTCTGATGAGGACGATTTGATACACCTACCTCTGGCCAAAGGGATGCTGCAGCTGACCTCAAATCCCTCACCAAGAACCTATCCGCCTCCCGCTCCTCTGTGGTTCTTAAACGCAGTTGTTCAGGGGAACACTTCACGAAGGAACCAGGCATGGACACCCAATAGTTTCCACCGGCACCACCTGCGATGATACCTGGACCACGCCATCTGGCACTAGATTTCTTTATGCCCTTACCTCGACGCCAGATTG
Organism: Durusdinium trenchii; assembly: GCA_963970005.1. Classification (NCBI taxonomy): domain Eukaryota; class Dinophyceae; order Suessiales; family Symbiodiniaceae; genus Durusdinium; species Durusdinium trenchii. Next base: position 1,040,951 of record CAXAMN010007446.1, on the reverse strand, counting down.
CCACCTCATCACCAACCTGGAATTCCCGCCTTGGTCGCGGGCGGCTGTTCAATGCAACTCGGGCGGCTTTGTGGTCAAGCTGTCGAAGCATCTCTTGCCTTGCTGTGCTTCTAGCTCGGTGCTGGTATTCTGCCACGGCATCCTCTAGAATTGCACTGTTACTGATAGGGTTTGGTTGCTCACTGCAAAGGTCGTCACCAGGGAACTCCGGATCACGGCCGAATACCAGCTGGAACGGACTATGACCGGCCCTTCGCAACAGTGAATTTCTAGCCTCGCACGTGACATCAACACATTCTTGCCACTGCACGAAGTCCTGGGGACTCATTTGATCTAGGACTCTACGAAAGGCTTCTTCAAAATGCCAACCCTGACTTTCCACGTCCCCAAGCTGTTCGTGAGCTTCTCCCGGGATGTCAAGAGGCGTCGTGCCGTCACGCTCAAGCAAATCAAGGAACGGCTGTCCAAGATTACACCTACTTGCGTCGAACTTGCAATATCTTGGCCTTCCATATGCACGGGTCCAGTGACGGTACAACCTTCCTATGACTTCTGACGTTTCTTGTTCTCGAAAAGGGTACATTTGTTGGAGTCCGGACATGCGGCATACTACGTTAAGGGCTTTGATTTTCTCGTGGGGTTTCCACGATGGCAGGTGTTTCACATCGAGACCTATATATCGAAGTGGTGCCATGTCTCTCGGAGGAGCCGAATCCTTGACAGCTTTCGGGGCCGCTCTGGCTCTACAAATGCTGCACTCATAACTTCTCACCATTTCGATCACATGGTCCTGAGCGTGATGATGCTTCAAGATGCGAACCATGTCGGCTGTTGAGGCGTGACCTAGGTTGATGTGGAGTTTGTTGATAGCTCTTTCAATCGTTCGTCTCTTCTCACCTGGGGTTTCACCTTGAATCGACGCCTGGCTTACTGCAAGACAATGACATGTAATGGCTTCATGCTGGGACATAGCTCCTAACATTATCCTTACAAGTCGGCTGGGATATACTTGTGTGCGTACGGATGGAAGCATGCCATGCGACGCTCCTTCCACGATTTGGTGTTCGTGGTCATTGCTGCACACCAGACGGCCCAAAGCCGCTGCCAGCGTCTGGCAGTTTGTCATGAAACGCCACTGCTTGCCGAACAAAAGATGACTCTGTGGATCTTTCAGCCCTACTGCACATGCGGACACATCAACAATAAAAGGGTGGTACCTAGCAACAAAGGTTTGCATCTCTTCAAGTCTCCATGCTCCACTTGTCTTGGATGATTCGAAAAGGAAATATCTACCTTGATCAATGCATTCAACCGCCCTTCTCAGTGACCACACTACCATCTGCTTTGCATGTTTCACTGCTTGTGCATGGCCGATCGGGTCTCGACGCGTGTGCTCTGCCGTGCAGTTCTGCATGAGTGAGAGTGGCCCACACGGTGGAGAAATGACTAGAAAACTAGGCCTAATGATGTCTACGATCTCTTCAGCTCTCTTACGATGATCCTTCTGAGTCCAATCCCAACCTACACTCAGGTCCAAGGCGCCTCGTCCAGTCATGCCAAACTGCGATGCCATCGAATTGAATCGACCAGGCGAGAAGAGCTCCATGACTGTCGGAGAGGGTTCCGAACTTTGTGCCAAGACACTGCTCATGTTGGCCATCACTTGCTTTCGCTCTTTGGCCTTGAATGTGCAGCATACACCCGTGTCCTCCTCCTCGTCGTGGCTCGACTCTTCATGAAATGGTCCCACATGCATCACATCCACTTCTGGCGACGTGACCTTGGTCGATGCCTTCAGGCCCAGCAGATTGATCTGATACGAGTTGTCACTCATCTCATGGATCTTTGCCGCCACACCTGCCTTGGTCATGACCAGCTTGTTGTCATTCAGGTCAATCATGGCCCCAAGACTCTTGAGCAATCTCTTGGAGATCAACAAAGGCACATCTCCTGGAACAACGTGGAGGCGCACTCGGAGTTCTTTGCCTGCCACGAAGACTGGTACCTCCACTCTTCGTCCCGTCCGGTCAGCAGATCCATTTCCATACCTGAAGGTGTGCATCTTCTCCGGCAGTTCAACAATGTCGTAACCATGTTGTTTCAGCTTTGCGACATGTCTGTCCAGTGTGTTTGCACCCACCAGGCCCCTGCCACAACCGGTGTCAAGGATGCCAAACCCTGCAGCATGGATGAGAGCACAATTGCTCTCCTGGAACCGTGATTCTTCTTCCTCTTCACTGCTGCCTGGCTCCTTGAACGGGATCTCGCTCAAGCTGTCAACGAGGGTCCATGCCTCATCATCTTGGTTGGTGGCCTCTGCGAAGAAGGCCTCAGCAATCTCATCGATCTCTTGCTCCACACCCATCACTTGATAGGCGTATTCGTCTCCAAAGATCTCTCTGTCCAACTCGTCCTCTGGGTCGAAGAGTCGGAACAGTGCTTCATCATTGAAATCCTTGGCGTTGAATTCTTGGTCTTCACCATGCTCTTGCAGCTTGTAAAACACCGTCTTGCCAGTCCAAACATTCGGAGTGGTCCGATGTGCCTCCAGGCTGTTCTTCCAGTTCGGGGTGAACTGCTCTTCGGTGGCGCCGTCCTGGTACTCCATGATCGTCATGCGAGCCATGCTGAGCTGACTGAGCGGCACTGGGCATCCAGTTCTTGCAGGGCTGAACAGCGACGTCCGCGGGTTGACATGAATCCGTGTCACTTCACTGTCTGTCACAACCCACTTGTCTCTCGGCCTGTCGGCCCAACTGCTCATCACTGCATCAACCTGTGCCTCCACGTCCTCAATCTCAGCGGGGTTGACCATGTAAACCAAGCTGACTTTAGAAGAACTGCCACTTGCGTCACCTTTGCCACCAGCTTTGCCCTTTCTGGTCGGGCAATTCCGTGAAAAGTGGCCGATCTTCTGGCACTTGTAACATTTCACTCGGGCTTCCAGTTTTTTGATACCATTTGAACTGAGTCCGCGTGATAACTTCTCTTTTGTGATGTTCTGTCTTGTCTGTTACCCTGATCTTCCAAAAGTCTCTATTTTAATTTAAAGGGTTCTCTATCAACCTTATTTAAGGACTATAGTCTTTAATTAATTTAAGGGGTTTTCATTTGAAAGAGTCCACATGAGTGCTTGCAATGACCTGAAATGCAGTGAGCTTCTGTGCGTGCCCACTCAGTCGCTGAAGCGGGGCCTTCTTTGATTGCACAGCTGCGAACCAAAAGCAAAATTTGTTTTGGGGGATAATTTGTGTTTTGTTTGGTCTTGTTGTTTGGTCTTGTCTCTTTCCCCGATTGTCGACCCCTCTGTATCTCGTCCTGTTCATGTCGCTTCCCCGCGCGCAGCACAACATACGCGCGCGTGCACACGGTTCAGCAGTGCACCAGGGCAGTCACGGCATCCTTAGCTTCGTAGGGAGGTCAGGAGGCCTAGATGTATAGAGAGGCGCAAGGTCTGAAGTGAGTGAGTCGACTTGCAGCAGCTCAAAGTGTGCGATGCATGCATGCCGGGTTCAAAGGAAGCAGCGGACTTTGGACAGCTCCCCCTGGACTCTCGACCGCTTGACAGTTCTTGCAGCTATGGGCAAGCGCGCTCACTCCCAGAGTGCCGGGCAGGAGTGGAATGCCAAACCAGAAACCAAAAAAGTATAGAATAGTGGGTAAGGTCTAGAGTCAGAAGATACTGCATGAAATATATATATATATATGTTATATATTACATATATATATATAACCCAAAAAATATACATAGAGCAAACACGCACAGTTCCCGAACTCTCCACACCCCCTGTCAGGACCGCCAAAGGGATGCTGGCGACGCTGGTAGCGCCAATCCGAGCTCTTCGGCATCTGGCAGCGGCGGCGGCAGCGTGAGCGTGTTCCTGCGTCAGTGCCACGCGTGCGGGCAATGGGCGTACCTCCGCAAACAGCGGTGCGCGAACCCGATGTGCCGGCTTTTCTATATGTGGAAGGCCACTGATGACAAGGAGGACTGGTGCGGGGTTAAAAATCACTTGGGTCAGGGTGCGCGCCCTTTGCGCTTTGCGTCAGGGTGCGCGCCCTTTGCCCTTTGTGTATAGTTGGTGCTGTTGTTGCAACAAATCCCCTCAATGTTTTGCAAATGGCAGGTTTTTTGGCCCCTGTTTTGCAGGACAACTGGGAGTGCAAGCGAGGCAGTGCGCGCTCTTCACCTTCCTGGACCAAAGAAGACTGGGAGTACTACATGAAGGACTGGCTGAAGAATGTGAAAGAGCAGTTGGGAGAGACTCAAAAGAGCTGGGGCTGGACCAAGGAGAAGGCGGGCAAGAAGCGTTCGGGCAACCAGGCCAAGCGTGAGTCCTGGTACAACAAGAAGCGCTTCGACAAGCTGTCGCAGAAGCGGGCTCGGCAGGCGGCTGACGCGCTGCAGCGCAAAGATAAGGAGACCTGGGAGAAGGAGGTGTCGACGCAGACTCCCCGCACTGTGGCGACACAGACGGATCTGACGGATCCCTGGCCAGAGTCCCAGCCGGACCAGCCGGACAATGTGGCCTATTCCCCGACAGTCACGGGTCTCGAGGAGGTGGAAGTGACCATTGTGCCGAAGGAGCCGATGGGCCCGAATGACCTCCATCTGGTCGAGAAAGAGCATGTTGAGACGGAGGAAAACCTCCGTATGGTGGCGACTGCAGTTGAGGCTGCGCAGCGCGGCACCATGACTCTCATCCAGCGCCTCCTCCCCATTGATCCGAAGAACAATGACGCGATGAATGCCCAGATGGTCTTCCTCTCCGACTGTGCGCAGGCTGCGCTGACGGCTGATGACTACTTGTCCGCGGTGGCGTCCCTGGTGAAGGTCAACCAGTTGCCATGGTGGGCTCCTATAGGACAAAAAGGGGGGGGGCGCAGTGCTCAACACTCATATGGTGGCCTGCTCCTTTGCCTTCTGGGTCAGGAGCAAGCCACCAAAACCAAAAACAATATATGTTTGAACTCATGTGTTTTGCGCATGATTTTGGGCCTTTGCTCTTGGGAGTCAGGCCTGCATGCATGTTTGTTTGTTTCGCACACCTGACCCTGTGCAGGACAGAGCGATGAGACCTTCGAGGACATTCGGCCTGCTGCTGCTGACGCCAAGTGGGAAGTCGTTCCACACACGCAGAACCCGTTGAACCTTGAGCTGGACGCGTCCCCGGATTTGAGCACCACATGCCTCATGTGGCGCCGCGCGTTGACTGTTTTCCGCCACATCCAAGAGTGGCGCCTGAGCTCCTAGAGCCTGCACTGGAACATGTTTGGGTCTGTGGGTATAACCCCTCAAATGAATGAAGCTATATATATATATAACCACCTGTTAAGTGCAAGGGTTTGTTCTTTAAGGGTTGGTATATATGTTTGGATCCCAGACCCTACTCACCAGAGGCACCTATAAGTATAGTGGGCCAGGAGATGCCCTGAATCCGTACCGGTCACAGCGACCAATCCTGTAGCCAGGAAAAATATGCCAGCTGAGTGGCTTTGGATTTGGCAATGTTTCCTTTGTTAAACAAACAGATAGGAGTTCAACGGTTGTGGCTTTGGAAGCAAACTCGAGTTGTGAGTTTTGGAGCAGTTGCGCGCGCAACACCAACACACACACACACACACGCACACCCACCAAAATTTTCAAATTTGATTTTTTTTTCAAAAGTCTACCTTTTAATTTAATATTAAAAGGAACATTTTTGATTTTTTTTCAAATTTGAAAATTTTTGCTGCGCAGGCTTTCTGCTCAATGTCTGTTTCCCAGACTTTGGAGTAGATGTTTGTTCATTGGACTGGTGGGGCTAGACCTTGGCGTCCTTTGCTCTTGGTGAGTCAGGACCTGAGGACATAACATATTGCACATCTTGTCCTTCCGGTTTGTTTCTCCTTCCTGTCCCCTTTCTTGTTCTTGTCTTGCTGGGTCGATGTGTTTGTCTGTCTTTTGCCGGTTTTTGGGAGCACCGTACAGGATGGCAAGTGCGATGCGCTCTCTTTTTTTTGTGAGAGAGAGAGAGATGAGCTGCAGCTCTTGCTTGGCGCTGCTCTTAGCTTGTCCACCCCTGAGTAGCTCCCTGTCTGTGAGGCCACTTGTCTTGAGTACCACTTGTCCTTGCCATGGCTGGTGCGAGCAAGGCTGCTGCGCCCAAGAAGCCTGCTGCTGGTAAGGCTGCTGCGCCCAAAAAGCCTGCTGCTGGCAAAGCTGCTGCTAAAGCCAAGGCCAAGGCAGAGCCTGCTGCTGGAGCTAAATTGAAAAGGGGCAAGTCGACTGAGGCCTTGGAGGTAGAAAGTGCTGCAGAGAAGATGCAGCTTCAGCAGCGTGTCTTGAACCTCATGAAGTACAGGGCCAACCACTCCAAGGATGCAGAGAAGAAGTCACAGGCTCAGCAGTTTTTGGACATGTACTGGAGCAAGACAGCGACTGAAAAGGAGGGCCTGCTCAAAGAGTTCGAAGCTGCTGGCGGCAAGAACAATACCCAGTGGCTCATGAGTGTGGAGAACCAACACACGGATGCTACGGAGTCCCGTGACAAGCTGCGCGAAGGTTTTTTTACAAGGACTCTTTTGAAACTAAACTCCCACAGCGGTCCCCACCCCCAAGACAGAAAAGAACATTTTTTGTTTGCTGCCCTGCCAGGAACCAGATTTTGGAGATGAACGCCTTCCAGCCGGACTCGATGACCTTTGAGCGCAAGGATTCTCTGGTGCAGCACCTAATTGCTGAGTCGGTCGAGAAGTTTGCCTTCAAAGCCGAGAAGAAAGAGCACCCTGAGGAGAAAGAGTTGGATAAGTTCATGTATGTCTTCTACGGTGGCAACTTTGTGGACCACTTAAAGCGACAGGAGCAGAAGGTCAATGTCTACAACCTTGATGTCCAAAAGGGCAACAAGAGGCTGAAGTTGCTCCAAAATGAGACCGAAGTGAAGTTTGAGTCCGAAGGCCTGTGCAAGAACATGGAGGCGCTGAAGCGCGAGAAGCTGAAGCTCAAGGCCCCCTTTGACAAGCTGGAGAACCTGGAGGTGGCGCTACGTGTCAAGGCCGACACGGATAAAGCGCTGGAGCCGAAGCACCGTGCAGTCTCCAATGCCAAGACAGCCTTGTCTTCCTTGCTCGATGGTTTGCGGGTCCTCATGAAGCGAGCCGAGGCCTTCAAGGGGGACGAAGAGCCGAAGATCCTGCTGGAACTGGAAAGCCATTTGACGACACCGATGCCTGGAGGAAGAAGGCTTTGGGCTCTGCCATGCCTTTGCCCCGTGGGGTGCTGCTGGGAATCAAAGGTGATTGGTCAGCCCTCAAGTCTGTCTTTCGCTTCCCTGGCTGGCGCGACAAAACTGGCTGCTGCTATCGATGTGATATGACGCCAGACCGCATTCGCGAAGTGGCCTCCAACTCCGACTGGCGACAGCCCAGCCACCGCCTCTGCCATGCTGATCTCTTGGTCAGGATGGTGGCTGATGGGAAATCGATTTCTCCAGCCTTCAACATTCCATTTGTCACCACCGAAACCTTCCAAATGGATTGGCTCCACACCACTGACTTGGGCATCTCCTTGGAATTCTTAGGGGGCATCTTGGCTTGGGCCTGCGATTACCTCGAGGGCAACCAAGCGCAAAAGTGCAGCGCTCTACACTTGCGTATGAAGGCCTACTACAAGAGAACCTGCAAGACTTCTTGCTTGCTGGAGCTCAAGCCCACAATGATCTGGAAGCAGCCTGGCGCCTATGCCCGCTTGCGGGCGAAAGCCGGTGAAGCTAGGGACCTCATTGATTTCGCGGTCGAGGTCACAAACGAGCTCTTCGACCACACACAGCCTGCGGCCGCCACTGCAGCAGCAGCCGCCCTGCAGTTGCAGGTCTGCTACCAGCAGCTGAGCAAAGAGGCCTTTCACAGAGAACTTCTAGAACAGGCTGCCCTGCGCTTCGCCCTTCTCTATGTCGCGCTGGGTGATTACTCCGCGGCTCATGGCTGGAAGACTTTTCCGGCCAAGCCAAAGCTGCACGCCTTTCTCGAACTTGTCCAGACTAGCACTCCGCCGTCTGCCTTCTGGACATACACTGAGGAGTCATGGGGCGGTAGGATTGCACTCTTGGCCGAGCGCAGAGGTGGGGGAAGCACTGCAAAAGCAGTGGGGCTCTCTGTGTTTGACCGTTTTGCTGCACAGCACGATGTGCCGGAGCTCTGAAGTGGACTCTAACATGGAAAATATTTAAGGGATGTTGACTGGCAAGAGAAACGACATATATATATGTCGTTTCTCTTGCCAGTCAACATCCCTTAAATAAGGGCTTTTGGAACATCCCTTAAATAAGGACTATAGTCTCTAATTTAAAGCTTAAAGCCTTAAATAGAGGAGGTACCTTCTCTATTTTAAGGGGTTTAACCTCTAATTAGAGTCTATAGACCTTATTTAGAGGTTTTTCATTGAAAAAAATAAAGACTATAGTCTTTAAATAAGGGTTCAACCTCTAAATAGAGACTTTTGGAAGATCAGGGAGGACATCAACACATCGATGGCGTCCTGCTCTTCAATCGGGTCTTCATTTTCACCCAACTGGCCCTCACCCATCTCTGCCAGAAGGACATCCTCGATGTCACCTGCATCATTGTCCTCCGGGCATGGATCATGATCAACAGCCGCAACATGCGAGCGTCCGGTGTATAGGCCCTCTGGATAGGTGGTTCGTAAGGCAGCTGCTACATCTGCTTCTTCATACGACTGTCTGGCTGCTGCCATCACCACGGCTTTCTTGTCTTGCGGGAGCTTGGCAAAACGAAGCAGCAAATAGCCCCTTCAGCCTCAGCAGCCGAGAACGCAGCACGTGCCTTCCCTGTATAAGCTGATGTTGCTTCGCCCTTCTCAATCCGCAGCTCAAAAACCTTGTCCAGCACTTCGCCTATCCGGTCATGAATTGCTTCCTCAGGGAATCTGTCATCCAGCACCTGGTAGACGAGGTCTTGTCCGCCAGGTTGTTCCAGGTCATCCATGTTGACGGTATCGAATGACCTGAGGGCTGTCCCATCCAACATTGTGAAAAGCAATGCTCCAAACACTGACTCATCTGTACCTCGAGCACGTTGCACCGCCAGATAAGCCCTCGACCAGCGTTTCCAAAGCTTGTAGTCACGCTGTGGATCTGTCCCATCACCGCTGAAGCGCTTCACAGCCGATTCGCTCTTCTGTTGCTCTGCCATCTGATCACTCTTTTCTCACGCGGGCCCCCTTAGGGGCTCCGCTACCAGTGCAAACTGGCAGCCCAAAACCAACGGTGTCACTCCTGTGACCTCCAACCGACGATGCACCGATCGTTCAAAGCGCAGCTTTTCCGCTCATGGCCTCGTCGATGCGCCCCGGGACCTTCCAGGTCCAAAGCATGCTACTGGCCTAAGCCAAAGGACATCGGCATTCGAGCGTCCAGGTCAACCTGTCGAGAACTGCATATATAGTATGTATACATGTATATATATAATATATATGTATGTATGTATATCTTAAATTGTATATATATATATATATATCTAATTCGCCGTTTTGGGCTCTCTCAAACAAGCACTAAACCTGGAAATCCAAAAGCTTGGAAAGTATTCTTGCTGGCTGTGTGAGACACTCATGCTCGCTGCACCCCAAGCGCGATCGCAAACCACCAAGAAACCAGGCGGTATCTGCAAGTGCCTGCTCAACGGTTAGACCTCGTAAGCTTGAGCCTGGCACAGATTCACCGTAGTAGCGGTGCTCAAGGAACACCACGAACGCTCCAAGTGCCTGCGCATGCTCAAAAACTGCGCCGGAGGCATTGTAGAAGGTGCCCACAGAGCCCTCACCGCCAAAGAAAAAGAGGATAGGATTTCCAGTCTTCCACCATTCTTTGTAGGTGAGAACCTTTTGTTGGAACGTCGCATTGTTTGTGAAGTCAAAGTTGTCCACGAAGGAGGCCACGTGAGAGACTTCGGGCGGAAACCTCTCCAATGCGCCCCTACCATCGCCCACCACGGGAACGGATAAAGCCGCGAAAGCAATGCAGCTGAACAGCGTGTGCATGACCTGCGTACGGCGCCGCGTGGAACGCGGAAACGACCTACAAACGCGCGTTGCACGTGCTGAGCCAACACTCAGTCTCCCCAAACAAACACGACGGTCTTGCGGCGTGGTGTTCGCCCGATCTCGCAGGGAGCGAAGGGATGCCGCGGCCTCCAAGCGTTGACAACGAGCAAGGAGACCTTCAATCAGGGCATCCTGGCGGGGAGACAGACACATCGCGAGCAAGAAGCGACCCGATGGAAGACCGTGCTTGGCTGCAAGGATCCGCAGAGGGATCCGCAGGGATCCGCAAGGCCCAGTCCAAAAGCAGTGAAAAGCAAGACAAGCACCAAAAAGCAAGAACAGCAGGGGAAACCAAAGAGAAGCAATGTTGAAAGCAAGGAAAAGCGAGGAAGAACAAAACAAGCACACACAGGAAAAGTAGCAAGAAAAGCATATGGAGAAATCATAGAGAAGGAATGAACAGCCAAAAAAGCAACAAAAAGCATATTCAACAAACAAATCCCTGAACGCAACACAAAAAATATCAAACAATCATCAAACAACATAACTCTCTCCCCAACAGAGTGGCATCAGGAACAAAAAACAGTGGCACATCTCCAAACGGAATGACCAGGACCAGCAGCATCCATTTGGACCGCAAGGATGCTTGTTCTAGACCCCCCCCAACTGTTGATGTTCCTTCAGCACCCAAACTGGCTGGTGCACAGTGTCGTCTTCCTGACCGGACCGTAGACTGATGCTGTGACAGCCGTCCGCCGTTTCAGCCCGTCCTGTGCGGCGATCACGGAGAGTGCCTCAGAGGCGACAGCGAGGGCTTTTCTGAAGACACACTTGTCCAAACAGCGATGAGTGAAGCGGACATGGGATGACCACAACGATTGATGGAGCTGGGGATGACCAACTTGAAACTGGGAAAAACATATTAAAAGCTTTGTTATTGTAAAAGTGCCTTGTGTTTTTATAAAAGTACTT
>CAXAMN010007446.1:942822-1024940 GCA_963970005.1 Durusdinium trenchii | reverse complement strand
AGCTTACCTGGTTCAAAAAGTAACTGTAACAGTATCAAGTTGCTTTGAATTGGTGACTTTTGGCTTTTGTACTTTGGTTTTGGAATGTAAGTTTTTGGTTTTGGCAGTTTTTCCAAAGTACTTTTATAAAAACACAAGGCACTTTTACAATAACAAAGCTTTATTAGCAATGAAAGAGCTAGCTCAGCTGTAACGTTCTGCTTTAAACGAGCAGGGAGGGGAGTGCTTTGTTTGAGGAAAACTAGCATGGTACCATCCTGCATGCCCCTGTCATCTCCGGTCCTCTATCATTTCAGTGAACATGGCATGGTGGTTTTCCCCGCTGATGGCACCTGACCTGGATAGAAGCTAGAAAACATTATTAATTATATAGCCCAAAGAAGAACATTGCCGCCAGGGAGTGCCAGCATTCAATGAATCTTAAGTCAATCAATCATAAATCAGTATATCTGGGCAGTCTGGGCTGCCCTGACATTGCCATCCTCCGGTGCATGAAACGCTCGACTCCCCCTACCACTGTCGACAGCGTGACTTCCGTTCCTGACCAACAACTCCACATGACCCAAACTCGAGGACACTGACAGGGACCAAATACAAGCACTGTCCATTGGGTCGACCCTAATTTCCTAATGAAAAGGTCAAACGGACAAGCACTGAGCTTTTCGACTGACCTGAAAAAAATGGTCAGAGAGTTTGGTCTTCCTCTTCCAAAAGCTTTCCTTCCCTCTTGAACGAAGAAAACATAGATCCGCTCCTTCAGCCGAGCGGTCCTGGCTCGTTGGCGAATTGATGCACTCGACGGACTCGTTTTGACGCAGCTGATTGGAACCAAGCGAAACGAGTCCATGAAACATCGCGAGTTTCGCCAACGTCACCATGGCTTTCGATCTTCATCAATCGTCCAAAAATGCTTCTCATTGGTGAAGGCCAACACGAACGTGCGCCGTCTCGCCTTTGCGACGAAGCGCTCCAGTGTGTGCCTCACCGCTGCGGTAACTTGCATGCCAAAGAACACTCAACGCTCTTTTGAGGAACAGCGCGTTTTGGAATGGCCATGCACTTGCACATACTTGCACTATCATGCGCTCAACTGAGCTCATCAAGAGTGGGCGCGCCATTTTAACCGAATCAATCACCCTTGATATATAATCCTGAAACAAAAGTTTGTGATCCCGTTTCTATCCGTTTCTTCCGTCCAATCACCACCGAATGAGCTGCGTATGCGGTTTCCTGCGCCTCGCCGCGGTGATCGAGGCCTGTCTGACTGAGGCCCAAACGTCCGTGTTTTCTTTGGGTCCGTGCTACTGTTAAGGGCAGGAAGTACAAGGAGCTGAAGTGCAATCGGTTTCTTTCAAAACTGATTGGATCGGCTTCAAAGCATTTAAACAATCAGAAGGCATCAATATGCATCAATGCTTTCGAAATCCAAATCCATCATTCATCCTATTCACCACCTCATCGTGTCACTTCGTTCACTACGCCAATGAGCGTCCCGGGCGGCCCGGGCGAAGAAAGCGGAGTCCAAAGCGGAGGTGTCCAAATGTTGTACTCCTCCCAGTCTGAAGCTGTGGATCGAAACATTCGGTGACTGGGAATTCGTCATGAGGATCCAGGTGGTGAAGGTCTTGATATCATTTTGATTCATTTTGCCAAAGTCACATGCTTGGTGCGTGACCCCAACTTTTTGTTCATGGTCATTCAGTCATTCAGGCAAAATACGGGAACTGCAGAAGGTCAAGTGCCCTTGCCATGTGGCATGGCCATATGGCCATGGGTCATGGGTGAACCAATCTATCCAATAGGTCAATGAGTCTCCTAACACCGTAGCCTGAGAAATCGTTACTGGGTTTTGACATTTGGTCAGCCATCACTTGATCCGCTTCCCAGTCCTCCACCTGGACATTGAGCAAATCCGCCTGGGATCTGTCGCTGGCCGCGCCGCGCGGTTGCCGCTGAACACCCATGAGTCATTCATCTTCAGTTCTTCATGGACCATTTGATCTCCGTCGTTCTATCATCCATTTCATCTTCCCTTGTGTCTCCGTCATGGACGACCTCCGAAACGATCCCCGCGCGGCACAGGATCGATCCGGCAGCTCCTCGTCTTCTCTGTCGCTCCGTCTCTCGCTCATTGGCGCGAAGCGGAAAGGCGCAGGAGAATGATATATTATATGAATATATGAATTTATATGATATGTATATATATATATATATGCATGTCTAATATGTTCAGAGCCTTTCAGATCAGCTCGCGCTAGCTTGCCAATGTACAGGTTCCAAGTCAGCTTAGCTTTGTAGGCACACAAAGAAATGGTCAGGGTGGCTCGCAAGTATTACCTGACGCTGGAGCTGGTGAAGAAGAAACTGGAACTTGTAGTTGTGCATCAATGTTAAGCTTCACAAGACTTGCATATTCTGTGCATTTGGACCAACGTACTCAGAGTTCAGATGTAACGGGTCAGAGTTCATCGCAGTACAGAAACAAATAAATTTCATTGCGATGTAACGGATCAGAGTTCATCGCACATCACGTCAGTGCATATTTATTATGTACAAGTCTAGGCGACAAACTTGTCCTTTGCACAGGGTGTGGGTTTGATAAAGCCCGTTTGAAGTTCATCCTAAACATGCTCAGCTATAACACTGTGAGTCGGGAATGCCTTTAAACTACACCAAAGACCTTGGTGGAGCAGCAACGGTGCGTAACCTGTGGCGCACCGTTGAACCCTCAAAAGCTCCAAATCCCAAAAGGGCAACGAAGCCATTGATCATCCTCAACAGAAAAAGGACCAACTGAGCCGAAGCCATTGATGCCGCCCATCGGATTAAGAGACGCAGTTGGTCGCTTCTTTGGAACGATCACGGTCGCTTTTTTGTTGCTCCCTCTCGTGAGCGCAATTGGTGGTGCACATCCAGTGCACCGATGCCCGTCTGGAAGTCGTTTTGTGATGCCGTAAGCAAAGACTGATAGATAGATGTGGTTGATGAGCAGTTAGTAGCTTCGAGGTTGCTGTTCACTCTCCTTGTGCTGATTACGCAGGATCAAACATTGAGCACAAGTTCGTACAATGTCGCAAGCATTACTGTAGAATCTAGAATCTAAGCCTCCTTGTGGATTTCCCTTTGCGTGGCATACTGAAACTTGATTCAAATCTGAGAAATTCTGTGACCTCCTTTGGCTGGGGGAGGTAGGCCAACCAGCTGATTTGTCCAAACAATCAAACGGCTGAGGCACTTGAAAGTGCGCCTGCTCCGATGAAGGTCTTCAGTGCTGGTGTCTGCATGTTTAGCGGTTAGGTAGGGCATCATGAGGTCGCGATCAAGTCATATCAAGTCCATATGCTCGTCAGCTGCATGGTGCTGTTGCAATCAGGCCTTGTTGCCCTGTTGCCCATATCAGGGTGGTAAAGTTGCAGGACCAGGGACCAATGCGTTTCAACCAAGTTCAAGTATGATGTGAAGAACACATTCCACTTTAGCCATGACCTGTTGCCGCGGCGGGCATGAAGCGAGCTTAAGTCCGAACAAACTCCCACATACACCTTCACTGTAAACATTCGCTGTTGGGGTCTCTCAACAAAACTCGCCATCTCCACTGTCAACGTACCCTCCCTCATAGCAACTATATAATGGAATGAAAGGATTGGAGGACGACCTTCCTGGTGACAGCAGGTGTTCCTTATGGCAAATATCGTGGGGTTGCTGGTTAGCCATGTTTGGCTGACGCTTGATGGTTGCTGGTGGTCCCAGCAAAAGGGAACATAATCCCCTGTGGAGTTACCGGTGAATGTCGGGAATCAAATTCTTTAGCGATAAAATGAAAACCAACCTCAAAGGGCAGAATAAACAACTATAGAATAACATCTCAACCTATTGCAGTGCTGAGAACCTGTTCCCTTTAAAATGGTTCAGCTCAACCTTTTGAACCTTCTGAGCAGAGCTATTGTTCTCCTCATACATGTTACCACAATTTGGGAAAAGCAATGATACAAATCCAAGGTTGAAGTCGATTCTATAGAGAAGTTGAGGCAATATGAAGGTTGAAATTGACTTTGAAAAATGATTGTACAAAACTGGCACTACTCCAAATTCTGTCTGTAGAATCACCACTCCATAAATTCTCTATAACATGTAATAGCTCAACCTATTGGGCATCATGAAAAATCAACTTGTGAATGCACTGGCTTTTAGGCTAGCCTTTTTCGGGTAGGTTGATATCTCGTTCTAGAGAAAAGGTGTCTATAGAATCGGTTTATTCCGCAGGGGATGAAACATAGAAGCTCTGCCGGGTGTTGAAGGAACTTGGTGGTTCAGTTCAGCCTTTGGATCTTTTTCGGATTTTCACGGTGCAGCACCATGCGCGAATGTTGACGTATGGACTTGTAAACACCCCGACTGTGCTCTGGAGAGGTGATTGAACCGCCCGCAGCCATCTACAATTCCTGGTCCGCAGGGATTCAACAATGATTGCACGCTGCACGGGTTTCGGCACTATAATTGCAGGCGGAAAGCCACTTGGGCTGCCTTTAGGAGGATTCACTATGCGGTAAAGCAGCGAACAATGATCATCATTAGCAATTAGTTCGCAGCTGCCCCTAAGTACACTTCGTTCGTCTTTGATCGGTTCTTCCGCCCTCATCAGTCGTTGCCTCTTAGGGTTGACCAAAAAGGCCGAAGACACGAATGGCTGAGGTCAAAAAGACTCTTCAAAGCAAGCTGCGGTCCTGGAGAAAAAACAACGAAGGCAAACTGCATATTTCGCGTGTTTAAACATGTTGTGGTTGATCGCGGGTTGGTAGAAAACACACATGATGCTGACAAAATGCTAAAGAAAAATAACAACATGGAGTTGTCACGAGGAGAACTTCAAGTGTCAACAGAACCTTTGAGTACCTGTCTTCAGCCTCATGCCAGCCGCATGTGGTGCCACAGAAATCTGTGGCACTCAATAATCTTCAATGGATTGGTGATCAGGCGCGATCAGGGATCTCAATGGTCAGTGGTCTAAATTAGGTGCATTGTGCCTTGAGAAGTCTAAATTAGGTGCATTGAGCCTTGAGAAGTTGTCTGACAGACTCGAGTTATGGTCTTTTTCGCGCAAAAGAAAGTGCAAAGTGACTGAACTGACAGAATACAATCAAGCCTATTTCATCCTATTTCGCCCGTCAACCAATCCACCGCAGCTATCACTGAGACAACTGCACTTCCTGCAAATGCAACCAATGTGGCGGCTGAGTGTAAGTATGAAACGTGATCGTAGACCTGAGAAACTAAGCGTTGCACATCGATGCTGTGAGAGTTTGTTCAACATGTCTAACGAAGCTAAGTTGTGGGAAGAAGCCAGGCAGCCGGGCAAAAGGTCAAGGGCTAGGTAGCTACAGTACTGAGAGTACTGCATTGAAGGCCGGTGCCTCCGAGGTTTAGTTGTGATTTTCAGTGTCTGCAAAACTCAGCAGCTATTGGCGGCTAGTTTGGTGAGTGTTTGAACAAGACGCAGCAAATGTCCGCGCACCTCAACTCTCTACAATGCTATGCTTCCTTGAAGTCTGAAGATGCTTGCGTGGAGCCACACTGACTGTCGCAAAAAAGCCCATGCACACAGGAAAACGAGGTGGGCTGATGAGCATGGTGGCTGCAGTGTGTTCTTTGTCACTCTTTCCATGAACCCCCCAAAACAAAACATACCAACGGGGGAGGGGGGGAGTCTGGGAGGGGCTGTTCCGTTCAAACTGGTTGATGCAAATTGATGCAGCCAAGTTTGAGGGGGCCGCCCAAACAAGGTCGACCTCCAAAACAGACCCAAAACTCTTCGGCCCGGAACGCGCTGTAGCCACCGGAGCCCGGTAGAGTCGTCGGGTTCCGACAAAGGACTGGAAGGTCCAGCAACAACCACCCTTCTAGCATGTTTTTGTCCGGCCTAACAGGGTCAAAGGTTGAGTCTTTCTGAACTTGACCTAGGACCTAGGGGTAATGGTATTTGGATGATCATTTGTGGCTGGTTGGGGAAGGATCCAATCCAGCCCAAGGAGGTGAGACCAAGCTGCGGAAAACAGATTCAGACTTGCCAACGCAGGAAGGCCAAACTGACTTGAGAGGTGCCATGTGCCATCGCCCCGTTTTTGGATGCTCTTTGTCTCATCTTGTCTCTGTCTCAGGTGAAGAAAAGAAAACGCACATGGCTGTTAGTGAAGCCTACCCTACCAAACCAGGTAGGTTAAGATCCCTTCTAGAGTCTAAAGAAGTCGGTTCATTTTCAGGGGTCAAGCAGGGTGTCCGGCTTTTGACCCACAGCCATGCGTCTTCAAAGATCTTCAAAGCATCTCTGCTCTTCATATTTGCACTCCCCCGCCCCCACCCCACGGCTGGACAAGAAGTGGGGAGCCATGACTCTGGCGAAGCCAACAGCTCAGCACCTGGCACCTCTCTCATGGCACCCAGAAAAGCTATCACAAGCAGTTTCCCTCCACTTCGGGATAGGCTGCTTGACATTCAGTCACCATCGCGATAGTCATGAGAATAAATTTTCGTCTCAAACCACATGATCACACGACGTCACTTCCTTCGCTGGTTTGATCGCGAAACTCTTCGGATGTCTGGGCTGGTCGAGTCCGTGCGCTCGATGACATATCCGTCCCAGTTCCACTATCGCGTGCAACCAACAGGATCGTGCGTTGGCCTCTATCAGTGCGGGTCGGCGTCAGCCGTATGCCTGCCAGCGGGTGGGTTGTTGGGTGTTTTTTGCTTCAAAGCAAGTAGTCGGACGGAGTGCAGCATTTGCACCCACACACACCAGAAATGGATTCTCAGAGAGTTCCAGGAAGTAACTATGTCGTCACATTAGAACACTGTGCATCTACTTCACCCATCTTCGCACTTGAAGATGGCTGACTTCGCTGCTTGGTCTCTGTCCCTCGTCTCAGTCCTCGAGGGCGTCAATTTGACAAACTGGGCAAATGCGATTTTTCTGCAGCCACGGGGTCACCTCGGCTGGGGGCTGGAAGCCTGGGGAGAGGCTTCTTGGCGGAAGGCACAGGTGTCACGAGACACTTCTCCTGGAGTTTCATGTGCCATGGGCATTCAGCAGGAGAAACAAAAACATGGATGACTGATGATTGGTTCAGGTCTCGATCTGTTGCTGCACGCATCCCCCATCATCTCCCAATCTCAAACGACAGGATTTGACTGGATGTGTCTGAAACCGGGATTGCGTTGCGATTGGCTCAACCTGCTGGGTTCCCCAACGCATTGGGTATGAAAAAGATGCAAGCCTCGTTTCTTGAACAACATCGAGGCAAGAGACATAGCACTTGCAGCTCCCTTGGTAATAAGAATGCTCCTAGTAGTGATGCCAGGAGGAGCCCCCAGTAGCGATGGCCTTGCTCCTAGTAGCTTCTTGCTCATAGGAGTAAGGCCAGGAGCGTTGCAAGGGAACACATGCAGAACTATTCACCGTCCAAGATCTTCTGAGTACCTCGTGCAAAGCGAACTTCACACGGTCTGACGTCTGAAGGGACCTAAGTGTTTTTTGTTGTAAGCAAACATCTTGCCAATGCTGTCTAGACCATAATTTCAATGACTGGTTTTGCAATGAAATCGGATGCATCACCATCTTGCTAAGGCCCAAAGCATGGTAGTCGAATAAGCTCGTCTCCTTCTTCATATTCAACAAGACCTGGCCAGCGGTATACACTGGTCGTTTGCTTTGAGGCAAATACCACCTCTTTCAGTCGAAACTAGCTCGCCACCGCAGTGTAAAGATTGCGAAACATCTTAGGGGAACAAAACGTTGCCAAACGTGGTCACTACTGTACACCAAACCAGAGCTGGTGAACGGTAAAAAGAACATGTACCGTTCGGTCCGGTCGGTGGTCGACGCTGCTGAAGAAACAGAAGGCGTGGGTTGGACTTGCTGAGCTGGCGGCAAATCTCGCATTCGGACAAGTCTTTGTGACCTGGGCTACAAAAACACAGCACCTTTGCTGGACAGCACAGCCCACCCGCACTGATGTGTCACTGGGAGAGCTCAGTAACGGCACTGAACATGAATGAGGTGGTGAACATGCAGGATTCAACATGGACATTCAGCACAAACCGCTCACTATTCCGGCTTCATCTCATTATGACCATTGCTTCTTGAAGAGGCACGTGTATATTATATATATATATATATATACGCACAGCTTTGTGCAAGTCAACTATGCTTGATTGCTTGATATTTAAGTTCAAGGTTTCTCGGCAACAACCATACTTCAATGCCTCCGACATGGGCAGTCAAACTTCTATTCATATCTCACAGGCAAGGGCCAGAAGCCAAAGAACCATCTTCAGGCCTTTCAACAGGACTTCTTTTTTCAACACTCGCCTTCATCTCCACGATCCACGGACATGAGGGCCAAGCGAGCATGATCAAAGGTATCTCGCGGGAGCCTGGGCAGCGCCAACGAGTCACAAAACCAGTTTGGGGTAGGCAGATTCCGCATATCATTCCGCATGTCCAGGCCAAATCCCCTGCTTCCTCCATGTTTACTCAGTGACTTGAAAAACTTGGGTCAACTTCGGTCACCTCGCCCTTTAAAGCCACGCGAGTCTCGGTGCCCGTGTCATGCCCAGTCCTTTCGATCACTTCTTTTTCGCTCAACATTGTGGGCGCGGGGGTCCGGCGGGGGGCACGGGGGGCAGCCGTGGGCCCCGCCGCGAAGCGACGAACGGTCATCGTGCTCGTGGCCTGGGGCGTCGGTGTGGACGATGGGACCTGACTTGAAAACAGATGATGCATCAAAATGCAAACATGGCGAACTTTCAAACCAATAACCTTATAGATCCTTTTAGTTGTCCTCGAACCTGCTCGCGAGTTGTCCTTTCGCACATCAAGAATGGATTGTGATTGGTCGCTGGTCCAACCAAGGCTATATACATCCATTCTGCCTACAGGAAAGTGTCAACGCCTATAGAGCTGCGCACATTCACGCAAGGCACTCAAAAGCACTCTCGATACAGGGCTGAAGCGGGAGCGGCAGCAAAACAGGACATCTGCCTACTACCTGCAAGACCCAAAGCTGGAAATGCATGTACATTTCATTATTTGCGCCGTTCTCGGTTCTCTTACCGGTTCAACTGCAAAGGGAAGAACGTTTACGCATTATTGTTGCGGTCCGAAAATAGCTCAAAGTTGTTAGAATGGTGGTATGATGGGCTTCCATTGGGAGGTTTGCAAACTCTGTAAGATAATAAGGTCAAGTCAGCGATTGACGCCTTATGAGACTCCAAACCCTGCGTCTCTGTTGGGCAACCCGTTGTGGCATTCCTGCATCTTCCCCGCAAATGGCACAGAAAGGCATCAAATTTTCTTACTAGGGCGGAAGCCCGGCGACGTCCTAATCCGCTTCCGGGTCCCTTGACTGGGTTTGGAGTTCGTTCACTTCCAGAGGTCAACGAGTCAACGGGGAGATGCAGGGTCTGGAGTTTGATTCGATCAAGCGTCATGAGAGTTTAGGGCGTCAAGATTGTCGCACTATGGTTGTTTTTGAGAAGTACGCAGAGTAAAAGGTTACACAGAACAGAGTAGAACAGGGTACACAGAAATAAAAGGTTGAAAGTTTGAAACATATGTTTTGGTCAGGTAAGTTCTCACAGGGGGAGTTTATAACAATGAGCACACACCAATCCTAGATGGGTTTCAGGTGGTTCACCCCTTGTCGCATCTCCGACAGCACCTTGTTGCAACCCAAAACAAGTTGATCTCGGCACGTGGCCTGCTGACTTGCAACAAATTCTAGCAGTTGGTGCGGGGACAATTTCACACGGGGTGAGTATGTGTGCTTTAGACTGCTGGGCAAACTGGACCGGTCAAAGAGTTCAAAACATCAAATGCAAGTGATTTCAATTACGATCAAAGCTTCCAAGGCTAATGAAATCAATATATATATATATATATGTGTATATATATATATCAAAATGGAATCAATCTGAGTCTGTAGATGTGGTCTGAACCATCATCGTTTCCAGTTGGCCAACGGTTTGACGCTTTTCAAAGTTCTTTGCTCCTCCACTCCCCAGTTGGCCATGTGCTGGTGTTTGCTCCTCCAGCATTGAAAACGACGCACTCACTGCATCTGGCTGTAGAGCTTCCTGGCGGCCAAGCCGTTCAGCCGGTCTGGTCTCGCAAGTGCCCAAGCAAGTAAGGTGCATCAATTGGCGAACAAAACATGCGACAAGGGCTTCAAACTGACCTGGAAACTGATGTCTGAACCAGCTATTTGGGAGCTCCGGCATGTCTCACAAGCTCTTTGGTGCCCACAGGTTTGAGAAGAAAAGGAAGTCAAGTAGTACGGGAGCATAATGTTTCAGGGCAACGTGGTCGAACAAATTATAAAACACCTTATACCTTGGATAAGCATGTTCAAAACATGAAACCCATGCTTTGACAAACAATAGTATACATAACCCAGACACTCCATGTATGCCATATATGCCTACATTGGGCCCTCAAACCACCCCAATGTAGGCATATATGGCATACATGGAGTGTCTGGGTAATACTGTTACTCTTTGTCCGCAAACTCTAGACCACAACAAATCACTTGTGCGTGACAAGTGCTGCCATGATCTGCCATGTGCGGAACCCAAACGACGCAGAACCCCGGCAGAACGCCCACCCGTTCTGTGCGGTGAAAACACCGCCGGATCGCCTGGCCAAGCTGCTGGCTTCGTTGATGTTCCGCATCTTCACACAAACGCCGACAGCATGGTTGTCTCGGGAACGAACGAAGCAAGAAGAGCGTGCGTGTTGTTGGACTTCCCCCCGTTTTTCGGTGGGCTCGGGGAGGTGGAGACTGTTGTCACATGTGAGTTAGGAACTCAGGAATCTGAGGACTATTTTTCTTTGCCAATGTAAAAAATAATTAGAGAACGTTCAAGCATAGAGTATCATAGAGTGATATAGCTCTTTGTGTTGTCGGGTTGATCGGAACACGAAATCCGAATCCTATGGTGGTTGGCAATGTTGATGGAACAACCCCCAAAAAGAACAACAGCAAACGTGCTGATGTCTCGAGGGCTTCAATTTCAGCGTGAGCATACGTGGAGCATTCAAGAAACGTTGAGAAACCCAACAGTTTGTTCAATTTCAATTCAACAGCAGAACTAAAACCTGCCAATGTTGATTCTCAAACAAACACAGAACCAGTAGAGATAACGCATGTGCTTGACCTATGGGCCATCCCGCAAAAACTGACCCCGTAAACTTACACGTGTTCACACTTGCAGCTTGGATTTAAAACAAACGATATGTATAATATACTGTATACTTATGCAATGTTATGCATATATGAGTATATAAAGAAATACATAACATATATAGTAAACTTAATAAGGTTCCTCCGTTTGGCAATGCAGCACTTGACCTTGAAGTTCCTTTCACCTGCACATGACCGGCCCAAAACACCGACGGCTCCCGGTCGCACCCGAGATCCCGATCCCTAGCGAGGTGCTGTTGGGCATTGCGTGAAAGGATGCGTAAGAGCAGAAGGACTGCAAATGCAAATACTTGACCTAGAAAACATCCAACAAGGCACATGCCGCTAATCAAGCTGATCCAAGCTCAGACAGCTGATGTGGGGTGATGGCACTGTCTCATCATGCGAGCTGCAAATTGAATCTTCTCTGGGGTGAAAACACAAAAGCATGACACAGGAAATGAGTGCAAATTGACCCAGGTACGAACTGAAAAACAAATAACAAACTCAAGGGAATTGAAAACAGTCTCTGCATTCAAACCAACACTTCGCATAATTTCCATACATCTCCATTCATCTCCACACGTTGTCGTTTCAAGTGGCGCTAGCTGTGTGTGAGCCGTGGAAACACTGGTTCATGGAGCCACGACTCCTTGGCAGCGCGGGGCCACGACTCCTTGACATTGAATATACACTTTACCGTAAATGTAATGATTGTCATGCGCCACCTGCCAATGTTAGATAAGGTCAACATTGCATCATTCATTGGCCGGCTGGTGCTGTCACCTCTACCGCTACACTACACTACCTGCAGTGCAAGCTCCAATGTCAAACCCAGCCACACACGAGACTGGTACATGTTCCAGCTATCTCTCAGAAGCATCTCAATCACCTTGGTGATGAGCTTCCAAAGCTCAAGCTGCTCTGCTTTGGTACTACTTGGATTACTTAAAATTACTTAAACCTGGGCAACATAGCACGGAAATGAACCACATATGCCAAATAGGTCCATTCGCCACAACAGGGGCACAAGTGTTCGTTCTAATGATTCTGCCATGAGCTGCCACCGTAGCTTCATGCCTCCAGGATTCAGAAACCAACTGATACCTTTTCTTCAGGAACCGAAGGAAGCACTTGTACAACGAATGAAGTAAGAACTCCGAAGCCTTCCCTGATCACCCAAGTCCCCAACAGGTCGATTTGGCGGACAGAACCCCAAACAACCACTAGATTTAAAGGTTACACGCAATATCATACAACTTATATATAAATAAACAGGTGTGGATTTACATGCTCTTGATTATAACTACAATGTTATACCTCATGCTCTGTAAGCATCTTATACACAATGTCAAGTAAGTTTGTGCATGTCTCCTGTCAATCTTTCTGGCCCAGGCCACTGACACGGCGTTGCCACATTTCTTCAGATCCGCCGGCGTTCCGTAGTAGGCCTTCGGAGCAGTCCTCAAAAGGGGGAAGACGATGTCACGTGGACGTTGCGAAACCCGAAAACCACTGGTGCAGCTGGAGGAAAACATGATCTTCCAGTTTGGTCCATGCCATCAGGTTCTGATGGTGGGAAGTCCCTTCTTTCGGGTGTTAGCCGGGGGATGTTCCCCCACAACGAAAGGAGAAGTCACATGGAGAACGAGACATCATAGGCAATTCATAGAAAAAATGGCCATGCGAGCCGACGATGGTCTATCTATTGCAGTAAAAGTCTTTATGCAGTTGGTGACGGCTTCTGGAGGATGAACACCTGACGAACTCCGCTCAGTGTTCGGATGCTTTGGGGATTCTCAGTCATTGCAGGGGGAACCACCTGAGTCAGAACACTGCATGCTCTTGCATGTGTCCATGCATCTCCATGCATGTCCTAGCATGTCTTTGCACTGACGCACTGGGACCAAAATCAAAAACATGGGTGACGGACTCCCTCGGTTTCCCTAGAAAGTGTCTTCGATTGGTGCGGAAACGAATCCCCAAACAAGCTTAAGGCTTCCCACTGACTGGCTTTCGATGGGTGATGCCATGCCGTGCCAGGGCTCAGCAGCACAGTAGAGGGGTGACATCCATTAGCGCGTGCCCGGTTCTTGAACGTGACGCTCTCGCTGGATTCCCAGACCACCTCACGTCAGGGCGCAGCAGGGATGTGTGGCCCGTGTGGGGCCTGAAGTTGGAGTGAAGGCAAGGAAACATATCCCTAGAACCTGATCGACCCCTGTTTGGGATCCAAAACATGGTCTTTTCCTATCAAAACCAGAGGTCCGATGGGTTCTAGGTATTATATATATATATATGTTTATACCAGGGCCTTCAAGGGGTGGTTAATGGACACCCCTTAACAGCTAAGGGGCTATAAATAGACACCCCTTGGAGGGTCCTGGTATATACATCCTAAATTTAGCAGTCCCGTGTGCTAATCTCATGTTGGAACGTTTCGGAGCTATCCGCCGACCTATCTTTGCGGACATCAGTCAAGGTACATTGCGACCACAGCCCTGCGGGCAGGTGCACTTCTTGCTCGCACATCCGGAGTTCCCAGCAAGCTTGCAAAAACACAGCTCCTGTGAGTAGGAGCGTCAGTGCATGTTCTTGGCGGACCTCTGCCCTGTCACTAAACATAAAAGGAGTTGAACAGCCAAGAGCAAGTAAAACAACTGTATACGCCTCTCTTACAACCACCATCTCTCTCTCTCTCTCTTTCTCTTCACAATGTCGACGTACTTTCTTTTTGAACCATAGTCATATAGTTATAATATATATATATAGTTGCCGTATGGTTGGTAGTTGCTGGTGGGTTGATAAGTTGCCTGGTGTTTCTGTAACACTTTTGAGTTTTTTGCACTTGTACTTCTGGTGTTTTCTCCGATCCCATGCTGAGGATTCGCGAATGCACCTGGTTCGGTAACAATGCGTTTGGGTAAGATGGAGGGTATTGAAGTTCAGCCGTTGTGATCGCAACAAAAATGCAGTTGCTCTTTTTCTGGAGCACTGACAGTCAAGCTGCATATAGCTGCCTGCCCCTGTGGGACTGCAGGCAGGTGTCAGCAGGTCAAATATAGTTGTACACTCCATGTCGATGACCTTTAGCTGCAGGTGCCAGAGCAGTGAGTTTGGTTGTAGCCCAAGCGCTTCAAAAAATCATAGTTATTTCATGTTATTCAAGTTGTCCACCGTAGTGGTGGACGATATGCACTTTGTGTAGTTGCTGCTCTTTCCTGGAAAGTGTTGTAGCTGCCGTTTTGCTGCGCCACAATGCCTTGGCACCTGCTTTTGTGTTCTTCTTTTTCAATGGCTTTCCCGTGTCGTACTTTCCAAGCTCCATTGGTTGGGATCCATTCGGTGTACTGCGGCAAGCAAGCCATCTGTAGTACATGGGATCCATTTGGTGTACTGCGGCAAGCAAGCCATCTGTAGTACTCCTCTCCCTCTTCGGGTTTCGTCTGGCCACGGTAGCTGCACCACCTGTGCAAATGTTGCAGCAAGGACCAGTATGTGGTGTGAGTCGTTGCCATTTCTGTTTTCGGTGCTCCAAGTCGGTGTCCTGTACTGCCACCGTCTCTGCTTTTTTGCATAGAACCTCCCTCTTGGCCCTCTTGTAGGCACAAATACATATAAGTCTGAGTCTTAAAGTGTTGACTCGGCTCCCCCACTGTGCATTGGCACCCTTGTATACAAGTGCTGCTCATACAGGTGCTGCTAGCTCGTGTCTGTTCGTCCGATCGTCTCGCCACGCCTGCGTCGCTCTGTCAAAGCCACGCACTTGTAGTGCTAACCGGCTAACCACTGCTTGTCCTCCTCATGTGGCCATTCTTGTATTGTCTGCTTGCTGTTTTTACTTGTGATATGGCTACAGTAACTATGCCACTATGTAGTGTGACACTCTTTGACATAATCATAGTCATAGAAGTGGCAAACCACCCGATTGCGAACTATCCTTGTCATCCGTGAGGGTCCATTCTCCACTTTCATTTAAAAAAAAACACGTCGGGGAGTGTGCGACACATGCACAGGGTTCGATGGGTAGTACGAACAAAGCACGATGTAGTTCTTGTCCTTCGGGCTATTGCCATAGTACTTGGAATATCCACAGCCTGCCTCAGATCAGCGACAGGATCCCCGAAAAACTGAACATGCGACCGCCTGCAACTTGCATCAACTTGCAAACATCTATATAAGTGACCAAAACCCGTTGCAAAACATCTAAGTGCTTCCACTTCCACCAGTGACTGCTGTGAACTTGTCAATTTGAGCACTGTCTGGACATGCTGTCAGGCCGTCACGCCGCATGACGAGTGGCGTGCGAAACAAACCGTGGGCATCCCAAACTGCAACGTCCAACTCCATGCTTCCTAAAAACATCCCAAAAGAATGACACACAAAACTGACATCAAATTGCCTACCAAGATATCCAAGATCCCCCAAGATCCACCGAGATCCCCCATGATCCCCCGACATCACCCAGACTCCACCGATCGCTGGGCCGCTGCGTCGGAACCAGCGTAGCTGGCTGAGCGGTCGAGGCGTCCGGTCAAGGCGTCCTCGGTTCCGTTGGAGGCCATGCCTTCTTGGTGGCCGATGGTGTCGCTTGCCTCCAACGGACCAGCCGGTCTTGCATCGTCTTGCTCCGAGGTCGATGTTCAACAGGTGTTTTAAACAAGCACCAACATCATAGGAAACAAAAACGACCGACGACCGCACAAACTTGCACCGCACCTCAGGCCCGGCACCCAGCTCAGTTCCCAGCTCTGAGTCGCTACCTAGCGAAAAACAAGTTCGGAGGCGCAATGCAAATGCGCCTGGGGAATGCAATGACTGCCTGAGCACACAGCCCATCACTCTAGAATAGAACTCTTTCTTTCTTTCTTTTCTTTCTTTCTTTCTGTCTTTCTCTCTCTCTCTCTCTCTCTCTCTCTCCATCGCCCTCTCCAAGAGCTAGCCACTTGGCTAAGGCGAGCTCAAGCCCAATTTCCGGAAGGTGTGATAAGTCAGCCAGCGAGCGTCTACACCAGCTGCTTCATGTCAGCACACCAGGAAATGGGAACAAATGAAGCTTCAGCAATCATCTGATGGGTGTTAAAATGTTGAAAGTAACACGGCAAAGCATGTAGCAAGTGATGTAATTACCGAGTCGAGAATTGAACTGCCTTTTTGGACTGTAGATTAAAGCCTCTTCACATCATGAGTCTATCAAGATCTATCAAGTCTGCCTCTTCACCTCTTTCAGAACAACCATCGAAAACACCCATCGGCCCGTCGTGGTCGGTGGGCCTCTTTTTCGCAATTCCGCTTGTGCCATCCCGACCAAGCGCTGAAGCTCATCGGTGCCTGTGAAAGGAGCTTCGACCGATGGACGAGTTCGTCGTGGAACCGCCTGGACCGCTGACCCCACCGGCGACAGGAATGATGGGCGGTCTATTGGGCACATATACTGGCACATGTATGTATATATATATATGTGCTATATACATAATATGTATTGCAGCTCAAACTGATGAACGAGCAACTTCGAACATGACACTTTGATACTGGAACCCTACTTTTGTTGATTTGCGGTGCTTTCGTGTCATGCTATCCATGGGTTTGCCACATTTTAGAAGCTGCCCTGCGGCCATGCAGCCCAAGTCTTCCACGGAGACATTCTGTGTCCTCAGTCACGAGTGATTGATTCCTCATTGGTGATGAACTTTGTGCTGAATGGAGTGCTCATGATTCTTTTGCTCATGTTTGTTCCGTGCCGCTTCTGGAATGTATGCCTGCCTTACAGATCTCTTATATATATAGTCTATTTTATATATCATGAATCAGTAACCATGGCCCTCACCACATTGCCCTTGGAGGCTGTGCCTTACCCTTGTGGCTTACCCTTCGTCACCTTCGATGTCCCGCTCCGAAGGTCTCTTTGGCCTCCGCTTCGGTCACAAAGGGCTCGAACGCGAAGACGCCCTCCTCACCGTCTCCCAGACGACGGCCATCGTTTTTCGGGGAGAGACAGGCGATGTAAGAAGTAGTTGAACAATATCAGGTGTGGAGGTCACAAACAATCGGTGGTTGAAAAGTGTATTTTACAGGATCAGCTCTAATAGTACTAACTACCTAGCTAACCCTGCTAGTCCGGTAAGCGCTACCTTTTGCTCTACCTTGAGAGTCAACGCTACGGGGTCCATGGGGATGAGGTGAATTTCAACACCCCCCTTTACAAGGAGCTACCCGTAGGGAAAATCTCGGGGAGGATCAAATTCTAGCGACGAAGGAATCATATTAGAAATCCCTCATCAAGCTCGTGCATGCACTATACAAGGAGAACGTAGCTACCCTAATGTACAGTTTTCGCCTCACTCGGCATGTGGTTAAACATGCTAGGCCCAGGTTAGTGTTAAGCATTGATTAAAAGTTCACTCTCCGACTATGGCAATCCTGTTATGGATGCATTGGGAAGTGAGACAATGAAGTGAAACATCATCTCACAGCGCGTCAGAAGGTGATCTTTATCTCAACACTCATAAGCTGCAAGGCATACCATTTATGGTAGCTATTCAACATCTGCTTAAAGAAATTGTATTCCAAAACGCTCCGTCTCGTCATGCCATCCCTGCCTCAACCACTCCCACAATTCCATGTGATTGGGCCAATAGTTCTCGCCCCATGGGTCATCGCGTTGCCATTGTACTCCAGGAAAATCAAAGGGTTCCAATGGTCGATCAATAGTTCCACGAATGCTGGAAGTCGGCGGCCCAGTTAAGGGTGCATTATGTGACGATGATGCCGAAGCGGATGAAGTTCCGGGTGGCAATGGCGGCGGTGGCACGTTTTGTACATTCCATTGCTGTGGAGCATAAGGTCCTCCTCGAACACTCACCTGCTGCTTATCCTTGCCCTTTCCTTTTACGGAAGGTTGCAACCGACTGTAAAGGTCTGTAAGCGGCGGCGGCTTCGGCGTGAGATTGAAATCTGTCGGCCTTGTATGTACCGGAATGCCACTGGCTGTATTGGGTGGCACTTTCGGTGGAGGAACCTTTGGAGGAGGCACCTTTGGTGGTGGGACCTTCGGAGGTGAAGGTTTTGCTGGACGTGGCTTGGAGATTGGTGAAAGGCCAGTTGCAGGTGGGTTGTTGGGTGCAGGTAACGGTGGCGGTGAAGTTGGGGGACCCAAGAGGTCCTTGGGGATGTTGCCACGTTTAGGTGGAAGGACACGGCTCTGGGAAATTGCTCGGGCGACAGAACCACGCGGCGTCCCTTTTGCGGGAGCGGCTGAGCCTGCTGCCGAAGAACTGCCTTGGCCTTTGCCCTTTCCAGAAACATCTCTCCGTTCACCGACATCCTGTTTAGAGGAGTCACCCTTTCCTGAAACTTGTCCTTGAGCAGGAGGTGCATTCATACTGAATACCGACGAGGTATGCGTCCCTGTTACGGGAGCTGGCGGCTGAGGCACGCCTGGCGGTGGAGTCCGGTTGTCAACCCAAGTTGCAATACGACCAGATTGATCTCGGTCTTCTTTCCTCCTCCACTGCAGCCTCGGTCGTTTGTCTGCATCTCCAATAGTCTCCATATACATCTGCGATCGCTTCCGCGTCAACGGGGGCCTTGTTACAGGTCCTTGAGGAGATGGGGATCCACGCTGTCCAAACTCCAACAAAAGTTCTTCCAACCTTCTGACTTCGTCAGACGACATGTCCTGGCCACAGTCGGCAAACTTGGGATAAGGCGTGGCCATGCGCTGTTCGATGTTCATGAAGCCCATCTGTGAAACTGGCTGTCCACGATCGCGTCCCTGCACATTTGCAGACTGTTGCGCGTTTCTCTGATATTGAATGTTTGCATAATTCTCATTCTGCTCTGCAAATTCACTCAAAATCTTGTAAATGCCTGTCGTGTCTCCACGAGGAATACGAATTGAATGAATATCGCCATAGACGTCCGTCGTGGGGATAAAGCCCTGGATCTTGATCTCATCTCGGCTATCGCCAATTACGGCGGCGTATTGTCGGAGTGACATAAACTCTCGGCGATAACTGATCAGAAAGTTCTCGTCGACGCCTTGCTTGAAACAGGTATGTAGGTTGTCAACACCGCATCGAATATACGCGAGCTTGGCGAGGTCAACCCTGTCCAGTCGATCCAAATCACTGACAACCGACTTCCCTTTTGATCTCTGCTTCGCTGATCTCGTGGGTGCCGGTAATTGCAGTGACGCAAACAAGTCTTCTTGCGCTGCATCAAACGCTGTGCATCCTTCTCCGGTTAAGGAGGTGGCGAAGACGTCGTCGCGGTTGAATCGATCGAATACATTCTCATACCCTGATTTCAATGCTTTGCGAAGGCGACTGCGAGCTGCAAGAATAATCTGACTGTCAACTGACGGGCTGCCACGAGCTGGAGGTCGTCCAGACTGTAGGTCCTGCGCGGCAATGCTGTCAAGCATGCTTGTTGCGGTCATGTTCTTGGGCACGCCCCCCTGCTCTTGTAGCACCTTTGCACGCCTCATCTGAAGTCGCATAAACTTTGAAATCGGTCCATCTGTTGTATTGCTCTGAAATACTACTCCGCATCGATGACAAGATGCCATTCCTGCTAAGGAAAGTGTCGTGCATTTATCGCAGCTGAAAGTTCGAAGATGTAGAAAATATCCACTCTCGATCTGTGGTACAGCTGTATTGCGATTTGCCTCCATCTCTTCCTTCTTTGCGGCACTGCTGCTAGCTGTGCGTTCTTCGGGAGTGGCGTCGCTTGTACCTTCCAAAATGGTGCGTACTTCCGACACTTTTCCCGGGACCAATGTCACATCATCTTGCGGAACACCGACCTCAATGTTCGAAGGATCCAATGCCTGCGGCCTCGAATAGAAAACTTCTGGCTCCGCATTTGCGCGGGCTCGAGTTGCAAATAGAATACACGTATTCGGAACGTGATGGCTGGTAATCACCGCGCCAGAATTTGTGAGGAAAAGATCAACTCCTGCTTCAATCACATCCGGTGTTGAAAAACAAATCTCCACTGGTCGGTCAGCACGAACACCAGATATCGCCTTCTGGTTTCCCAGAGGTTGTGTTGAAAAGAAGGAATTGCCTTTGCTTTTCGGTCCACCGGCTCCACCACCGGGAATGAGCCCGCTCGCAATAATGGATCGCGCAGCACCTTCATGCGTTCGGTGGTAAAGCCGAGGTGGTATATCGCGGTTCCCGTGCGCTGTCAAACGAGCATTGTACCTGTGTACATGGTCAGGACGGCAGTAGATTAGTACTGCTAGCACTTCATTTGATCGCGTCCCGAGAACGTCGTCAGTGTGGCCTTGTCCACATCGGATCTTGACGGGGGCGGCGAAAAGTTCGAGCTGCTCGTTCACACGAGAGTCGTACACGCATTGAAATTCGAAACGATCTTTGTGGTCATAAATAGCCATCGAAATCAACTCAAAAACATTCATAGAACCAGCATAATCAGGGAATTTGGCCTTCGCCAAATCTAGTAGTTTGTAAATTGGCAAATAACACGCCGGATCATAAATACTGACGTCTGGGACGTGTCCACGAAGAAGACCAGAAATACCGCGACGAACATGAGGTGGCCAGGAGCAGCACCACTCCCAAGGCCCATGATGATAATCCTCATATACATAATAATACCTATGGCCAGTAACGTGGTACAGCACGTACTGCTTGGCGTCGCGGCCCAGCTCATCCTCGAGGAGTTGGATGTTGCCATTCCCGATGGCCTTGAGTAGGTGATTCGGGTAAGGATACCTTCCGAGAACCTCTTCAACCTCGACCTGCATATTTTTGTACTCGGGGTTAGGCTTCGTCTCGCGAACGAGAACGCCCTTCCCTTTTCCAGAAAATTTCAAGTCGGGGCTGTCGTTGTTCTCAGGTGCAAGAAAGCTCCCCGTTACGGGAGCGACCGAAGGGGTGCCTTGTCCCTGCCCTTTGCCTCGCAATCGCGGCAATGGTGGTCTCGGGTCAGATGAAGACGCTTGACCCTCTGCGGGTTGGTCCGCGTCCGTAGGGATCATAGGAACATCTCCGGTTGCACCTTCTTCAACAGTCGTTTCATCATCAGCCAAAACATCAAGAACCTCGGCCTCGATCTTCGCCATCTGTGGATCAGGTTCTGGTGCTGTCGGCAAGGCATTTACGCCTGCGATACCAGTATCAGGCCCAGGTACTTCGTCGGTTGCGCCTGTATAGCTATCGGGCATCTCAACGTCCGCGTCGGTTTCCTCAACCTTCGGCTCGACTTTTACGTCGGCTGTCGCAACGTCATCCATCGGCTCGTCCAATGCGGGCTGTTCCTCCGGTAGCTCAATAACAGGTACAACATTGATAAACTGCAACACATCTTGAGGATCTTCGCCTTCCAGATTAACGGAGGCCTTGAGCTCTTCGAGTGACACGTCATTCGTCTCAAAGGGGCTGTACGCTTGTACTTCCTCGACAGTAAACTGTCTGCTCTTCCCCAACGTCTGTTGCATTCGCGCGTTTCGCTGTTCAACAAATTCATTGATAAGTTGTAAATACGATTCCGGTATTTTGACTGTCGCTGAGGAATCCCAACTGTATTTAAATCTTCTCACCCTGTTGAGCGCGGCAATTCCCTCTCGGGAAGCTTCAACGACGTTGACATGGTACGACAATTTGACAATCGAGGTCACATAGTTCACGAAGCGATCGATGTTCTCCTGCGTCTTTCGCATATGCCATTGATCAACTTTATCGGATTGGTAAACCAGATTGTCAGGCTGGAATCGGTGTATGCCGAGACTCTCAATGATGTCGTTGATTTCTGCCCAGAAAATATCGACAAACGAAGGCAACTCAAAAAGATAAGAAGATATTCCACATATACAGCAGAGCTCGTCGGAGATCTCCTTGCATTCGGCTAACAGTTTAACGTTGCCAAGGATGCGCGCCTGCGTACCGAGTCTGTCGGGATTTGCAGCCTCATAGCGCCACGTAGAATCATTGGGCGTGATTCCGTTCCTGCCGACGAGGTCGTTGCCGTTCCACCAAATTAAACCAAAGATGCGCGGGGTATCCCTTGCGGGATCCCTCATGTTGAGCAAGGCCCTCGCATTTACGCGAGCAACAGCAGCCTTGTACTCTGCCATTAAACGAGGTAACTCAGCACCCCATACGATCTTGACCTCGATGAAGTCCCAGTCTCCGCCGAAAGCGACATTGAACTCTTGTACCGGCTCATAGGCTGTACGACTTCGCTTCCCGTTAAGGAAGCACAAAATAGAATCGGTGACGATGACCACGGCCTTCCGGCGTTGCGTTTCCGCAAGCACATTCAGGTGACCAAACGCAGACGGATGAATGGTTGTAAGGCCCATCATTGATTCCGTAAATATGTAGTCACGCACCCAACAATCGTACAACATGACTGGATATACTGCACGCAGCAGTTCCACCAATTGGTCGTGGTGCTGTTTCGAGCCCTCTTCGGTCAATAGCATACCTTGATAAACTGCGTATGCAATAAACTTTGTCCAACGCGACTCCGTTTCCGGAGAGTGGTTGACCGATAAGTACCTCTCGATGGGCTCGTTGCTATACTGGTCCCACTCGATCTGCAGCAGGTCGTCCTCCGTCAGGTCGCCCATGGCTTGGCAACCCGATGAAGGGTGCTTGGAGAGCGAAGCACCGACCGCGCGAGAAGCAAGTGACCTAAGCAGCACCTTAGTTCGTGAACTGTGACGTCGAGTGGAAGTAGTATGAGGTATGTGAGAATGGTGGAGGTGATAAGTGGAGTAGGTGTGGGTGTGAGTATGAGTGTGAGTGCAAGTGCGGGTGTGAGTGGTGGTGGCGCATGCGGCATGAACAGTGGGCTCCTCAGTACAGGGTTGAGCATACACACGTGAACACAAGTTCCTAAACATGGTGTGTATCTTATCAGTTAATTTAAATGTGTACCCTTCTGCGTCCCTAAGTGCCTTACCACGTGACTGAGCGTGTACATGCTGTCCGTCGCACCTAAGCTGTTCGAGAGCAGCAAACGCCTCAATGTCGGATGCAACTGTCCAACTCTTCTTAATTGGTGTCCCATGTTCGTCCGTCACCCCAACTTGACACCCATGAAGTTTGTAGTCAACAAGACGATACTTACGTTTAAAGTTCTTCACACTTTTCCATTTCCAATATTCACAAAATGAAGGAAGCTCAAATGAAATGGTGGGTTTAACAACGGATATGCCTTCAAGAAACTTATCAGCGTTCTTAAGAAGGGCAGCGAATTTCTTTTGATGCTGTTGTATCCTTTCTTTCCCACCTGGCAAGTCCTTATTCACATTGTTCCATGGGCATCCTCCCGTACATGGAAGTGAAATGTGGACGTGCACGTTACATTTGCCATTTTCCTTCCAAAACTGAATTGTCTTTTGTGTCGTTTGTTCAACGCATTTCCTTGTCGCGGCGTCCTCATTTTCAGTAACCCTAAAGACAGTACATCCTTTAGAAGCGGCCCTTTGTTGTCCGAGCTTGGAGTCAGGTGAACAACACCATTCGACCATGAGCCTTTGTTTTGTCTTGGGTTGCTGACTGGGCAGTGCATTGCCCCCCTGGTCCAATTCCTCATTGTCAGAATTATCAGGGGTTGAGATGTCGAAGTACTGCACAGGGAAGTACTGCACAGGATCGCCCCTTGAGGGCGTCACGGCCAAGGAGTTACCCTTGCTTTTGGGTTGTTTGTAGGTATATGGCACCATGTTCAACATATACAGTGCTGAATTCCATTTCTGGGGGGAAGTAAAAGGTTTGGTAAGAACATCCGCAGCTTGATGGAGGGTATTCACATTTATCAAATCGAATTGGTCACTATCAAAGGTTTCCTTCAACCAGCTAAATGAAACACGTTGAGTACGGTCAGTGTGACGCATGTTGACAGAGTTACCATTAGAAAGGATGGTGATAGTAGCTTGGTTGTCCTCCATAAAACGAATAGTAAAGCATGGTCCTAAACGAACTTGAAGGTGGTTAACATTAGCAACACTTTCAGGACCATCATGGAGAAAACCGTACCTAATCTCATCCAACTCGCGATCGATTCGAGCGATCGACACGGGTTCGTGCAACGTAGGCGCCTTCGGCTTGGCAGCTACGCCAGCTCGACGCGTTTTGGCCTGGGGCGGACACTTAGGGTCGCTCATAGCGATCAAGTAATTGAAAAGCGATAGCGAGGGTAGGCCTTGAGCACGAGCAGCGTGATTAGCGGCAACAACTTCGGCTTCCGTACTAGACATAGCAGTGGCGGTTTGCTTCTTGCTAAACGCATTAATAGGCCAATAAGTGTTGGGTCCAACTAATGCCATAAACGTTCCAGTAGTACTCTTGTTGTCATATTCCCCTGCAAAGTCTGCATCAGCAAAAAGCCAAAGTTGACATTCTGAAAACTTATCGCCCATGAATCCCCGCATGGTCATGTCTAATGAACAATTAATATATGAAATTAACCTATGCAACCCTGCATCACAATCAGGTGACCATTTTGTAACCCTTGAGGCTAATGACTGAGTCGCTCGCAACAAATCATAGCGCGCCATACGCGCTGCGAACAAAACTTTCATAAGGATCCGGCTGGCAATCCCTTTCAAACGACCCTCAGGCTGCTCCTCGTTTTCACGAGGTCTTGCAATTCTAAGCTCATGAAACGGAGTGGAAGCTTTCCTGAGGTCCTTGCGTTTGACCTTAGCTAAATCGCAGTATGCATCTACGCATGATGATAAGAAATCGTGCATATCATAATATACACAGTTGACTTGCTTGCGCATGCATTCACCTTTGACGACCGGGAGGTCAGACATGTTGGTGAACTTTTGTGCGCGTGCAGCTTGTTTAGCTGAAGTCTTGTTTCTTACTCCAGTTTTCTTTTTGCCAGCCATGGCATACCCCTCTGGGTAGTCTATTTCGGCTTGCCGGTTAGGGCAGCACTGAAAGACTGTTTTGCCGGTCCACCAGCCCCCCTCGTTAAAGGCACCATTGACGGTCCAATCATCTTGCACCTCAGTGTCCTCGTTGTCCTTGATGGTTGTCCTTAGTTCAAGGAAGTGCTGGCAAGGCACAGTCAGACCTTGGTCCACGGGAACAAATCTTCTTTTCCTAGGATACACGTGATGTCTAGTATATGTGTTTTGTTCCTCATCATAAGACCAATAGTCTTCAGTTCGCGTTTGTGCGGCAACGGATTTACCCGTGCTGAAGATGTCATAGAATGGGTGCTCTTTGATGTCGAGTTTGATGTTTCGCTCTTCCCTATGCTCGCATCCGAAATACCTATTGAAAGGTTCTGGTTCATCAATGTCAATCATACTAGAAATTGACTTCCAAGCCGTTTTGATCTTCTTGGTGGGTGCAGCGAGCTAGAGGTCGTCTACATAGACAACAAGAAGTGCATCAAACTCTGGATGGTAGAAAACTGAACGCCAAATCTCTTTCAAGACGGATTGCCATCCCTTCTTACCAATTTGCTTTTCGAAGTACGCTTCCCAAATACCACCACTATCGGGGTGTCCGTACAAAGCTAACAACATTGGTACTAAAGGATCATTATATTTACCTTTCCAGCCCTTGGGCCATCGATCCTTAGGAAGTCTCAACCATGTGGGCACGCCGGTGAATGCGGCTTAGGTATATGCTTGCCGAGCATCCGCTTGTTCCTTAGAATACCCAGGCTGAGATCCGAACGCATCTAAGATCTTGGCGGCTTCCATCGAAGCGGGTGAGGATGACATCTCAGAGAAAATAGCATAGTCAGAATTCTCATCAAACACATTGTTACCTTGAAAACATGATCTACCCTTATACTTTCTTTGAGGGTTTCCTTCTGGCAACTCACTACCTTTAAGAGTGCATATTTCAAAGATTCTACCAATATGAACCTTCTCACCTTTTCTACGTGCCTCATCAACCACACGTCTACACTCCTTGACCCGTTCCTGATTCCATGTCTTCTTGTTTAGAAGCTTATCCCACTCCTTATCCAATGATGCCTGAGCTTCTTTGGACGCTGCGATCTCTTTCTTGTTCAACACTTTAGCTACAGCAGCAAAGCAGGATTGGAACTTGGGTTTGACAAGGAGTTGAACAACAGCGGCAAACAGACTAGCGTTAGCTTCGTCAGTAAGTTCTTTGATCTTATCCTCTACTAGCTGTCGCACGTCGCTCCGGTGAGGTTCATATACGTTATGTTCTACAGGCATAGCGGGAGCGGCTACCATAGCTGGGGGTGTTTCACTTGGGCTTCCTTCTATGGAAGCTTTCTCAACAGCCTCAGCTTCTTCTTTCTTTCTTTTCTCTTCGAGTTCTGATTGGTAGTCGTCCCATGCCTTCTTGCGTTGCTTGTGGCTTAAGTTTTGCCATAAATCGGTTGGGAATCCAGGAACCCTCTTTGAACCTTTTCTTTCTTTGACAAGTCGAACACCATCATAAACATAACCCTTTGGAACTGGTTTTCCGTCAGGAAACATGTGTGGGTTGACAGATGGGTCATAATAAAGTTCAAACAAGGTTGGTTCCCTTTCTTTCTTTTCCTTCCCTTTCTCTTTTGGCGGCTCAGCTTCTACGCTGGTTGGTTCCTCTACTGCAATCTCAGGAACATCTGCTTCACCTTCAGGCGCCCCTGACCGAGGATCTGGAGGACCATCATCTTGAGGAGCGTCGTCGTCATCATCGTCGTCATCT
This sequence comes from Durusdinium trenchii, assembly GCA_963970005.1. NCBI lineage: Eukaryota > Dinophyceae > Suessiales > Symbiodiniaceae > Durusdinium > Durusdinium trenchii. Next base: position 998,032 of record CAXAMN010007446.1, on the reverse strand, counting down.
GCCTCGGGCTGGTAGTCCAGATCTTGAAGGTCAAGTATTGGCTTTTCCTTGAAGTGAAGAGGGAAGATGAAGTCTCCATCTGGAAGGGCGACGCGTTTCGTCCTAATCGTTTTAAGATGCCCTTCTTTCAGGAAATATTCAAGACTATCAACATTAGCAACCAAATACTCTCCCCTCCAAACATGTCCGGCCTGAATGTTGTATCCTAAGAAAACACCTCTCTTGGCATTGGGGGCAAACTTTCCTCTCTTTGGTTCGTACTTACCTTCCCAAAAGAAAAGGAGACATCCAAAAGGAAGTTGCCTACCAAGAAATCCGTTGTCAAAACGAAGTGCCCATGGTGGATCACCACCATTCAATTGTTTTACAATGTTTATGGCCATCGCATGATGTTTGGAGGCATAAGGCCACAAAGAAAGAGGCATGTTGGCCTGGAGGAGGTTGGAGCGCGCCCCTTCCAAAATGGTGCGGACTTCACGCTCAACAACCGCTTTGGTGGAATGTTGATATTCAACAGAAGTCTGGTGTTTGAAACCAAGTTCTTCTATGGCATCCAGCATTTCTGGAGCATTGTCGGTGTACACTATACCAACAACATCAGAAGTCTTCAGAAAATGTTTGAAAGCCTTAACAATAGAATCGGCAGTCTTGTTTTCAGAAGGGTAAACACATCTGTATTGAGTATAAATATCTTTGATCACCAACATTGACGTTTGGCCTTCTATGCCTTCTTCAATATCTTTGGGAATAACATCGTCGCACACTATGTGGTCGCCAAACCCACGCGCCAAAACATGTTGTGATCCGCCTACGCTTCTACCGTAGGGAGCAAGCATTTTAGCTTCGCTACAAACATCGCAGTAGGGATTCTTTGGTCGATGTGTGAATTGATGCGCCCCTGATTTTGCTTCCTTTCGAAGTTGCTCTTCGGTCTTCTCCCCTGCCACGGGAACGTCTTCAAAATCAAAAGGAACCTCAACTTCTGGGTCACTGTCCTCTTCGTCCTCCTGTCCATCATCGGCATTGGCATCTACGCCAGCTTCGTCAGCCTCCTCTTGGTCTTCCTCGGGTTCGGACTCATGGCTGGCCATGGCGTAGCCCTGGTCGATGGTGAACTGGTGGATGGAATCGAGTACCTTAGTAAGGCGAGTCCTCAGTGATTCAGGAATTGAGAATGGGGTACATGTTTCATCAATATATGGAACCCTACCTTGCAATTTGAATTTAACGCATTGTCCATCAGGTCGAAGAAATATGGGAGTAGTGTCCTTTCCCCAAACAAAATCATATCCCTGTTCTAAGCACCTCAAACCAATTGAAAGTGCAGAGGGAGTACTTTGGAGAATGTAGGGGTTGAAGGATTCACATAACCCTGGCAAGATCACCTCTACTACTTCGTCAGCAGTGATAGGTCCATTGGCAGTAGTAAGGGAGATTGGTTCGTTGGATTTGAATATCTTGGTGGCCCTGTTGACTGTCTTAGAGTCCTTACCTACGATGTCCTGGTCAGTGCCAGTGTCACCCAGCCACTTCTCCATACCAACCATATTTGGCATCGCTGTTAAGCGAGCACATGACGGCACCTGTTCTCCGACGACTGTTCTGCACTTCGTGCAGCACAAATCATCGGGGCCTTCTGGGGAATGTTCACAAAGGAAATCACACGCAGGCTCCTCGGTATCCATCGAAACGAGCATCTGCCTAAGTGACTCCGCTGCCAAAATGGCGTCCTTAGTGTCACACTCGCGGGACTTTGGGCATTCCTCAGTGGTCCGGAACAGGTTCCGCTTCTTGCTCTTATTCACTACATGCCGGTACATTTCCTTCCAAACAGGAAAGGTGTGTACCTCCGGTTCTAATTCAAAACGAATTCTCTTCTCTTGCACAACACGGAAAATTGACTTTCCAGTCCAATCAAATTTCTGTTTCGCGTTTGGGTGTTTCTTCCAATTACCCTTGATTGTCCTACTCTTTCCCTTTGAGTCAGTGACTACCATGGTAAACTGGTCTTCCAACCTAGATGACTCAACTGGACAGGATTTACGTGTTGGGAGAAACGACCTGTGCCTAGGCTTCAAATGGTGCCTAATCAACTCATTGCCATCTTTAGAGAATTCCCAGTAGTCTTTACTCTTTTGGGTCCGAGTTGCGGTTACTGCTAAGCAAGACATTGCGAAACCCGTTTGAATACATGGACTGGCCTTTGGACTTTTGTCCTTCTTTTCCCGTTTGCTCTTTTTGTCCTTTTTGTCCTTCTTGGATTTCTTGTCCTTAGACCTTTTAGCTGCGGGCGAGGGACTCCTTCTGCGCGGGGCTGGTGTTGCAGTGTCTCCGTGTTTAAACGGGCATTTGTCACCCCTTTTGCAGTTACCCTTTGCAAAGAACCTGCATGGCTTGTCAGATTTCCTCCCTCTACTTGAGCTTCTTGATGAGTTCCTTGAACTGGAGCGGGAAGTGTGTCTTGACGAACTTCGAGATCGGCTTGACCTGAACGATGAACGGCTGCTCGGACTTGCGCTACGCGAACGAGACGACTCCCGACTAAGGGAGCGGGGACGGGCGCTAGAGTCGTGTGAGTACTTGCATTTGCTCCCGTACTTACACTTACCAGTTTTGGCATACTCATAGCATTGATTGCTTCCGTCACCCTTTGTGCTTCGTTTGCCATAACTTGGGCTTCGCGTGCGCTTGTCGTGCGGTGCCGGGTTTGCGAACTTTGCCGCGTGTGATTGTGATATCTTTTCGCGATTGGTCCTGAGCCTTTCCCTGTCAAGGTAACGTCGAACAGAATTGATAAGAAATTCATAGCTTCTGTCGTTACTTCCCTCCGGCGCTCGTTCATAAACATCAAGGTCAAATCTGAGCTTGCGGGACTTCCTAACCTCTCTATAAAACAAATCCTTGAGAGTTGCCGGGTCTGGGACATGACTCATTCCGGTCAGAACACTCTCCCATTTCCTTAGAAAGGATTTCAAGTCGTCGCTATCAAGCGAGATCTTGAGGAGGTCCTCAGTGCCATACAGTGCACCCGCTTCTTCACTTGTCTTGAAGTGGACTTCAAACATGAGCAAAACCTGACGACCGCGGACGATCCTACCTTGCTGTGCCTCGGATTCCTTATAATTCAAGATTTGCTGAGACAGTTCACCTTTGGCAACCTTGGTTAAAGCAGCAAGTAGTTTCGTGTCTAAGGTCCGAAACTTGCCTGGGTCAGCCAATTCGGAACAAAGCTTTGCTTTGTCTTCGCGAACGGCGTACACCTCAAGCACCCATGCGAACGCAGCGTCTGGGTCATCGGATGCGGACCGAATCGCTTCGCGAACCGCGGCCCTCCAAGTGCGGTACCTGTCAGGACTTGGGAATTCAGGGAGATCTATCTTGTCAGCCTCCTTTGCCTTGGGCTTATCGGAGTCTTTGCTTTTAGCGCCCTTAAACCCTTCTAGCAAGGCCTTCTTGATGATTTCCCCCAAATCTTGGTCTTGTGGAGTTCTTACCTGAGAAGCCGGCCCTTCTTCTCTGCGATCATCCTTAGTCTTTGTTGCTTCCTGATTAAAGGAGCTTTTGTACAAAGGATCATCACTGAAGTTGTATTGTGTTGACTTCTTCATATACTCCGTCCACGGATCCGGTTGTTTGAATTGTTGCCTGTCTGTAGAGGCCGTTGCCTGTTCCGCTGCGGGCGCCCCTGTCCCTGAGAACATTGATGGGAATCCTGTGTTGCGCACGGACGCTGTTGCATCCATAGCTGTCTTTATAGGAGATCCACCTTTATCAAGGGGCTTACCGTCTAAGGTTGCTGGAACAGTGCCTTCCGTGCGTAGAGGTTCAAAAGATTGCGGTTGACCAATTGGGTGAGCATCTTGTCGAGCAGGAGGTGTGAATGGCTCAGGGTATTGCGGCCCTGGCTTAACGGGGCTAGAGGATTGCGCTTTGCGCTCCGCTTCCTTGCGTTCCTCTTCCCTGTCTGTCAAGGACTGTACGACACGCCTGAGCTCATCCATTTCACCCTTCAACATTGCATTGTCCTTGCGAAGCTCAACTATAGTTTGCTCTTGCGTTTCCCGATCAACTCTATGTTGCTTATTTGTAGCCTCCATTTCATTAACGAGGGTTTTGATCTTTGCCTGTGCAATTGCCAACGAACTGTCCAGTTGTTCTCGTTTGAAGTCAAGTTCTATAGCGATCCGGGATTCTTCAGCAGACGAATGTCTTGCATGATCCTTTGCCTCTACGGCTGCCTTCAGCTTAGCCTCCTGTTGCTCAACATACTGGTGATGTTCAGTTCTCATTTTGTCAACAAAAGCATTGCCTTCTTCCGCCATGGCATTCTTTTCCTGTACAACTTTCTCATGAGCTGCTGTCGCCTGAGCTAGCCGCTGCTGAAAATGTTCCCTTTGCTCCTCCAATGTACCTTGCAACCGTTTGATTGCAACATTGTCTTGCTGTTGGACCATTTGCTGAACACTTTGTTCCTGCTGTTGGGCCCTTTGTTGAACATTCAACATTGCCTGCTCTGCGGCAGCCTTTGTTGCCGCTATAGATTCGGAAGCTTCTCTTTCGTAAATACTCCTGAAGCGCAATGCCTCGATTTCAGCTTCCCTCCTGGCTTGTTCGCTGAGCAAAAACTCATGTTGTTGTAACTCCCGTCGTAGTTCTTCGTCGTTTGGCGATGCGTTCAGGTTGACGACGTTGAGCCGAGTCATTGCCAACAAGTTGTTTACTGTTGGCGCACCAGCTACGGTGGCTGACGGCATACCTGCTAGGGTAGCTTGTGCCGCCTCTTGAAGAGTAACACTACCACCACTATTTAGCATCTCTTGGTACACCTCCGAAGCAACCCTTGGATACATTGCAGCCACTTGTGCAACTGCCTGTTCATGCCGTTGAACTGCATCCAAACTATTGGGCACACTCGGAACTATGTCAAAGCCACTTCCGTAGGCATTCGGTGGGACGTCGTCATCCATTGGGTCCATAGCTCTAACCTAGCTAGCCTACGGCTGATAACCTGTATTTTACAGGATCAGCTCTAATAGTACTAACTACCTAGCTAACCCTGCTAGTCCGGTAAGCGCTACCTTTTGCTCTACCTTGAGAGTCAACGCTACGGGGTCCATGGGGATGAGGTGAATTTCAACAAAAAGGAGGCATGCTTACACCAAGCTGGTCCATGCCCCGGTACTCCTGTCCCCTTGGGTGATACCTATCTGTGCTGCTTTCGATGCAAATTGCAGCTGCCTCAATGTTTTGTAAAAGTGGGATCCCGAGAATTCACGACACTACAATTTATGACATAGTATGAATAGTATGTACTGTAATTAATGCGATATATTACATGATATATTATGCAAACTCCCTGTGCACGTGACCACAGTGATCACATGACCACACCTGAAATAGATCACCGTGTGCGGTGCCTTGAAACCACATGTTGACGCAGTCATCCGTCCTCATCCTCTTCTCTTAGACCGCTCGTCCGGCGCTGCAAAGCGTTCCTGAAGCATGCAAAGGTGCATCCGAACCCACCCGCCGGTTCCTAGAGTGGAGAAAGAGATATATATATATATACATTATATAATATAATATATACATTCTACAAAAAGTCATCAAGACCCGTGAAATCATAATCTCTCTTAACCAAAAGCAGCAGTGATCCGAGATCCTTTCATATTGCAAAGTCGTTGACAGAGTCTCTAAATCTTCAAAGCCCAGCGTCAGCGCACAAGATCCTTCCCGACACTCATCGTCCAGGAGAAGGTCTGCGCCTAGCTTGATGTCTACATGAGCCCATAGATGAGCTGTTCAAAGAAAGTGACTCGTGACCGCCGGTGGGTCGAACCGACTAAGTACCACCGCCGCACCGGTGAGCTCAGTAGCTCCAATTCGTGACCGAACGAGGACGCTCCGACCATCGGGCCCTGGTCGAATTGACGCGCAAAGCACTGGAGACTCCGAGGTCACAAGCTGAAGGTGGGTTGTGCCCCAAAATGGATCAACATGGTCCAAAAGCTTTTGCAACCTCTGGAGATCGGAGACGGTGCGAATCCGCCTACAAGTGCCAACGAGAAGGCCAAGAGCCGCAGCACCATGTTGGACACCTGTTCGCGCGACGTCGTGGACAGGCAACTGGGAAAGCCACATAACAAACCTGTATAATTACTCACAAATTCTGACCGATGTACTTCTCCCCTTTTGGCCGAGACCAGGAAGAAAAAAGACACGTTCTGAAGGTACTACAAGAGGTTCGGTCACGGGTCTGAAAGTGCTGGATGAGAGTGGGCAGTTTCACCTTGGGCCCATCTCCTGCCGCAGTCGGAAGTCTAAGAAACTCTCACGATATCTTCTTGTCTCACTAAGGCCAGAGCGAAGAAAGTGCTGACCAAGCGAGAGAGTCGATGGGAGCAGCTTGAGTGAAGCAGCTGAGCCGGCGCCACGACACCGGACTCGGCCCCCGGTGTAAGTTGTCCCGAGACTCGAGCCGCCAAAGGCAAACGTTCTGCAACCAAAAAAGGCTTCAGTTGAATGATGCCACCCAACCAGCGACGAGCCTGACTTGGAACAAAAGGTGGTCATGTCATATGGATCTTTGTTTTCTACTTCTTGCTTCAAAGGACTTGGGGCTAGCAGCCTGGTGCTAGACTTCAACATATATGCAACTGTTAACATGTGCATTCCACCGAACAAGTCAAAACTATTAATCTTCACTATGTAGGCTGTTGATGTCAAATCGTTCTGTTTTTCTTTCCGGTTGGTTGTCTCATCATCAAGTCTACATCAAAGGAAGAAAAAAAGAAAACAAAACATGCGGAAAAAACGCTTGAAGCATCTGAGAAAAATCCATCCCCCATATAGAAATGGTGAAATTCGGTGGCCGAAGACAGCCTGGGCATGTTCGGTCCAAGATCGTCCGCTCCCGAGTGCGCAGGGAACTCCGACGGCAGCACGGCGGGAAGTCCCGGTCTGGGCGCTCCGTGCTCCGACAACAAATGTGCAAGACGGCTCTGGTCCAAGATTTCCTGACGGTGCAAGGGAATCTGGATGAATCTTGGAAGGCTTTGGTTGGGGCGCTGATCTGATCGCTACTTACCTCCATTTTGATGGAGACTTTTAAAAGGGTGGTTTGGAGGGTCTAACGGTCCAACTGTCTAACACATAAAGCGATGAAAAAGGGCAACTAATCGATTCCCCCTTATAAGCATGCCTCATTGCGTTGGGTCCGGCGCCGTGCCGAGCATGGACAAACGGCGAATGGACAAGCAGCATTGGCCACATTGGCCAATGCTGCAGGTGTTCCTAGTCATTGGAGACCCTCCAAAGACCGAGGGAGAGAGAGGCCTGAGCCATGCATGATGCAGCCGTGCTGGATCAAGACTTGAGGCCGAGGGTAGGTGACGAAAGCTAGCAGGGGTGCATCCGGACTGGTGGGACATCAAGCGGAATGAGGCAAATGCTCATGTGTCATGAGGTAAAACGTTGTGAACATGTAAGACACACAAACAGCAATGACACAGCCAACCTTAGAATTGAAGTCGCCGATAATTAAGGAAGCGTGGCTGGACTTTGCCACACTGTTCGATGCATCCGATGTGTTCACGAACCTGTGAGCTTGTTGAATCTGTTGCACCGTATCCCAAAACCTCCACGGAGGAGTTGAACCAGTGTGGATGCCATAAGAGGTGCCCAAGAGGTGTCCCAAAGGCAAAACAAAGCTGCTTGCATGATTTGTTTGGTTTCTTCTATCGATGTCGATGTCATGAACATGTGAGCTTGTTGAATCTGTTGCACCGTATCCCGGAGGAGTTAAGCCAAAGTGGATGCCATAAGAGATGCCCGAGAGGTGTCCCAGAGTTGAACCCACGGGGGGGGCCCCCCCCTACATATGAAGTTTTCACGTGATGCGGCGATCCCGAGGATTCCAGCCCCTCACTTGCTAAAGCAAGGACAACTCCAGCTAGCTGGTGCTAGATTTCGTGATGAGCAAGATGCTGAGTCAGACTCACTGGCAGCTGTCAAAATCAAGTTGTATAAAACCAAACATGTGCGACCTACTGAGCTTTCTTGCAGGACCAGCTTCTAAAATCAGCTGGTGCATAACCGGTGAGCACGGTGAACTTTCTTTCACGTCAAAGGTTGAGCATTGAACACATTCATGATCGAAAAACAAAGAAACTTGGGCCAATGTTTCCAACTTCTGATTGATTGATTGATTGATTGATTGATTGGTAGATACGCATGAACATGCCAGGGGGCCAAATGCCCTACCGCGACGACTGCTCCTGTAACGCCTCTTCCGCAGCCATTTGGGCACGGCTCCCTGCCAGCGTGCAATGATACCACTTGCCGGACGTGCGTTGTTCCAACTACTGAACGTGACTAGTTCGGACAATGAACCTCTGGGAGCATATTCTGTTCAAAACATTTCAAAACAAGCATAGATCATCTGGACCAAATCCGTAGGCCCTACGCCGTAGGCCCTGTAGACATGCCAAGCTGACACGCTTGCGCTTGTTCCCAGGATGAAATCCTTTGCAATTGAGCCTCGGCCATGGACATTCACAACGCCAGCATAAACATCAATCTCACAAATGCTAAGCTAACAGTTGCAGGAGAAAACATCTCACAAATGTGCGATTTAACTTAGGATTGAGCTAGCAGTTGTGGGAGGACAATGGCAGTGAGAAGGATGCAACAGTATACAGTATACATGTCTGTCAGCAACACAAGTGTTAGTACCGCCAATTATGCTTAACCTGATGCACAACAAACCGACTACAACGTTTCATTCCCCAACGGGTGGAACTTGGCTTTGGGAACACAGCGATTTTTTCAAGCAACATGAGTGCAGGACATCAAACTAAGAGGTAGCTACTGATCTTCTGCCGGCCAGGTCGGTTCCTAGGTGTCGGGCCTCATAGCCTGAACGTACAAGGCCGCAGCTTGCTCTCTCTCTCTCTCTCTCTCTCTCTCAGGCTATCTAATCGCTATCTAGTCTAAGGTAGCTTCATGGGATTCAGCACAGATACAGTAAACAGTTGGGACACTTTTTAGACTTTAAAGAAGGAGGGCGTCAACTCTTGGCAACTAACGCAAAGTCTAGTTCTCAAGTTCTCAGTGCGGGCAACCCGCCAACATCAGCAACAAGCTCTAGGGGGGAATCACAACCAACGGCTCCCCCGCCATCTCGCAAGTGTCGGTGCTCTCGATCACGGTGTCTATGCTCCTCAGGGTGAAAATACACATTTGATACATGGCGTGCCCGGTCTAGAAGCATATCACAACCTTCTCTTTACCACCCAAATAGTCCATTCTAGAATCCATGCGGTCCTGCGCTGAAAAGTGCCTTCTTTCAGTAGTGTAGGGGTTACTCTGAGGCATGGTCCAAAGTAGATCTAGAAAGTACCCGCAGTGCTTTGAGGCAGTGTGAGGTCTCAAACATGAAGAAGCAGGGCTTATAGAAATGTCCCCAGGGACAGGTTGCAACCATGCAGGACTAGGAGAAGATGGAGAAGGCATCATCTCTTCTGCTTTGATGGGTTAACCCATCAAGGCCGATCTAAGTCCCAGACTGGGGGTGCGGACCTGCGATCGGATTCCGTCGAAGGAACCGAAAAGGAAGGTCAGCACACGATCTAGATAAGCGGATATAAAAGGTCACAGAAGGGAACGGATCGACCTTGCATGATCATTCATGTTTAAAGTATATATTTATAACCATCTCCAAACATTTAAACATGTGAACATATGTCTCACACACCCCAAAGAAATGCTAAGCACTGCACAAGGTCTCAAACAGCATCTGGACGTCAACACACTCCACAATGACCCCCCTCATTCATTTACCATTGTTTATCCTATATTCTCATATCCTCAACTCTTTGTTCAGGTCTAGCAATCCATCGCACTCCTCATCGGTCGAACCCATGAACCCGGTTCACTTGGCATCTGGCCGTCGTATGCGGTCCTGTCGGTCACCTCGGTGCACCGGTCGCTCCAACCGGTTGAGCCCAGTGACGGTGGCTCCGCCCGGACCCCACACCCAGTGCCGGTCGAGCGACGGTGCAGCCGTGCTTGCGTGCTTTCACGAGGGGGCGCCTGAGTGCGCGGATAGGCCGGTGGAGCAAGAAAGCATCAGAATATATCAGAATGATCCAGAAGGTCTTGGCGCCTTTGAAGTCCATATACATCATGAATGCATCAATCCCAAAGATCATGGCACACCATGGGCCCAAATGGGGTCATGAGAAAGCATGAGGGACCGCATCATCGCCAAGTTTCAACGACAAACATGGATCGACGACGAACTCACTCACCGGCTGAGGTGTCCACCGCTGCTGATCGATCACCTTCGCTGGGTAAAGGTCGACGGGTTGATCCTGCGGTGCGGAGCAGGCGTGCGGAGCAGGCGCGCGGAGGGCTCTCAGCGGAGTCACCAAGCTAATACGAAATACATGGCGAAGGAGTCACCGTTCGACCGCCCGGTTCAAAGCAGGTCTTTCTGTAGCAGTTCACGCCCCGGACCGATTGGGTGTACGGAAACGACTGGACATCTGATTCTTGTTCCTTCTCCATATGCCATACCATCCATGCACCACACTGTATTATACCCAAGTATGTACCTTCCTCCATCATAGCGATTGAACAACACATACTGCAAAGAAAAAGGATCTGATTGTGATCCCGGGCCACTCCCCGAAAGACCGTGAACTTCACCAAATCGACGTCCATCTGCACTGTTTCCAATAGCTTCTTGTTCCTAGTAGTAAGGCCGGGAGCCCCTAGAAGCGTCCTTGCTCCTAGTAGCGATGCCAGGAGCCCCAAATCGCCGTCCCTTTCGTGTTCGTGTTTGATCATGTTCATGTTCCGCTTTCAAGTAATAGTTTGCAAATGGGCCTGCCGCAGGATGCGTCGGGAGTCGCCACCCCCCGGTTTTCGTGCCGGTCCTTCCCCACGTCCACAACGTCGTAAAGCCGCACAGAAGGAGCTCAATGGGCCGGGCCTTGGGCAAAACACGGGTGTGGAAAGGCACAGAAAAAATGCAAATCAACACACATATATAATATAATATATATATATGCATATAGCAAAACAGGTTGAACATATGTTGAATATATTAACATTGACTATGTCTTATTATGATGTTATTTCTGAATAGTGTACTAGAAGCAATTGTACGTACATGTAATGTCTGTTTAATTGTTTTCTATACATCCAAAATCATGGATTAATTTAGTATTATCAGGTATGCGGCATGCATACAGGTCCAAAGAGAATGTTTAGTAATCAAACCTTGCCTTGTGGCAATCTGAGCAGGAGTTTTCTGAGGATCTTGTAACAAATCGCAACCAAACTGATCAGCTGAATCAGCAGTACCTCTTTTTCCACCGAATCCTCTAACTCGATTGCTTACCCACAATTCTATCAGAACGCCTCAGTCGCGGCCTCTCTGGACCACTCACTCCACGCGAGCCCTCTTTGAATGTGGCTCATCCTCCTGCGCCTCACCTCGGCAGGTACAAGTATGACATCTATTCATCTCGACTGAGCCAAACCCGGGTGTAAACTGGTGTAAACCTTGCGTCTGCGACATTCATCGATATTTATCTTGTGAAGCAATCTCCAATCCAGGGCACACGTTCGGAGCCTTTTTGGGGGGGGTCACTTTGTTTTCTGTGGTGAGGGTTATTATGAAACTCAACATTCTTGACATCATGGGCAAAAGCTTCTGGCCTCACTGTGGTGACAGCGGGCAAGTGAAACATCCTCTGTTACTGGGTCTGCAACAATCACAGTGTGGCCAACACCGTCACCAAATCCATCTCTTGGGTCTATCCTATTACCTGTAACAGTGGCCTTGTTCAAAAATGATGATAATTGTTTACTGACTGCTACAGGTATTAGGACAAACCCTATCCATCTCTATAATTGGACGTAATGCACCGGCGCAAACGAAGAAACCTCAAGGCATCTGCTCCACGCTGTCCTTCCCCTCCGGGGACTTCACCACAGCACCAGGTGAAGTACACCACCTGCCTGGTGAGCGTTCGGACTCACTCGCCCAACCAACGAAACTCGGGTCAACCATGGCACGGTCAATGTAGTGGTCCGCATCTTCTCCATCTGCCTGTCGCTGAGCCGCCTCTTCGATCAAGCGCGTCGCTTTCCTGTTCGCCAGGTCGGAACACAGCGCCACCGGAGCTGAACACGGGCGTGAACGGCTGAGACGTCATGACCGTCATGTGCGCGATGTATATAAACTCAATCAGGATGTATATAGGATGATGATGGTGCAAGTATCGAACATCCTTTAGCATGTGGTGATTGTGGTGCGTATATCTATAATCTTTTTATTATTGATATTTATAGTCTCACTCTTTCTCCAATTGCTCGCTGACAAAGACGCCTGTTAGAAAATGGTGGTGGCGGTGGCAAGCATGGCGCTATTCCTGCCTGTTAAAACATGTTAAAACCTCAATGCTCAGCTATCAACGACCAAGAAAAAAACATAGCGCAATCATGTGCACTCCATATATTCGAGAATGCACGCGCGCGCACACACACACACACACACGTGCAGCTTCTAGCTCTTTGGAACCACTGCCCTCCCCCAAGCATCCCCAAACTGGTCACCGGCAGCCGGTGCTCCTGAGCGGCATCCGGGCTAAAGTCTCATAGCTCCTCTCCGACAAAATCAAGCCCAACTCTTCGGCCTGTCCAAAAGCAAGGCGGCCGTCGGGACGGCCCGGGTCCGACTCCGGAAAGACCGTCTGACTCGTCTTGGATGCACCGCCTGGGCTCCAAAAAAAGGGACTCCAAAAGGTACTAGGGACTCCAAAAAGGTCACTGGGAAGATCCTGGTAGTGTGCTATTTTCAGAGGTCCATCGGGCCTGTGGTGAAAGAGAAGACCATGGCCCCCGTAGAGTGCACAGGGATGTATAGGGGTGCTTGTCCAAAATTAATACCCTTTCCAGCCCTTTCCCAAAATCCGTGCTTGCGCCGGCCTTGGGCGAACCTTGCGCATCTCAGGTTTCTGTTCAATTGTTGTTTGTTCGTTGGCAATTTGTACCAACAAACCTTGCACGAAACCTTGCGCAGGCTTCGAGGAATGGAGGTTTTAGGCTAAGTTTTAGGCCACCTACTATCAATCAAAACACATTGTACCATAGTGCCATGGTGCCATGAAATGATGGGCTTTGGGACGACTCCCATGCTGCATCGCTCCCGCGCATATGGGAAGTAGTCGACGAAGAGAACCCGCTCCAAAGAGATGGAGGTCCGGCCTTCTGTCTGCTTTGGTTACCGGTGTAGTTCTTTCCGCTACCTTTCCCACCTCGGTCCGCTTTCGCGAAAGGAACGCAGCGTGTTCTCGGTCGAAAAGGGCGACCAGGTATGTTCAACTGGGCGCTAGTTGCACATGCTTTCACCAAGGAGTTTCAGTCTGACAAAACAAGCTTAGTGAAGGATGTGAAGGTTTGGATCATGGAAGGTGACCACATGGGCTGTGACAACATGTTGGTCCGTCTCGCTCTGCTCCCAGCTGCTCCCAGCATGAGGGAGGTCGATTTGGTTACGTTGTTGAGTCTCCCACCAGTGCTACCATTGTGGCCGCCGCTGCCGCCTCCCCCGCCTCCCTCTTTCGCAATCTTAGACACTGCTGCCTCGGAGCGATGGTTTCGACCAACCCCATGCTTGGACCAAAGAAAACGCATGCCGCACGTGAAGTAGATCAAGTCGAAATTATGGAATTCATCATTGTCAGTGTGTCCTGCTCTTGGAGCGCTTTTCAGTTTGCCACCGCTTTGTTGCTTTGCTGCCATGTCCAGAGCCTGGATGTAGTTGTTCAGGTTGCCAATGCCCTTGCTTCCTTTGCTGATGCCCTGCCAAGTGGGCCACCGTCAAGAAACATCTGACAAAATCCTTCACCATGAATTTGGCCACTACCTTGCCCATGTCGAACTTGGCGGTTTGCCGGTTCTTGTTGGATGGTCGCTAGTGGAACCCCATCGCAAACTTCTGTCTGAATCAGGCCAACCCTAACAAATGACTGCTAGTCTGTGCCTTGCCCTGAAGGTTTTGGAGCAACTCCATGGCATCGTCCTCTGGAATGCAGCCTCAAGCAACAAATCAATTCCGGACCGGAAGCGGGTCATCAAATATGATATGCATGATACTGCATGCCTGTAAAACATCCCCACTGACCTCTCCACGCTCACTGCGGTCAGCCATGGCTGACCCAAACCCGTGTGGCATCACATGTGTTCTCCCAGTCACCAACCGCGGCTCCGGCTCAGCTTCGGACGCAAGCTCAACAGAGTGGCGCAATTGATCTCTTGCCCAGCCCAAAGATCCTGAAGAGTCGAAGAAGTCGCGTCTACGGTGTTGAAGTCATTTTAAGTCTCAATCCTCGCCTTCTCTTCTCATGAGAATGGAGATCCGAGCGAAGACCAAGCAGAAAAAAACACATGAAATCACTGAATCAAGCACATCCGTGTCTCAACCACAGCCAGCCCGCTTCCCTCGTTCGCAGCCCCTCCTGGTCATTCAGCTCCAAAACCGCCGACTCGACACGCGACAGATCGTTGGGAAGCAGGTTGGTGTTGCGACGCGTCGGATGCGGATGTCCTGGATTGCAGCCAGGCATTCCATGCGGTGCAATTGAACGGCACACAAGTTCAGCATACTAACGGCATGCTGCAGCTAGCATAGCCAACTCTCTGGTTGCAGATGGTTTCAGCAGCCACAATTAAGTTGCCTTGGCCATCATCAATCCACGAAAGATCCAAATCCACGTAGCATGTTGCGAGGCCTCTGAAGTCGAAACTGAGTGGTCTCCCATTCCTCCTCCTCCGCCGCCGCCTCCACCACTCCAGCTGCCCGAATAGCTGTTACCTACAGTGCCGATGAGGACACTGCAAACGTTATATATATATTATATAAATTCAATGAGTCTGAGTCGGAGTCTGGGTATAAACTATATGCGTATAATTTCAATCTGCAATTCTTTCACCACAGGTCACATCGGTTTGCAATGACTGAGTTCAAAAATAACCCTTTGCGTGTCTTTGGATGCTGCACTATTCGTATGCGAGATCTGACTCTCGGCGCTCACCTAGCTTGGAGGCTTGGCTCTTCGGAGGGCACATCTCTCTTGGAAGGACGTTGTGAGCAAGGACACCGAAACCAACACACCACATAGCCGATAGCAAGCCCAGTCTTAGTCCAGCTCCAGAAACCCGAATTCGAAAGTTCAAGTCGCCGTAGCTGCCGTAGCCCCCAGCACCAGCACCGATTGGCCCACTGAAGACGCTGCTGTGACCTCTCAGGTGGCGATCAAACAAAGTGTCTTTGCCAAACGCTGAGCGTGACCACCAGCATCATCATATATATTCTTGACGTTTGTCTGATTGACCCCTCCAAAAATTGTATGTCTGATTGGCCCCTCATATATTGTACCTGAGAAAGGAGGGGACGAAAGCCAGCGAGAGACCAATACGGTAATGCAAGACTGGGAAGAAAAAATAGCGGAGCACTTATTGTTGAATGCCTGTAGCTTTTGTGGAGCTTGTATCAACGTGGAGTAGATCAAGATCGGAGCACGGTGAATGTTTTGGGTTTTGTCGATTTTCCTGGCGCGGTGCTCTCCGGAGCGTCCCTGTTTGGTGGTCTCTTTGAGAATCCGGGAAAAAGAAACGTCAGTGCTGTTGGGGACTTTACTTGGGTTTATGCCACTGATCCGCCCAACATAAAACCATAAGTCGCGGCTACACCTCTCGTCCCAGAGACATAGAGACACAGAACCATAGAGACATAGAGTCAGAAAACACAGAGACTTAAAAAACAGAGAAGTTGCTATCTACACGGGCTCCGTTTCTGAGAGCAACTTGTCGCTGCCAACCAACTAGCATACTTGCCCCAAGACATCCAAGCAGACTTCTCTGAAAGGATGACTAGGAGGATGGCAGGAACTATATGCCTCAGCATTGGTGTCACCAACCGTCATCCAAAAATATTGCATAGATTCGTGACCATAACCAATCCTCAAACAGCAATCTCTGCTACCAAAAGATACACCAATCCCCACCAAGTTGCTATCTACACGGGCCCCTTTTCTGATGGGCACTCGTCGCTGCCAACCAGCTACCATACTGGCCCCAATACATCCAAGCATTCCATTTTGAAGCAACCATCATTCCCCAACAGCGAAGCGTAGGGGTCTTCTGCCATAGGAAAGGCTTCGGGGCAGATCGGGGCAGACTCAGAGCGAGCTTCGGAGCAGGTTCCGGACGAGGTTCCGCAGCGGATCCGGAGGAGGCGCGGCAAACGTTTCCGGAGCAGGTTCCGGAGAAGATTCCGGGGCAGGTTCCAGAGAAGGTTCGTGAGAAGGTTGCGGGGCAGGTCCATGAGGAGGTTCTGGAGAAGGTTCCGGAGCAGTTTCCAAAGCAGACAAGGCTCCAGAGGAGGGCTTGGACAGCGAAGAGACTTTCTCAGTGGCGCTTCGTGCTGTTGGGGACTTTACTTGCGCTTATGCCACTGATCCGCCCAAAATATAACCATAAGTCGCGGCTACACCTCTCTTCCCAGAGACATAGAGACACAGAACCATAGAGACATAGAGACATAAGTCAGAAAACACAAAGACATAAAACACAGAGAAGTTGCTATCTACACGGGGTCCTTTTCTGATAGCAACTTGCCGCTGCCAACCAACTACCATACTAGCACCAATAACCAATACATCCAACGACCAGACTCCTCTGAAAGGATGACTAGGAGGATGGCAGGAACTATATGCCTCAGCATTGGTGTCACGAACCGTCACCCAAAAAATATTGCATAGATCCGTGACTATAACCTTGAGAGCTTGACTCAAGCGATGGGGTGCAGGATGTCCAAGGTTTTGGTGTGCATGCTTTAGGTTCGTACCCAACTAGCCTCATGCCTTTGCGTGCACGCTGACGTGTCTCACCGTTCCCAGCAGCCCGTCCGGCGCAAGAAAAGTGCTCACTTCGTTCGCTCACAAAGCCTCCAGCCACTATATAGACTAGGGCCGGTCCAGTCAATACCATCGATATAGCTTCTTTAATTGAAGTCCAACAACGAATGTAAATTGCCCGGTCGTGCATGCTTGGCCAGGACATGTCGATATCCTTGCTTTTGAGAGCTTGACTCAAGCGATGGGGTGCAGGATGTCCAAGGTTTTTTGGTGTGCATGCGTTAGGCTCGTGCACAACTAGCCTCATACCTTTGCGAGCACGCTGACGTGTCTCACCGTTCCCAGGGAGTTCCCAGAACTGCTGCTGCCTGTGCAAGTGCGTGCAACGAGGATTCCGAAGCTCGAACCGGCCACATGTGGTTCCACAACAGCCAATGGCCAAACTGTGCATTGACTGTATTGACCCGAAAAGTCGAGCCACCACTGCCACTGTGAACATAGCCGCGCAGCTGTTACTGTACCGCCATTATTGAACCAAGCGTTTTACACGTCAGTATGGGACTTCCAGGGTTGGTGGATAAACTCCTGCACCAGCCACTCTGGGATACGGTTTCAAGACTGCCCTGCTTCTTCCACTATCTATCTATCAAGCCAGCTCTATCTATCTATCTGTGATCTATCGATCTATCTATCCATTCTGTACTATCTAGCTGCGCGGCCAAGCCGGAACAACGTTCGGTGCACGTGGACGCCGCGAGAAGCATCCGCTCGACGGTACAGGTACACTAGAGACGAGGATGGTTGCTCTGTACATGGGTGCCTGTCTCCACTCCAGTGCTCAATGCCCATTCTCCCACAGCCCTTCGTGATGCTAATGATGCACTACTCGGCGTCCATTGCATCACTCGCATCACCAGATCCCATTTTAAGTGCTTTTCTGACCCTCGCTTTGGAGCGCTCTCCCCAGGCAAGCTCCGGGTTCACCCTCTCAAACGGTGCCTTCTCGCGGCCCACCCCCCGCCACACCCCCTTTACTCACTTCGTTCGGTCTAAGAGCTCAAGCCTAGCCTATCGGCTGGCTTTCGTAATATCATATCATGTTTTTGCCGTTTTTTGGTCTGACATCTGAGGTTGACATTGACATGTCAGGAAATGTCCGCACAATGTGAGGGATCTTGAGCAGGAGGAATACGTTGGAATCGCTAAACTTCACAACCAATGACACGTTCGCTGAAATTTGGTAACCTATGGTAACCCTGGAATTGCTCAATTGAGTTCTTTGGCTACAACGTTCTTGGTTCTTTTCACTAACAATCCCGACCGCCAAATCTGGTCAGCGCCAAGAAACTGCGTTTGCTGTGATCCTCAAAGTGCGGCTGCTTGCCTCGTGCTGCACCGGATCCGAAGCGAACGGATCGCAATGGAGCATCGGAGAAACCTACCCTTCAACAGGCAAAGACTGGCAAAGCTTCAAGCAGGCTTCAGCAGGATTGCCTGTGCCATCCACTTTCCAAAGCTAGATAGAGGTGGCCAAGTGGAAAATGCTTGGCAGGTGGTTGTCCCAACGGTTCTTGCGGCCTCTCTTCGAGCAGAACCAGCATCGAATATGTGATTCCGCAAGTAAGTAGCAGGAATCTGTGTCTATCAGTCTATCAGACTCTATCTGGCAGTATCTTAGCACAACCAGCATCTAAGTGGCCAGTGCACAAGCGAGTACAATTTCCAGTGCACAAGCGAGTGCTCGCCCCCTGAAGCCTGGTGTTTTTCTGGACACCTCGCTCAATTGCTCTACGCATCTCTACGCATCTCCATGCCTCCACCCTTGGAGCCATAGATGGTTTCGTACAAATTACCCGCAGCTTTCCCTGGCAAACACGAGGAGGGCAGTCTCCCCTCTGGGAGTTGCAGCTTCTCAACTTGCACATGTCCTCCTTTTCTGTGCTTTAGGGAGGGGTATATATAGAATGAAAAGGGATGCCAAATGACGGATGTATATGCCAGCAAGATATCATCATGGGAGCTAGTTTCTCAGTTTCTCTAGCAATCTGATGGCACTGCTGCAACAAACAGGAAGGGTGATGAAGGATTGAACTCTCACAGTTAGCTTGAGGCGCTTGGGCTTCAGAATTTGGGCTTCAGAATGAAATCTCGTCCAAGGGGGAGCATCTGATCCTCTGCTGCTCTTGCCTCCTTTTCCTGCGCCTCCCCCTTCTGATCTTGGCACGTATCCTCACGGGTCCAACAGTGGCAAGTTGCCGAGGAGCCAATCGTGAATAGAACAACCGTGACTCATTTCGGAAGCCGTTTGCGGCACATGCAGCACCAAACACAACGTCCAGTTCTCTAAGAAGTCTGTATACATACAGCATGTACAGCCCCGTTCCAGGCACACCATGTCACCATGCAACCGGTCTGACTTACAGTAAGTTCATGAACTTGTCGCAGTCATGTCAAGTCTAATGCGAACCATGCAAGCATTTTTTTCCAGGCGAAACCATCTCAACATCAACAAGGAAACACGGCTTGGAACCCATATAAGCAAAATGATGGACGTGTGAGAACAGTTATGGAGTTGGGCTTTCAACGTGAGGATTGTTAGCTAAAAGTTATGAGCTATAAATATATATATAATATATCATATAGTATACAAATAATGACCAACATTGTTTTCATGTTCCTTCGACTCATTCAACCTCTTCCCTGCTCCTCGGTTGATGGTTGCAATGACCTTGGTCGTCCGTGCAGTTCGCCGCGTCTCGTGAACTCGACCCGCCCGTGTCGGCACGAGTTCTCGGGTTGGCCAAGGGACGTAGTTCGAAGGGTCCCTCAGGTCCTGATGCTTCTCGGCCACCGCGTCTAAGATCTCTGAGGCATGAGATGCAGGGATGGTGAGCAAGGCCTAGCGAGGTTGGAGACGAAGAGCCCTCCAAAGACCGCAAAGGCGGCATACCATGTGGTGTACATGCGTAAATGGGGCACGTTTCAAGGACCAATTCTTTGCGGCAAAGGTTCAAAAAAAGTAATGTTAATATGTCCTCTACAAACTATGCGTCAATAATATTTAGCTTTTGAGCCTGCCAGGTTTTTTGCGATACTACGTTTATTTACGCCAACTTCCAAACCCCAAAATGGATAAAACACTTGCTGAATCAATTGTAAATATGCTACAACAATAATGAGCTTTGTGGCCCGCCATGATTTTGCAATATTGCGCCAACAGAATGAATGCAGAATGAACGCAAATCCTTTCTGGATAATTTATTATTGAGGTTGGGAATTTTGACTACGCCGAAAAAGAATCATAGGGGGGGACCTTTATTATTAATGAGATGTTAACATTACCCAGAGTCTGCCCAAGAGCATCCAAACTTAACAGAAATGTCGCTTGAAACCAAGTGGTAGCCTGGCGGAAACTAAAACACATGCCGTTTCAACATTGTAAATGATCCCCATCGCGAGGCACCACGAGAGCCAAATTTCATCAACAACCAAAGTTTAGGACCTTCACAGTGACCAAACTTGAGATCCCAGTGGCTGAGGTCACTTAGTCCATCTTAGTCCCTAGAGAGACCACCTAGAGACTTGAAAAAGGTCACGAACCGAAGGTACTGGGTGATGCTGTACCGTTGGGAACCGTCATGTCAAAGACTTGATAAACACCTTCTTTCCGACCCAAATCGCTTTGTTTGGTGGTGACTGTATGATTTTGGGAGACCCTTATCAGTAACTTATCAGAAAGGTTCAATCTTGAGCCACCGGGGCTTGCGGCATGCGGATCAAGGACCCACTACGAATCTGTGGGTGCTGCGCAGTCATGACATCCAGATCTCAGCGTCTTTCGAGTCGGCCATGTCACATCGGGAGATGGGGAGATCCAATCTACTACTGTTTGGTCACTGATAACTGCCCCCTCCCCCCAAAAAGGTTAATCTCTTGGGCCTGGGTGACCTTGGCGGGCCTCGGGGCCAAGGTACGGGGCCAGAAAGAGGGGTGGGAACTCTCCCAAACACGACCGATGTCTGTCATGTATGCCGATCAATTGACCCCTCTGGCACCACCCCAATGTAGCCCGTTCTGGAGGGTGGGTGTGCTTGGGAGAGCACACACTAGCTCAAAACCCTTAGAAAACACTGTAAATACCGTGCAAAATTTCAAAAACTGCTCTGAGAACTAGGCGAAACGCAATTTTTTTGATCTGTCTGTGCCCAGTCTCCATGTCCAATGTCAATGACAACAAATAACAGCTCTTCGTCTGCCCACTATCAATGTGCAACACCAATGATAAATATTATCAGGTGAATCTCTCTCTGCCCACAATGAATGTAGCATCATGAGCGAATGAAGATATAATACTATACATATCTAGATTCAATAGCTTTCCTCTGGATCTCTGGGAAAGTAGATTTCCTAGATTTGTGTATTTTCATTGAAGGAAAGCATTTGAAAGAAACACTTACATACATACTTATAGCTTTTTTAAAATACCATGACTATTTCCAGAGATCCAGAGGAAAGCTTTTGAAATGAAAGCTTTATATTTTTTCACAGAAGTGATCAGATCTAGAGGGAACCTTTTGAATTAAACGTTTGTACATCAAGCAGTTTTAATATAGCAATGAATATTCCAAGGGATTACGTTAAACAAATACTATCTACTCAAAAACATAGTTTGTGTCTTATTCCCAGCACTCCTAGGGCAAAAAACACTGTAAAATATAGGGTTTTGTAACATGTGTGTTCTTAAACTAACTAAACTGGAGCTAAAATAGAATTAGGCAAACTTAAATTAGAAGATTTCAATCAAGATCCTTTTAACATTGGTGGAATTTGCTATTTATTTGATGTTAGATTACAATAACAATCATTTCCAAGTTCTCTTTAAAACTCATTGTGGAAACTAGTTCTTACAATTAGATTTTAGTCAAAGTCCTTTTCAAAGTTAGTGGTGGCTTTGATTTAGTATCAGATTGTGTTTAAAGCCGATTTAAGATCAATTGTGGAAATTGTGACGCTTAACTAACTTGAATTAATTTTGTATCTGTTTGCTCCCCACTACAAGGCTACATCAAATAAAAAGGACTTTAACTAACATCTAATTATAAGAATTGATTTCCACCATTAACTGTTAACTGAAAGTTAATTTTCACAATCAATTCTAAAAGGGTCTTGATTGATATCCAATACACAAGCAATTCAATCAAATTATGTTGAAAAGACCTTAAATTAAAATCTAAACAACAAGCAATTTCCACAATGATTTTGAAAAGGACATTAATTGACATTTAAGTAATGCCCTAATTTATACAATGAAATATAATAGGATTTTAATTGAAATCTAATTCAAAATCAATTGCCACAATGATCTTGAAAAAGCATTTAATCGAAGTTGAATTACACATTCAGTTTTCTATAATCTTGAAGAAATGTTAATTGAAATCTAATATACACATCAATTTCCCCAATGATTTTGACAATGATATAAATGAAACTTAGTTTGTAAAAAATCTACAATTCATCTTAAACACATTTTTAATAGAAAGCTAATGATACATCAACTTCCACCAATAATTCTGAAAGCGTTTAATTGAAGTCTAATACCAAAATCAATTGAAATCCAATTTAACATCAAATTCCACCGTTAAACTTAAATGAAGCAAAAACACTGTGTTTTACAGTGATTTCTTGCAAAATCCTCTCCAAAATTGAGGTTTTGAGCTATTTTTTAAGCAATTTTGTGAGATCCAAGCCTATCCCAATTTAGAGGGAATACAAAAAAAAACAAAAAAAACAATAAACCAAAAAAAAAAATGAGACAAATTGGGTCACTATTGGTTTTTGGATGTTGGCTGCATTTTGTGTCAAACATTGTTTTTTTGTTTTTTTGGTTTATTGTTTTTTTGTTTTTTTGGTATTCCCTCTAAATTGGGATAGGCTTGGATCTCACAAAATTGCTCAAAAAATAGCTCAAAACCTCAATTTTGGAGAGGATTTTGCAAGAAATCACTGTAAAACACAGTGTTTTTGTATCATTTTTTGCATGAAAAACATCTCCCAGGAGCACCCGTTCTGGAAATATACCAGTCCCATGGAGTGTCTGGGTATTAATAGTATCCATGATGCAAGGATGCAGTTCTTTCTTACATTGCTCGTAGGCCCAGGGGTAGTCGTGAATGAGAGGGAGCGCAATGAATATGCTTGATCACAAACTTTGGTTCTACAACGCCAAAATGAGAGATACAATTGCAGCATTTTTGAGATCTTTGTTCTGCCTGTGCCGCTACATAGAGCAGGCGTTGTTGCAAGCGATGATAAAGGACAAATCCGGTTCGGGTCCATCTGCAACACGGCACGTGGGCCACATGCTCTATATATATTTATATTATATTATATAGCATATAGAAACTTGGCGCACCGCGTAGGGGCCAACTGCACTCCATTCAAGAGAGGGTCCATGCGCACAAAAAGTGAGAACCTGACAAAAAAACAAATTTTCCCGTAAACTGCCAATGTGCAGGGTCTGTCCTCAACTGAATTCGATGCAGAAAATGCCCACTGTCCAATTCGCCAGTTCAAAAACACCTTTGTTTTTCCCATGTCACGCCTGGATTGCTTCATCGGACAGCGACACCCCAGCATCTTCGGCTTTCTTCATACCTGCGCCACCACCCGGTGCGGCGAGGTAGCAATCCTGCAGTCTACAAACAGCATACACATGTACGGATATGTGTTGGCGTTGGTGCGGAGTGAGCAAACAAGGAGTGACTGGCTCATGTTGTGTTCGGTACTTGCACAGAACTACTCGGTGGATCTTGGTGTGTGGAGAGTTCGACTCTGTCTTTTTCCCATTCTGAAGCGTCCTGCTCGCTGGACCCTTACCATTCACAAAAGGCTGCTTCTTGGCACTGGCGCAACCTTTTCAACAATAATTGATAAAGAACATTGTTTGGTCACCTGGACCGCACATGGGACCGAACCACTCCGCGGCTGGAGTAACACTGTGACGTCGGATCGTCGGACAAAAGCGCCCAAAACGTTTGCAGTGCAGTGCACAAGTGCCAACAAAATCATACAGAACATCCTGTAAAGAACCTGATAAACTGCAAAATGAAAGCCAGCGTTTTTACTTTCGAGTGTGCTTTCTCAGGCCACCCCCCCGAATCCCCCTTCTACTTCCAGTTCCCTTTCCGTCAACCGCTCGATATCCTTTACACATCCATAGCATATCACAGCTTTGACGTCTCATTCGTGCTTTGAACTTATATAGGTGTGTAAGAGGTATAGCAACATAGCATTTATACGGACCCAGGGTAGCTACAATTCTGTTCCCAGGTATCCCACTTCAATTTCCCTACCCTGGGTCCACGCGCGCGCGCCTTGCTGGCTCCCGGCTGCCTGTGATAGGCGGCGCGCGCGCGCGGACCCAGGGCAGCTACAAGGCAGTTGCCAGGTATACTCTGAGTTGCGCGGACCCAGGGTAAGGAAATTGAAGTGGGATACCGGGCAAGAGAATTGTAGCTACCCTGGGTCCGTATAAATGCTATGTTGCTATACCTCTTACACACCCATATAAGTTCAATGCAAGAATGAGACTTCAAAGCTGTGGATTGCTTTGCGTGATTTTGCGTGTGTAAAGGTCATCGAGCGGTTGACGGAAAGGGAGCTTGAAGTACTATACCTGGTAACTGCACTATAGCTACCCTCGGTATCTATACCTGGCAAGGTGCCAACTACCCCTTACCATTCAGATGATGCAAGTGATGCAAATTGCATTTCTTGCATCACCACCCCTCAAAAATCACCTCCAACACAACCTGGAAAAACCTTCCATCCGTCCACCCTCCTCCCCCAGCATGTGCCGAGTTTACGTGTACCTTTTGCGGGGCAACTACTCACTTCGTTCGCCAAGCACAACTCAGCTGGCGCCTTCTACGAAGGCTGGCTTTCGTAACATACACTGTTGGAGTGTAATGAATATATATATATATAATGATGGAAACAAAAAGAAGGCGCAAGTGATTCTGTCGATGTGTTCCGCTACCGGGAAATCACGGTGTGGGCTCAATGTTGGCACCTGGAGTCTGAATCAATGCAGCAGCGGCTGCTTCGTAGTTGTCTGATCCGGGCTTGTGACCGCCCCCGCCTGGTGACAAGCGATCCAAGCAGTTATGATCACACGATATCTTCAGACAAATATATGTGGCATTCTGTGGCCTCCTTACAACAAGAAGTTCCATTCAACTCGATTGGAGCTACACCCCAAGTTCCATCAACGACATCCATCTAAGGTTAGAGCCGGATTCGGAAACGAATCGGTTGGATTCTGAAACTGGGTCATATGACCCCAGCGGTCAAACCAAGGCGCTACAACGCCTCCAGCCAAGGCGCTACAACCCCACCAAGCCGAACCTCACCCAGCCAGTCTTTTCTTCGTCACTACCACTCCACTGCAACCATCATTTCTCAGACTTCCATGATAATGCTGGCTACCAAAATTGCAACATGTATAAAACCTCTGCTCAAGACTAGTTCAATGGGTCTTCACTTTCTTCACGTGCAACTCATGTGGAGGACTACCTCTGCCGAAATCGGCCACTCTGTCAGACTCGGTCGCCTTTCGCTCCCCCAGCGCCGATGGCACCCTTCTGACCAGACCCCGATCGCGGCACATACCTGGGCCACGGGGCCACGTGGGTCACAACGAGACCTCATTCGGACCTACCGACGTGGTCACCGATCGGTGCGCTCGCTATACGTTGTAGAGCAGGGCTGCAGGGTTTGATTCATCCCCAAAAAAATTGTCATTCACTTCAAACATGTCAGCAATTGTAATGATATGTTCACACTGACTGAAGAGATTTGTACCATTGACCTTCCCCACCACAACACATGAAGCCCGTCAAAACGAGTTCCCATTCTCACGTAACCTCCTCGACTTGACTTCCTTGACGCGTGGCCCACGCGACACCGTCGCACAAATGTAGTTCGAAGGGTCCTGTGACACCCGAACCCACAACGGCGCAGCTCGGCTCGCTTACTGCGTCGTACGGCGTCTACGCACTGGTTTGCGAACAACACAAACAGCCCCTTTGGGATGCAACATGCGGACCCCTGGGAGCGGAGATGAAGTGGAATCACTTGGGCGGAGATGAAGTGCAGAATGGCACCTGTACCTGGTGTTTCCTCACGCGGCGAAGAGTTGAACATGTGGCAGAGTTCTGTGCGTGGGCTGCATTCAATGAAAACACCTTAGTTTTGGAAAGCAGTGCATGTAGACTCTTTGTCAATAACCCCCCCAATTGACTTGAAACACCTCTTATATGGGGTGGTTTAGTCATCAAGAGTCTACATTACCTCGGCAACTTGAACGTCTCAAAGCATCCGACATCCCTGGTCCCCTGTCCCTCTCGGCATGCACCGCTCCCGGCAGCTCCTTGAGGTGACCACTCTGAAATTTCTGCTGGGTGGCGCCCAGCAGCTCCTTGGATGGCGAAGCTGTGACAGGGCGAAGCAGGGCAACGCCACTGGCAACGCCCAGGCCGGGCCGGGCCATGAAGCATCCCACCCCAGTCGGGAGAGTCGACTCACTGTGCCACACAGCTCGAGGCATCGAAATTTGGTTGATGCAAAACCAGCTAAGGTAAAAATGTGTTCCAAGTTGATGAAGTGAAGACGTAGGACTTGGGACATGATTCAAATAAAGATCAGAAGATGCAGCTTTTCCGACTGGAACTACTTGGCTTTTCGAGCAAAGCAGTGAATACTGGGTGAAATCTGGCGAGTGACCGCGGCTCCCACAGCTGCTCGGACTACCACCACCATGGAAATTATACAATATCTTCTATGCAGTTTTGCTGGAGCTGCCCAAGCTTGCTCGAAGCGAGGCCAGCAAGCTTGCTCCAGGACCACCGCAAGGTTCCGTTGAACCATCGAGCCCCTCGGTCCCGTGTCTTCTCGTCCCGCTGCCCCGTACGTCACAGTGCCGTTGTGTGACGACGGCATGGCCGTAGGGCAGCTTCTCCACAGCAGCCATGGCCTGGAGTGAAGGACCACTCGGTTTCGGTCTCCCACCAACGGTCCTGAAGGTGGACAATGGCTCCTGGAAAGGCTGTTGACCTCTACAAACAGCCCGCACCATGTTAGTTGGATGGGGGTAAAGCCCGCCCACAGCTCCAAATCAATCATTCATACCAACCCCACTGCCCTCCGCTCCTTCTTGCTGACGCTCCTTCTTAACATTATCCGAGATTACAGTTTCTGTGCCCTCGTTCCAATATAGAAAAGCTGTCACTAGTAACCTAAACTCCCCTGATCCAATAGATTAAAAATTACATACCAATTACTAGGTATAGTTCCTGAACTACAAGCAGTGCTTAGCAGATCCTGAACTCTCTATCACTATCACTCACTTATGTTAAGTCAAAAGCAACGGACATGAATTAAAGATGCAAAAGCAGAACAACTTCAATAATTATATAGATATCTAGTAGGACCAACATGAACACCAACGTGGACATAACAAAAGACCAACATGAACATCTACGTTCCGGTATCTTGGTCCATGGAATCCTGTTTCGGCCACACACCTCGTTGCTCAAATCCAGGCCCAAGCGATAGACTTCATCCCCAATGGACGGCATGGCGACGCTGCTCGACAGCGGCTTTCCGCTGTAATTGTGAGCCAATCCACCCAATCACACGAACAATCTTGCTGGGCTGAGTCCCTTGAATCAAATCATGATTGGATATTTATAATGAATAACTTAATATGGATATATACATCTATAGCTAACTAACTGTTAACATTATAGATACATTGTATATATATATATTATATACATATCCAATCATCTAATATATGTGTATGATGTGAACGAAAGCAAAACACAGCATTGTCTCAAGTATTGAGAGTTCACCTGAAGAAAACCCAGGAAAAGGGCACTGTTTCATGTCGAATTCGGCAACAGATCGAGATTGGAGTGAAAGTATGCCGGCTGCGTGGTTTTGCATCTCCATATTTCTCCATGGATATCTCATTGGACCCTTTGAACCAAAATTGCCTCAGCACTAAAGCTCAACCTAAGCAGCATACAGTCCAACTGAAAGGGCAAATTTTTGCAGAAACCATGAAGGCAATGCACGAGTTGTCACTTGGCAACTAGTATGCATCGTTAAAGGGTGGATGTGGCGTCAACTAATACGCTTTGCAAGTTTCCAACGGGTGGCTTCTACCAACTTGCGATCACATGGAACACATGCCTGTATGCAAGGCCGGAGCGCTATCATTGGACAAACTGGAGTGCTGGCATAGCTGCTGCTACAATTCCATGAATTGCTACAATGCTTGGACATGGTAAAAACCATGAAAAACCCTTTCCCCCTCTCTCTCAGAAAGTGGTTCCGTCTCTGTGAACACTGTGTCAAAGCCCTGAGTGCCAAACCTACTATTCACGGCCTCAGCGAATGCGTAAGACTAACGTGCCGACGTGACGTGCTGTGAAAGAAGACCCGCACAATAAGAACAATAGAATAAGAACTAGGGAAACACTCCTTGGGCCTGCATCTCAGATCATATCAGAATGTTCCTTCTCTCGGAGCTCCGAGAAGGCCATATATATTTTCCATACGTAGGATCCATAATATCTGTGCAAGTTACTTTATTTCTTAGGTCGTCTCCCTCGTGGGCTTAATTTCTTGGCCGCGTTTAGTGTCCTCGTCCGCTAATTCGGGTCATCAAATTAGGGCTGTCCCTCGTTAATTCACGACAGGAAATTAATACAACAGTATCATTTGGATTGCTGAAGTGGTGAAAAATAAACTTTTCCCGATGGAAAAAGTTATTCCTGCCCATACCTCGTCAGCAGGTTCCGGTTGGGGCACAGGTTTTCATGTGCCTTCTCGTCTTTTGGTCCAAAAGTGAAGATGCCTTTGGCCCTGGGAAATGAAAAAAAACTTTCTGGGCCTTGAAAAGTTTATTATTCCATTCAAACACTTTGACGTTCAGAGCCAAGCAAAGGCAACTTATTGAAGCCCCAAAAGGTTTTTTTGAACCACCTCCAACTTGAACCGGAACCATCCGAGGCTACCTCGTCAGTTTCTTAAATATACACTCCAGCAGGTTGAGGCACAGGTTTCCATGTGCCTTCTGGGCAAACATCAACCTTGTAGAGCTCGTGCCCATGAGACGAAACGAGAACCCAAAGCATACTCATGGCTGCGTACTCATAGAAGCACCGATCACACACACTTTTGGTCCAAAAGAGAAGATGCCTTTGGCCCTGGGAAATGAAA
The DNA here is from genome assembly GCA_963970005.1 of Durusdinium trenchii. Classification (NCBI taxonomy): domain Eukaryota; class Dinophyceae; order Suessiales; family Symbiodiniaceae; genus Durusdinium; species Durusdinium trenchii. The sequence continues at coordinate 968,813 of CAXAMN010007446.1, read as the reverse complement.
AAAAAACTTTCTGGGCCTTGAAACGTTTATTATTCCATTCAATCACTTTGACGTTCAGAGCCAAGCAAAGGCAACTTATTGAAGCCCAAAAAGTGTTTTCTTTTTTAACCACCTCCAACTTGAACCGGAACCATCCGAGGCTACCTCGTCAGTTTCTTAATTCATGGAACGAAAGTAAGATTGTCCTCGTTAATTCTCCCTAAGCCACCTCGTTGCCTCGTTTGTCCTCGCTATAATTTGTGCAGATAATTTCGTCCTGAATATGTTCACTTCGCCAATGACAAACTTGGATTAGAAAAGCGAAGGCTCAAACTCCACAAGGTCCGTCACATGCTTCGCTCAAAAAAGGCTCTCACCTGCCCCCCATGGATTCAAATATGTTCAAATCTATGCCCACCTGCCAGGACCGTCCACAGGACAACGTATATGGATCAGCACGGAGAGTTGTTGAACACCGTCGACTGCTCGTGTCGGCCGTTCAGTTCACGTCCGCCCGCGCCCAAGAACGACGATTGCCCAGCAGCCTCTTCTTCGCTCATTCTGCCCTGGCCGTCGCCTGGCTCAGTCGGAGATCTTGGCTTCAGAAGTAGGATGCTGCTTGGGTTGGTTTGTGAAGGTTCCCTCAAACAAGCTGATAAGAAATCCATAGAATTGTTTTTTTTCCTGATGTCTGACACATCCTAACGTATCCGACAGTATACATTCTACTTCGAAGCGCTTTCAGGTGGAACCCAGAACGGCATGAATTCAAGAATCCGGTGCAAACCTCAGACCTCCTTCCAAAATCATATCCTTTCTGTTTTCAACTGACTGACATATCTGAGCCGCACGAGTCGAAGGTCCCCAAGCACTTCCCGCCGTGGTGTCCGTTCCTCCGTGGGTCGGTCGCGGCGCCCGCCGCCACGCTGATCTCTGGCTGCCGGTGCTGGGTGCTGAGGGCAGGCTGGTCACTAGGGAAATGATCTTGACTGACTGGCACAACAAATAACAGTCTTTTCAGGGCCAGAGGGTAGATGGTCTAAGTTGGTCAAAAGATGCAGGTTGTTCACCCACCTTTGTGGCTGAAAAGTTGGGAGCTTGGCACATCCCATTCATAAGTCAGTTTCTGTTGGCTTGTCGAACAGGTTCGGCCAATGTTGGAAGAGCCCATGGGTCCAACAAATCCACTTTGAGTTGACAAAGCTCAGTGGTTGCGCTTTGGAGTCTAAAGGCCGGGAGGCACTCTCTAAAGATCTCTAAAGCAATCACTGCGGCAGCGGCGAGGGGATTGAATCCATCATGGATGGAACAATGTAAATCAGCCTGAAATTCACATCAACAAATACAGCAACTACACTGCACCGCCCAATTCACCTCACACAACCCTAGGAAGTCTATAACACACAACTAACAACAAAAGTCCAAATATCGCCGTGGGCGTAGATTCAATCTGGATTCGGAATCACACTCACCAAATCCAATCAATCACCCTACTATACGGAATGTCATGGGACCCAAACCCAACCCACTAAGCCGGGAAAAATCAAGGATGTCCAACACCTGGATCATCAACAAAAAGATTGAGCCACTTCTTGGCCAAAGACCGGAGTTGCCAGTCACAGGTTCCGAGAGCAAACGTTGGGTCGCAAGGGCATCACATGTTGTTTGTTTGATGCTTTAAACATGAATTTTGGGTCCAACCAGTTCGGCTGGCGCGACCATGTGAACATAACAGCACGAACTAACGCTGGAATGGGTAGCATCGTATCTTCCACATCATATCGCTCTTCTTTTCGGTGGACGTGAACGAAGAGTCATATTTCAACTCATCTCCCTTCAGGCGTTCCAGACCCAGAGGGTCGGTTACGGGCAGCTATATCATTGGCAACCTGAGCTGGAACCATACAAAAACAGCCGTAAAGATTCAATCTCAATGTGCTGTGAGAAGCGCTAAGGCTATAATTACTCGAAAAAATACACAATTATAATTAAATCGAACACATGGTTGACATGTTCAAGAGTTGTGCTACGACTACGGTTGTCACATGTTTGGTTACTTATTTTTGGAGATTTCGTTTTGGCAGGCCCCGCGACACGTGACTTTTGCTCGCCATGTTGCAGCTGTAGCTGTCACAAGGACATCATCTTCCTCAAAGAAAACAGGTGCAAAACCGGGTGCGAAAAGGAAACCCCTCATGTACTTCCCCACAAGCGCCGTGTCCGGATTCCAACACACCACCCACTTCTGCCAACGAGAAAAACACACCAAACAACGTTACAATGGTGAATGAGCAAACTTCCGCAAGCAGCAAGAGCACACCATTCAGAGAGCATGTGCATGAGAACGCACACACTAAGAAAACACACGCGAGAGCACACAAACAAAAGTTTACACTTACACACACACACACGAAGGCGCACATGTGTGAGCAACCACATGAGGGCACACACCTGAGAACATACATATGAAAGCTCACACATGAGAACGCACATATGAGAGCGCACACCTGAGAGCACACACACATATAATAAGAAACACATACCACCATACCACACACATACGAGAACATAAGTGTGAGAGCACACACAAACATGAGAGCACACATATGAAAACACACACGCACACATGAGAGCAAACATATTTAATCCCGAGTACCTATACAAAAGCACTCCCCTATTTAAAAGCACTAGTGCGTGGAGGGTCCACGCTGTCGCAAACCCCTAAATACGGTGTATATTTGTGTTGAAATTACTGCCCTTTTGAATGGCTACTCAGTTCCAACATGGCCGACTTTGGTGGAGTCTTTCTAAATGGATTCCAAAAACAACCCTAACTGCCCACCTCTGTCCACCCTGTCTATCCACCATGACACACCGTGTTTACACCAGCAGGCTTTCCTTCCCCCAATGGCAAGGACTCACCTTTCGAAAGCATTAGTTGTTAGTCTAATGAAGAACCTGTATTTGTGAAAAGTTGTCTACAAATAAAATACAGAAAACCAAAAACCCAGGCCCCATGGCCACCCCTTCTGCTTAATAAATGTTTTTTGTAAGGGGAAAAGGAAGACGCTTCGATCTGTAGGTTTGCTTTCAAATTTTGATACGAGTTTAAGAAAAGATTTTATATGAAATCTTCCTGGCTGACTTATCATCTATCAATGATTCAAGGATCCTCACACTGACCCTATTTGGACAACCCCGATTTCAGAGACGAACCAATTAAGAAAAGAAAGCACGCCCGAGTTTTTGTTAATATAGGGGGGCCCGTTTTTTTTTCATAGGTGGAGGGGGTTACAAAAGCACTCATGTGAGCGCAGGTGGGCTCACACGCAGACACGCACAAACACACACACACACAAACACATACAGCACACACGCACGCACGCAGGCAAACATTTATGAGAACACAAAGGCGCGCCTGCCGCTAAATCTGCTCTTGGCAGTCAACAAAGTGCTGAGAGTGCCTGCTGTGCCTGCCAGTGCGTCTCACATCGTCTCACAACAAGTTCACAACGCCACAAAGGAGCTTTCGCTCGACACCTCTCGCAAATACCGCTGCGAGCCCAACGTTCACGATTCACCGCACCTGCCACGAAATCAAAGCCCGCCGAAGAAAAGTGCCGCAGCTGCCCTGAAATCTGCACTTCGAAGTAGAAACGGCTCCGATCAACTGTGCCTGCCACGAAAAAGGTCGGCTTGAGACAACCCTCTTGCACCAGTAAGTTGCGCGAGCCTGCGAAGGCGGGACAGCGCTAGCTGCTAGCTTCTTTTTCCGTACGCTGGACTGCGCACGCCCGGCAAATGACAGTGTGGGTCGACAAAGAAAAAACTGCACACGCCTGCCGCAATTCAAGAAAGCCCAAGTTGCCCAGTGCCAAGCCATAGCCTATTGAACAACAGAGTGCGTCGGCGGGGGCTGGTACATCTGCCGTCCCAGCTGAACAGGGTGTCCCGGTTGATCCATTTCACCCGGTTAAGCCCAGTTGACCTGGTTGACCTTGTTTGATGGCAAGTGTGGCAGTGGCAGTGGTAGTGGCAGCAGTAAGTAAATAGGTAGTAGGTAGTAAGTAGTATAGGCAGTAGGTAGAATATCATTGTAGAAAGTACAGGTAGCAAGTAGGAAAGGGTATAGGTAGTAGGTGGCAGGAAGTAGTAGTAGTAGTCGTCGTCGTCGTCGTCGTAGTAGTAGTAGTAATAGTAGTCGTAGCAGTCCTAGTCCTAGTAGAAGTGGTAGTAGTAGTAGCAGTAGTAGGAGTAGGAGTTGTAGGTAGTAGTGGGAAGAAGTGGGAAGTAGCAGGCAGTCGGCAGTAGGCTTTTGGCAGTGGGTAGTAGGAGCAGGTGTAGTAGTAGCAGCAGTAGTAGTATACGCAGTGATCTCCCGGTCGGGAATCTGAACCTAAACCTGGAACGGCGCGGTTCTCGTTTGGCTTCGGGGTCCACCGGGTCAACTGTGGCCCCCGTGTGGGGTCGCAATGGATCAATATGAGTCAATATGCATGTGCGTGTTGAAATGGGACCAAGACCCCCCATGTAGAAAGCAAAACAAACTAATTCTAAAAGCCTAAAGCTCATTGGTTGCTCCTCTCCAACAGACACAAAGTGGAACGTATTTATCCCCTATTTTCACCTGCCAAAGATCCACAGCTGAAGGCTCGCGAAGTCTGGACATGATGTCCTCCTCCACGGACTGTAGACCTCTTTGCTCACATTCGGCAATCCTAGCGGAGGATGCGAGCTGCGACGGTCCGGCCTCCAACAGGCTGCGTCCGGTCTCCAGATCCCCGTTCATTGTGGCTCGGGGAGCTGGCACTAGACAGACCAAGCACCTACCTGGGAGGCTAGATGGTGGACTGGTCGGGCTCCAGGTTTTGGCCCATCCCGGGCGCTGCGCTGTGCAGGCCAAGCTTCAGAAGGCCACAGCAGGCTGGATCGGGCAAAACCCGTTTGGTCGAGGCAGTTCGAAAAAGCATCAAGGCCTGTTGCCATCCTTAGATCGCAGGTTGGAAGGTGAAAGAAAGGGATCAATGAGTCACATTATGTCACATTCATACCCAAAAACTGGTCATATCGAATCGGTGCGCAAGTTCAGTACAACTGGTGGCCCCTCCGAGGAGGCCATGCCATGAATTCCTCCGCTCAGCTTGGCAAAAAGCACCACGCCAGGAGGGCTGGCTCTCTTGGAGATAACCTTCGAAACCCACGTTTTTGCATGAAAGCCTGGGTCAAATCACAACTCCTTGAGGAGGCTTGCGATGTCAAGCCTTCCCAGTTTCGCCAGAGTCCTGCCGTGCCGTGCTGGTCACACCCTCTGAGATGCGCCCCCCTTCGCTCCCCCACCCGTGACCCGCCGCTCCCCCGGTGGAAGCATCTGCTGGAAAGTGGAGACGGAGAAGTTCTCACAGCCAAACAGGCTTGAACAGCAGAACCCACATTGATCTCCCCCAGCCTGCACCGAAAAATCGACGCGAGATCGACGTTGAATTGTGAACCATTGTTTTCCACCATCATGGAGGCAAACAGAAATAGCACCAACAAACAAACCACATGTATCCAAATGTACACCAATGTGCAGGCATCTTCAGATTCAAACCAGCGAAACCTTGGGAAGAATGAAACAATGGAAAAGCAAGGACATGAGGACAATTGCGCGGGCCAAGAGCGCTGGTAATTGAACAGCTTGTCTATTGAAGGATGGCTGCTCCTCAAGAATACAGTATATAGTCGAAACATGGGCCGAACAAGTGTTGCGTCGACATGGGTTCTATCGAAAGAAAAGCTCTCAAGATCAAAACTGTGGACATGGCAAAAGTTGGGCAGGCTCAGGCTAATTGAGCCATATGAATGAATTTTAACCAGCTTCCCCCGCTGAGTTTGATATAATGACATAAGAGTTACAGTAATTTTACACACATATTGCATAATGCAAATGCAAACCATTGCAAAACAAACAATTTCCTGCTGGTATCTCCAACCTTTGATCTTGAATGATCGTTGTGGCACTTGTGATTCCAAATCAAAAAACACATAGAGCTACTGCGCAGGCCCTCTCCCAAGGCTGGGAAGGAGCGTCATATGCATCCCAGGCACTGAAGTCTTCTGGCCTGCATGGCTTGCAGGAGCGACAAGGCATGTTGCCATGGGCCCTCATAGTTGGGATCATCCTCGTAGTCCAAGGGATCCTCCGCAAAGTTGGGATCTTCTTGCCACGTTCCGGGGAGTTGGGTCCCTCTTCCACATGTGTCGCGCCCAAATCTCGCGCACGCACGAAACCAATGCCGTACTTTCTCATCTCAGGTTTAGAACACCCTCTCGGTTCAGAGCGAAGAGCAGCCCTACAGGACGGAAACTCGCTGAAGACCGGAAAACTCCTTGCTTGCCCCAAACATATCCAAACATGCCCAAATCACGCCACGTTGGCGAGCAAAACAGTCCAAATACGTGCAGGGACGTGTTTGAACTCCAAGAATCAACTGGAAAGGTCTTCTAGCAGCTAGAACCAACATGATCCAAGAACCCAGAACGCCCCGTCTTCACTCGTCTTCTAAAAATGAACCCTTCTCAGCTCCTCGTCCTCCTCCAGCTGTACTGCCTTGGCCTTCCGCACCCGTCGGATCACCGGACGGCTCCGTCGGATCACTCGACGGATCAGGCCGAGCCCGCTGAGCCCGAGCCCAAGTCCTCGGCCAAATGGGTGATGCAACTCAACTCGGTGAAGGCTGAGCCCCTCAATCAGAAGAGGTCTTACAACCCAAATGAGGGGAGGGTCTGTTCTGTTAAGATTGTAGAAAGGGGTTGGGGGGGGCAACACGTTCGTTGCACATCTGTCCTGTCGTGTCCGGTAGTAACACTGTAATATCTTCCAATGGCAGTGATGCCAAACAATTGGATTGTTGGGTTGGATTGTTGGGTGCCCGTAACTTGTTGACACAGCTGGTCCAACGAAGTGCATAGCGAGTTCTCAGAGATCGAGCACCTTTTTGCTGCCTAAAGCACATAACCTCCATCAAACAAACATGGAAGTGGAACATGGCCCATTGCAAGACTGCTTTCCCCGGCCGATTTCCACTTCCGAACGTTAATGATGCAAACGGTTTCCATGGTCCACAGCAGCTTCCTGACAGTATACTGTGCATTGTGCATATGAGCATATATACTTGAGAGAGGAGGGGGGTGAACGAAAGGTAGCAGGGAATCAGGCGTAATCCGGGAGGAGGTGAGAGGCCCCCCACTTGTTTGAAGAGAAGTGAGTGAGCGTGATGAAAGAAAGACTAGTGCACAAACGCTTGACAAAACCTCCAGAAGCTGTAGCGGTCTAGCGGTTTCAATACAGGTTGACGGGCCTTCAAAAGGAGTCACATATTTCTCAAATGCAACTTCGGATTTACATAGTGACGTGCGGCGACCCTGTAAATTGCGTGGCCGCAGGCCATGCTTGCAAACAGGACGTGCTCAAAAACACTGGTATTTACGAGGTTTCGTTGCTGTCGATCCACAGCCGCGGCAAGGTCTAAGGCCACGCTTGAAGACAGGAGGAGCTGAAAACACTGGTATTTACGGTATTTTGTAGCCGTCGATCCAAAGGCGCACCACGGTTGAGCGCTGGAAAAGCGCAGAAAACCGTGTAAATACCGGCGTTTTCTGCCGGGAAGGTGCACAAAACCCTGTAAATACCATAGTTTTGTGCAATTTTGAAGCCTCCAAAAGCCTCAAAAACCCTTTCTGACAAAATCTTTCCTGGTTTTTGTTTTTTTTCGGTCATTTTTCTAACCGAGACGCATCAAAAACCATCGGTTTTTGCGGTGTTTTTTGCCGGACAGCCACAAAAAACGCTGTAAATTCCATGATTTTTGGTCACTGCTGAGGACTGGAAGAGCTGAAAACACTGATATTTACAGTGTTTTCGAACGGTTGACCCCGAGGCGCGCTAGGGTGGAGTTGAAGGGCCGGGGGGGGGGGGGGCCCCCCCCCCAAACGAACATGTCGGGGACCATTTCTCCGAGAGATAGGCTGCAGCTCTGGGTTAATACATTTTTGCTAAAGCAAAAGGAAAACTCAGGTAGCGTAACCGCTACCTTTCGTGATATATATACATATATCGATATATATATTGCACATGATCATACACGCATACACAGCTTCATGCATCGTATTGTGCTTCGACAACTCCAGGCAGCAAAACGGAACTCAATTCGTGCCAAAGGACGGCTGCAGAAGTCGATCTTCCAGCTGCCTGGAGCATTTGCCTCGAAGTCCGGCCACTCGCTGGCCACTCGCGATGTCGGCGCCGACAAACGCCGGAAGGGCACACTTCCCTGTGGAAGGGCCTCCATGGCGCGCGTGGCGCGCTGGAACCACAAAGCCGCGGAGGCTATGAGAGGAAACCAATCCATGAATCTCAACAAGACATGCATGGAGCTGAAGCTGGCGGTGTCATGAGCACAATTTTCCAAAAGCATTCTTTGGGGCTAGATGTAGGCAATCCTGGACAGCTGCTATCCTATGGTGCTGAACCATCTCAGAGCTGCTCAAAACGATGTCCAAACACCGCATGAAATGGGTGGTTTCATGTGGAACTGAGCAACACGTGGCTCCAAGGGCTGAGAATGAGGGCCTGCAAAACCACTAGCTTGCATCAATATGAGGACCTGCTGATAAACATAATAAACAATTTTTGGACGTGACTTATTTGGAGGGTGAAATGCGGCAAGGAAGGTGAATGGAAGGTGAGTGGCTCTTTTTTGTTCCATACGGAACTGACAGTCAGGCATCATCTCTGTACAATCGGTTCGAAGCCTGGCGAGGCCAATGGGCACACAAGCTGAAGAAAATGGTCGCAACGGACACTGGTCGGCAGTCTTACAACCCAGGTACGCGATACAACTGCCAACACAAGAAAGCCCTTGAAACATCAAGTTCCAGTACAACATACTACCTCACTCAGCATAGACCAAAGAAGAAACAAACACGTGTTGTTAACTACTTGTTCGTCTTACTTGCTACTATATACGTTATTTCACAGTTTGCAATTTGCAATACATTCTCCTCCCTTTGGTTAATCCTCAGCGCACCTGAAGGCTGCTTAGTCGGCCTCTTCGGGCGTGTCTTCTTAGTGCGGCTGGCATGGGGAGATGCTGAGAAGTGGCAACAACTCAGAACCAGCCAGTGGACCAGTGGACTGACCCGGCAGGTGTTCCAACATTGGTTGTAATATCGCCATGCAAACATGGTAAGACCTGTCAGCCAATCTGGTTGATTCATGACCGCCCTCAGTATCCAGTTAGCAGCTACATACTAAGCCGCAGAATGAATCGACTGAATGCTACCCACAGGACAATGCAAAAGTTGGACAAGCATCCATCATCATCTTCTTCTTCTTCAGACTCCTCTTCAGAGCTTGAGGGTTGGTAGCGAATGGTCCTGGCAGGAGAAACCACCCACAGATTCGGATGTTCCATTCAACATGAGCAGAATTGAGCCAAAACATAGCAACTGGTCCGGGCATCAATTTCAACACGGAAGAGGGCACCAATATATTGTATTATTATATCATCTAAATTCACCGAATATCCATGTCCCACCTCGCACAGCTCAACGAATCGTCACGGCGGCAGTCTCGGCCACACGTCCTCCGGCGCTTCATGCGCTTCCGCGCTTGCCGTGCCCAGTAGAGGATCATCTCCCGAGCTGGTTGAGACACCTGGCGCCGGCACGCAACGGTTGGACTTGGTCAAGACTGAAAGTGACTTTGCCCGGGGAAAACCGAGAGATCTTGTTGGTTTTCCTCCATGGAAATTGCGGTGTCCATCCTAAAGGATATTGAGATTCGCACAGCAAATCACAGCAATGATAAACACCATGAAACACGTGGCCGGTAGACTGCCGCCTTGGATGTCGGATGTAATAATATTCCTATAGCCTATATATATTCATGAAGTTCGACCGAGGATTCCGGACGCAGAAAATCCCCACACCGCCGGGCCTGTACATTCACCAGGTTCGGGAACCTGCAGCTTGCTGGCAGGCCCGTGACGGTGCAGTGATTGGTGGTGGAGTATGCACAAACCCTTTGCACTTGGACTTCTTAACATGGAAGTGGAAAATGAAAATGAGCCCCTGGAAGACCATATTCCTTTACAAACAAATGCATGGTTTTCCACTTCCACATGTGATTTGTTTGCTGGAGGGTATATAACCGTTTGGGTTCACAAAGCTTATAGAAGCGCCCTCTGGATTAAACAGCCAGGAACTTTGCTTTTTGAATGTTGTACTGCCAATACAATCCTATGTATATATACACATAGTCTATATCATGGATTATAATGGCATTTCCTTTGTGCACTACTTCAGCAAATCAAGAGCAAAGCACCAAAACAGGGAGGACACTTTGTCGGCACCCCCCCCTGTACCCAAACAATTTTTCCCATTTTGCAACTGACTTTGATCCTGCCTCGTGGTTTCACCTGGATCCAACTCAATGTCGCTGGCATCCTTCTCGTCTTTAGGTGTGTCCTGGTTCTCCAGCTGCATCAAAGCCTGGATGCACTGGATGTCTCAGTGGGCCAAGGTTTCAAGTGTGCTGTGAAGAAACTGATCCCAAACGAACTCAAATGATCCCAAATCCAGCACTTGGTGGCCAAAAAATAAGCTAGCCCTATGTGGTGTCTGATCTCCTATTGTGCGTTGACTGAGTTGCTTGATAGTCTAGTGGATTCTTTAAGTGATAGATGCCTCTTTGAAGCAAAGGTGTGGAACTTCTCCGTCAGGGCGCACACTTGAGAGCCAAATGGTGACCTGTATATTCTCGCCCTTCAGTATTTACACGACCACTCAAGAACAACATTGGACCTTCACCTCACTATAACGAAACAAGGTAAATGTTCAAGTGCGCTGTTAGGAATGCTAAGTGGTTCCACTGTGAGGAATGCTAAGTGGTTGTCTGTCGCTTCCAACTAACTTCCTATAACCCGTCTGAGCTGAGCCTCTTCCTCCTCGCTGTCAGTACTTCCATCCTCGTCGGATGAAACCGGGTGTGTTGTGAGGCTCGGAGGCTCCGAGCGCCCAGTCCGGGAGAGGCTGTTCCAACTGTGTGGTGTTCAACTTGTTTTTCACTGACTTTGCAAGATATATGCAAAATCAAGGACCTTCAGATTGTGAATTGCGGGTTCTGAGTAGCTAGTCAATTGTGCTGCAGGCAAGCAGGAAGGCCAACACTGCCGGAGTGACTTCGCTCACCAAATTGAACTGTTCTTTTCTCGCTGCCTCCGGACCCCCCACAGGTGACCATTCTTGTGACACCACTTATTCCAGTCCATCGAATGGAAAGTGCAACATAAACCGTTTCGAAGCTGTTCAAGAATTGAAGTGTGCACAAGTCATCTCATGCCAGGTAGGACAATTGGTTTCTCTGGCCTCACGATCATGAATGGTCAAGGGCGTCTGTTGAGGTAGCGCCAGGGGCGTGCCAGGCGGGGTCATGGCCTGCAATGGCGCTAGGCGGAGATGGCACAAACGAACGCTCCAAGCTGTGTGGGGTGGCAATGTATTTAGTCGTTAAGTCTATCATGTTCCACCGTTGGTCTTACTGAACGAGTTGAACGATTGGCCGGCCGTCTAATGCACCTGTTGCACCCGAAGAGCACATTGCTGCAATGGCCAACAGCTTGAGACATTCGTCAGGTGCGGTGTGGTTTCGCCAAGCTCGCTGGAGATATCCAAACCCCTGCCAACTTGTTGGGTCTTTATCGTACAGAAGGTCGTTGAAATAAGAATTGGACATCATTGGAAATAGACAACCTACCAAACAACACGCCGGTCGGTAACTGCCACATGAACCGACGCATCCCGCCCGGCCCTCCAAAAAAAACCACCGCTCCTTCGTCGCTCACCGCACCGCTCCGGTCCGATCCCGGCCTCCGGCGGGTCAAAGCCTCTTTCCAATGCACAGCGGACACAAAGAGTTTGGTAGCACTGGTGCCGGTCCAACCAATTTTGCCATTGCCTCGAGCACGGCGCGGTCGGTCGAGCGTCGTCTCAACCGGGTGTGGTGGCGACCGGAGGAACATCGGCCGAGGGTCGATCCGACAGGCTTCGCCGGGTGTCACAAGGTCGGCGACCAAATGTGTCATTGGATGCCAAATATGCCCATGTCCTTCTCCAAACACTCCAAGCCCTTCCAATCAGCAAAGATTTCGGCGTCTGTCCTGCTGTTACCACCCGGTCGGGAGAACATTCCACCCTGAGCTCCCAGGCGTTGGAATGAAAGGCATGGGCGGCACCTGAGAGGTTACGAAGCCTTCGAAGGGTTATGACTCAAACACCGGCCCGGAGGCGATTGAATCACATGATGTTTGAGCTTCTGCATTATGCATCTTAGAAAATCCATTCTGAATCATTATTGTTATCCTCATTCTTCAGATTTACTCCTGCAACACATCGATTGGACCGGCATGCAGGTAGAGTCGCGTTGGTCGCTATAGGAAGTCGTGTGGGGAATGGTCTCGCAACTTGGAGAGGGAAAACAACATAAAAAGAACATCTCTCCGCAACAGGCTAGGGCGCGTTGTAGTGCCGCTCGAAGCTGTTCATCAGCTGACGCAAATTGCCAGTCATGTAGACCTTAACGTCTTGCTCAAGAGCACAAACAGGGAAATTGGTCTCATGCTTTCAATAAATGAGCTGCCTGGAACCACCAGCCAGGTAGTACGGCTGGAAACATCCAGAATAGAAAGTGGAGAAACTTGGTCCAGTTTCTCCCAAACACGGGACTTCTACGCTTTTGCAGCATTTGTCAGGCGACCAAATGGTCAAGTCAATAGATTTCAGCATCCAGGAGCCTTAAAACGAGGGCCGTGTTGCCAAATGCCAACCCGCTCCTGGATCGCGGTGTTTGAGTGAACTGCCCCGCAGGGCAGGCTGCCATGCCGGGTGAAGTGCCAGAAGTGATAAAAGGTTTGCTCGCTTTTGGAAGATGTTGGAAGGCTCTCACACTAAACGTGACGATGTTCACCATTTTCATCCCTGAACATATGTCCTACACACACCTTGCATACTAAACCGAGCCTATTTCCTACTTCATGTAAATGATCTTTGCTTCTTTCTTCTGGGACTTGGAAGAAGCACAACTTGAAGAAAAGATCTGGGGTTCAGGATTGATTCTTGTCAAATGTTCGAAACAATAAATACTTCAAGCTCATATAGGGCTGGACCCCAATCTAATTGACATGTATATATATATATATTTTTTACCCACCGATTAATTTGATCCTGTCTATCTTTGTCTCAGGCATTCTCAGGCCTTTCATGTTTCATTTTCCGGGATGTCCCTTTCCCTCTCTTGTCTTTTCAACCCTCATGACTCCCCAAGATGTTTTTCATTGAAAATGCCAGAAGTTTCCCTCACGGGAATGTTATGCTCTCAAACCTTGAGGACATTCTTGTCCTTCCAGGTGGGTGGGATAGTCTGGGTTTGACACTCTGTGTGCCATTCTGTCGACGCCTTTGGCGGTCCCTCAAGACATCCAATATGGTCCTACAGCTTCAGTATACCTGATTCTGCATCAAGAAGTCAACGAAAATGTCCAAGTCAGTTCTTCCGGACATCCTTGACGAAAGGGTCATTGGCACGCACCGCACAGCCACCGCACACGTCGTTCAAAGGCTGCTCGATGGTGTACTCCTGTGATTTTGACATCCTTCCAAGTCCTTCTGCTTTACTACACTTCATCACATCACCCCGGGAATTTGAGGCTCATACTGCAGCCAGTATGAGAAGGTGCTACATTCAATGCTACAGTGCAGTGAAGGACAGGGAGGAACATCCTGAAGTTGTCACTGCAATCCTCTCACCAAAATAGTTGCACTGCCCTGTTGAACTTCCATCAACTTCACCTATACCTCAACGGCTTCAATCTAAAAAACAAAACCAAGCACTGTTGGAATCCGTTCCACGCCTTGGCTTGGCGCGACATGATGAGCCGACGTCTTGCCACCCGGAGCCAGGCGGTGGTGGTCAGTGCGGCTAGAGGCCCAAAGCCTTGGTTGGCATCGGCGGATGGCCTCTGGTTAGGGCCCTAACGGGAGGAAAAAACACAACATATGTTTTTTCCAGGACCATCCAATTAATCTTCGGAAACTTTGCGGTTTTCTTCGGAATCTTTTCTGTGGAAACTCATCTTCAGCAAATCAAAGGTGATCTTCCGAAACTTCATTACGGTTTTCTTCAGAAACTATAACTAATGTTCGGACATGACGAAGAGTCGAAGAGCAACATCAAACCTACACGAAAAAGTTTCCGCAGATCGCCAAATAGGCACGTATATATCGTAGCTGTCACAAGGTACGTCAATAACCCAGCACCCGACCCACCCCCCACCCCCCCCAGTGCTCCTTCCCGAAATTTGGTCACAATATTGGTAGAAGCTCTGAAGAATACTTTCTGAAGCATGCAAATAAGTTACTGAAGATCGCAAAATAGATCGTGAAGAGCGCAATAAAATAGTTTATGACGAACAAAGTTTCTTAAGAGTAGTTGCGGAATGTTGCGGAAGAGTACCAAATGGTTGCGGAAGAAAAGTTTCAGAAGAATGGAGAGTTGCGGAATAGGACTTTGTTCGGATGCTTCCTGAAGGAGTTTTGATGAGTTTCCGGGTTTCCGGGTCTTTGCTCGTTCAGCCTTTCGATGAGTTTCCTCCTTTTTGGCCCCTTGGCTTCGGAACATACGCGGGCGGAGCCGGCATCCCACCAGCTAAGTATACTGGTTTCAGAGTAGATGGCACTGGCACCCCCAAATGTCCTTTATACATTGGGCTCCACATAAACCACATTAAACCACCGAGTTGGGGGTAGCTTGTGCCATCTACTCTGAGAAACCTCACTGTACAATCGATGAGCCTCCAGCATCTGGCAGCTCTAAGGCTTCGCCATGTGCCTGCAAGGGCCAGTTGTCCTCGATCTCGGGGGGTGGCGTCACCGGCTCTGGCCCTGGCGCCACGGGCATCTGCGGCCTGAGATGCAAGGAGACGGCTCCTGGAGCGGGCTCAGTGAGAATGTAAGAACTAACTGTATATACCAGGACCACTTCCAGGACCTGGTATTTAGTGACCGTCCTTGAGATTGAGGTCACATGTGGTCACTTAGTCGAAGAGGTCACAGAAAGAGACGAAGTCTAAGGGGTCCCGAACTGAAGGTCCTGCTCATGATGGCAAAGATTGGCAATGCGCGTGGCAAAATCCCATAAGTATGGTCCAGCATGTTTGATTGCAAATTTTGCATCTTTCTTGGTGCCACGTGCCACGTGCCATCTCCCGAGACCAACGTGTGTCTCCACCAACAAGATACATTCAAACAGAACAATGCATGCCGGACCTCGTTAAAACTTCCATCAAAGATTGTGTGATAAGTGCAACCTTAAGTACACAGCAGTGCTGAACACAGCGTAATTTGATCGGATTCCGCCGCCATGCATGGCTCCACCGCCCGCTGCGAAAACCGAGGGGCAAAGACGGAATATCCAGTCGTCGCAAAGCCACTGATGCTCGCATGCCAATCGGCATCGAGCCTGAAAAATACGCGCCAAGTGTGCCAGGTACGCTGGAGAAAAACACATGATAAAACATGTGTATTTCGATATGTTTCTCGTTGGGGTTGTGATGGGTTGTGGGCATTTGCTTGCGTCGTTTCTTCGATTTTGTTGGATTGTGGACCCAAAAGTAGGGCTGGGGTTCAAACTGCTCTATTCCCCGGCATTCCTGATCCCACCATCCAATTTGACCTCCTATAGAACAGAACTCTTGGAGCCTGGTTTGATCCAAAGCATCGCACCTGAAAGCGACTAGACTCCGTTTGGGCTCCCGGGCTCACAGACCCAAGCTGCTCGCTTACGATCACCCCTAAAAGACTGGGAGAACACGGGCGTCGTCCGCTCGCTGGGCGTCCTTCTCCATCGCCCTGCTTGCTCTTGATACCAGGCAAGGTGAGGGCACCGAATAAGCCGCCCTGCGCGGGTCCGAGTCCGCGTTTCGGACGGGCCGCCGGCGACGGATGGAGTGGCTTCATGGTCACCCAACAGCAGCACGGGCAGCACGGCAGAATGACCAACAGCACCGCTGCCGCACCATACCACCAGTGGTTAGATGTGGGTAGTAGATGTGGGTAGTTTGGCCAATTGATGCCCCTGGCTCTTCATAAAGCTTGAAAGCCTGAACCAATCCGTCAATGACCCCTCAGCTTGCACTACAACCGGCTAGACTGCTTGATAAAGAAGCCAAAGAAGCGGAGACCCAAACATCTCACCAGCCATCGCGCCTTTCCCCCCAGTGCCAGGGCTTTCTGGCTTTCGTCGTCATCAGACTCATCCTCTTCCAGCCTGCCGTGCAGTCTGACTCTGCCGGTCGGAGAGATTTGCGGTTGGCGTTTCATGAATAAAAAGGGATTCAAAAAGAGGGTGTCCAGTTCACAAAAGGGGCACAAGGGGATTTTACCCAAAGCTTCTTGCAAATTTGCTACTCCTGAATGGGTTTCTGGGCACTAGCAGTCACTCAGTCACTAGCAATCTTAAAAAGGGGGTACCAGCGATCTTCATGTGCAGTGCAAACTTCGAAGTGTCAAGTTTTTCTAAAAATGCTCAAGTGAGAGCTGAAGATGTAACTTCGGTGGCAACATCGGCCAACTCTTTGCTGCTACAGAAGTATCCCCATGCGTGCTTCATATACACATTGGAGCTGGCAAGTAGGGGAGCATAAGAAACCGACCAGTCGCGCGGTTTTTAACGGTCTCCTATGCTAAAGATCACCCGATTTTTCTGGAGCCCAGGCTGCCCAGGTACTCCAAGCGCAGGTTCTCCGGCAGCTCTTGTTGTCCGACGGGCTCTGGAAAGGCTTCGCCCGGCGTCTTGTACACGCGGGTCTGAGCGTCACGAGGAGGTGACCACTCGGCAGATTGAACCGGTGGGAACATCTGGCCCGGCTGATCAGAAACTAATGGCAAAGCAGTCTGGGAACCAACAAATAAAACACCTTAATAATTCGGCTGCGCGCACAAAACACCTCGCGGTGCCCTCACAAGTAAGTGGAACCATCAATGGGACAGTGAGAGCACGACTATGCAAGGCTGCAAGGCTTTGGTTGAACAGCTAAATACATGCAAAAACCTTTGGGAGAAACAATTAACCCCCCGGTTGGTGGTAAGCCATGTCTCACCTGATGTAGCGGAGGGTTTGACGGGGCCAGCTTAAACTGTACTCCCCTGGGCCCACACCTTGCAATGTCCATGATCTTTTGCAAATCGGGGAAACTTCTCGTGGAAATCAAAGAACGTTGGAGAGCGCCGGGATTATTTATATGAACATCCTGAAACTCCTAAACTCGCCACAGCAAGAACCCAAAAGGGTTCTACAGTTATACCCCCAGAGTTGGGTGCCGAATGCGCATGGCGTCGCCTACAGTGTCTCTTATTCTCATCAGAAAACACCAAAGCTAAAGGAACCGCTGTCAGGACTGCCAACAACTTCCCTAGAACGCTATACAAACAACGCCCGAATCCAAGAAAACACATGCAAATCAGGGTTCTCAATGTTTTTGTAACTTGGGAAGGATCAAATAGGGCCGCATGAACGCACTAGGTCACTAGGTTGCGTTGTCAGAGTGCAAGACCGTATGAACTCATATGAAGTCAATCTTTATAGGGTAGTGGTAGTGCTGTCACGAAGTTTGGATGTCTGCAAGTACGTGCTCCAAACCGCCAAATCAGTATTTCTCCCTCAAAAGCCGGAAGCTGCAAAAAAGCATCCAACACAACTCTCCTTTGGGTCTGGAGAACAAAACTCATGTGGTTGCTGTTAAGCGCAGACAACAACAGCCTGAGGAGATAAAGCACTCACATCTATTTACTGGCCAAATCGGAATCCGGGATCCCCCCCAAAATGCAATATATATATATATGTATTGTTTTTGAGCAACATAATTGCTATTATACACACATGTATATATATATATAATATATACGTATATATATATATATATACACCTGGACCCTGAAACGATGTTTTTCTTCCATCTCGCCAGAAAACATGACGCAGAAAAAAGCAGCAAGTGCGCGATAGAAAACATGACACCAAAATGACGCAGAAGTGACAAACATCAACGCAAAAGTAACAAACATCGATACCAAATCTGCTTGTTGTGTTGGCCTTTCGGGCTTTGCCTGAAAATTGCCCCCACCGGGGGGAAAAGACGTCTTTTGCGGGGTCTAGGTTACATAAAACACACACACACAATGGAGGCGTTCTCATCAACAGCACCACTTGGCTCACAATTGCATGATCGAGATCAACCAATTGAAGGCTGTGGCGCCGGTTGAAGCTGCAAGGCTTGCTGGTAGAGGAGGCTGAGCTTTCCCTTGTAGCGCTCCCTTGAGCGTGGTGTGAAGATGTCATTCAAGTGGCTCACCAACCAACCTGGCATTCAAGCAGTCGACTACGCGAATGAGTCTGTCATGTGACACCTATGGCCGTGTGTTGCATTTCTCTTCCTGCAAAATTTAGCCAACGAATCGTTTTTTCAGCCACAGGCCCAGGCTGAAATTCCAATCAAACAGCTGCCCAAAACGCACAAAACAAGACCAAATCGGCAGGTGAAATCTGGAGTCAAATCTCTCAATACTTAGTGAAACTGGGAGATAGGACTAGACTATAAATCTACAAACATGGGGTTCCCAGCTGAGTAGAAATGGGTGCCCAGCTGAGTGGAAATGGTGGTTAAAATACGGACCTCTTTACAATTCCAGACGGTCTCTTGGCCTGAATGGCGCTGCCAAAACCACTGGCGGTACTTCTCTTGCGCCACGGCCGCATCCTGAAGTGGCCAGGTCGGTCCTTTAGAAGTGGCCAGGTCGGTCCGATGCTCGATCCATGATCCATGTCCACTTAAATGCTGC
Organism: Durusdinium trenchii; assembly: GCA_963970005.1. Classification (NCBI taxonomy): domain Eukaryota; class Dinophyceae; order Suessiales; family Symbiodiniaceae; genus Durusdinium; species Durusdinium trenchii. The sequence goes on along the minus strand of CAXAMN010007446.1, from coordinate 949,904 downwards.
TCTTACTCTGAAGTCGTTGGACAATTGGCCGCCCAAAACACATAAACATGGGTAAGCCACTTGTAGCCACTTTATGAGATAGTAATAGATAGTAAAACTCCATAGTGACTTCAAATGAATCGCCAATGTTCTCACCCGTGCTGGCCATCATTGCAGCTCGCTCTTTTTCAATCTTTTTCATCCCCATACTCTTAATTTCTCTTCTCTCTCGCCTTCCGTTGGAGGGCCAGAGCTACTGAACGGCTGAAAATGCGGAAGTTGCTGTTGTCCATGGGTTTCCAAAGAACCTGAAGGGCCGAACTCGCGGCAGGTGATGGTGACCGGCTCGAAGCACGTGGACCGGCAACGCGTCTGACGTCCGACGACGAACGGTCAGCACCGGTCCTTCTACGAACACCAAAAGGCTTCGTAGACGGGACTCGGACGAAAGGAACCAAAAGCTTATGATTTGGCGGGCTAGAAAAGTAGATGTGATTCTAGCTGATCCAAATCACCAAATCTGAATCCGTGTTTGTTCTAGATGCAGGGGTACTTCTTGGGTCTTTTCAAAGGGGTTTCGGCTAATGAGTGGTTGCATTGGTCCCAAGTCACGGAAGAGGTCAGCCAGCGAATCATGCGATCCTCAGTCGGTACGCGATCCCTGGCCCGGCCCGCTTCCTGCACCACGGAAGGTCAAAAACGGTACACCCGGGAAGAATAACATGGAACCTGAGAATAGCACCCTCAAAGTAAGACTGTTTTCCTCTATATGCAAACCAGTGGTTTGCAGGGTCTATGCTATTAGTCTTCAGGGGTAACGCTTTCTGCTACATCAGTCTAATCCACCAAATCTCGTCAATCAGTCTTCGCCACAGCATCTCATTGGCATCTCACAGATCTCGGCACAAGGGAACCAGAAAGCAAAAACGCTGTGAAAGTGAGTCTAGAATAGCTTCCAGGCCATCCAATTCCGCGGTTCACATCGATGAATGCCCTGTTGAACAGTAGGAAAGCTCGTCCCCTTCGCACAATCGATCCTTTGGTCAGGACAGATCTTGGGCAAGCCTGAGAAGTATGGCATTGCTGGCCCCAAAGGCCAGTCCTTCTGGTGTTCATTCTGGATACATTCAATATCCTTGGACAATGATGGCCGGCCAACCCACCAACCCAACCGTTGATGTAACAAGCCCAGCTTCCAAAAGATAGTTCAACAGGAACATCTGACCCACCAGGAGGAAGAGCGCTGGATCATCCAGCGGATTTAGCCTGGGCAAAGCGGTGTACCGGTGACCGTAGCCAATGTCAACCACTAACCACACCCGCCACATCAATGCGTTGTGCACACATGGGGAGCAGCACTCAGCGACTTCGGTCAACATGAGGTCAACAAACAGTGTATGTGCATTGGTGCAACAGCGTGTGTAGTATATGTAATAACCGGTCACGGAATGTCAGGGCCAAACCGGATTTTAAAAACAAAAAAATGAATAGATTTGAATAGGATTGCGTGGGGGCATTGCCAGCCATTCACAACAATCATTCTACGACTTGGTCATGAAACAAACAAGCGTCCTTCTGTTCACCAACCTCAAGCAAAACTGTGTGGAAAATGCGCGCACAAACACACTATTCATGACACGAACAGGCTGTGTTTGAGCACGGTTTACTAAACTGGATGACGATGCTGACCGTTCCAAGGAGCTCCTTCCGCAAGAAAACGGTAATTGATAGTAAGGAGACTAACATGCCCCAGGTATAGTAGGTCTCGATGAAGTAGAACCTTGATGCGTCAAGCGCGGGTCGATGGTTCGAGCGACATGGCTCTGACTCCTGGCGTTCCCCGAGGAGCAAACAAAGTCTCGGGTCCGAAAACAACAGGCTCTCATAGATTTGAAAGCGCCCTCCAATGGACCAATGGATCAATAACTACTGTAATTGTAGAACTCACTCACTAGGCTGGAGGCTAAGGGCATCTGCCTAGGGATGTCAACGGCATCATGTCAACAGGTATCCGCCCACATGTGGGAATTCTAGGGGCAACTCCTGTTCACGCTATGGCCATCCTTCGCCCTCCCGCCGTTCCCTTTGCCTCCCACTTCTTCTTAACGCCGAGGCCGGGAAGGACCGATGTTGTCAAGCTCATCAAAACGCAATCGAAAACATGTCTCTCTCTCTCTCTCTGTATGCATGTATATATATACTTGTACCCAGGCTCATGGTGTCATGCCATTGTTCACTCTCGAAAACATGACGCACAAAGTGTGCAAAACACATGACACAAACATCCCAACAAACATGCGTGTCCTGTGTGTTTTTGTTGGGGTGGTGGGCGTTGCGTGAACATGCTTTCCCACCTGCCCATACCTGCCCCACCATCAATCCAAAAGCATGTTCACCTGTTGGACCACATCTGAGTTCCTCTCCACTTCCAACTACAGTGGTTGAAGGAGATGATGGCACAATCTTCAAAAGGGGTGAACATTGTGGAACATGGTGGAACCCCCCAATTTGTTCAAAGACCTCTTTGGGATGGTGCGTCACTACTCCGAAACCACCTGAACCTTAAAGCATCCCTTTTTGCCTGAACCACACAGCTCCATGATGCACCAAGCTGCTGTGGCGAAAAGGCCAAGTGATTGACACTCTGCAACCTGGCCGCTGAGCGAGGCTGAGCGGCAGGGGCCAGCGGAGTAAAGGTCTCACAGTGGGGTCGACCGTGGCTTATTGTTCGTGGTCTCTCCTGCATCACCCACCCTAACGGTGATTGTTTGACCAACCTCAGAACTGGCGTGGCGTCCGAAAAACGTCATTTGTGTTCCATACCGTTTCTTCCGGGAAAACCTGTTCTTCGGTTCGTCCTTGGAATCTTCCCACCCAAAAAGCAACTCGGCCGGGTCGGCGGCTCTGCGATGGATTGGTCCAGCCGTGGGTCATCGAAGAGCCAACCTGAGGCGACGAGTCTTCGCGCAGTTAGGCGATGGAGGCGGAGGGGGGTGGAGCTGAGGCAACAAAGACCCGGGTGGAAGACCCAAAGAACTTCACTTAGCAAATGAGATGGGGATACTTCATATTCATATATAAGCATGTACGTACCCAGTCAGGGTGTCGAAAAAAACCTCGGGATACACATGGCCTGTTCAAACTTCAGCTGCAAAAATGTTCACATGCAGTGGTGTGTGGCTCTTTTAAAGATGGCGAATTGGAGATTCGCTTGCACTGTCATGCAAATGATTCAGGCCCGTCTGAATTGGCGCAAGGCCACAGCAATATTTGATCTGTCACGATTTGTCTGAATCTCTGTCCCAATTCCACTATGGTCAGCTGATAATCCCAGCATTTGGTCTGGAAATTGTCGAATTCCTTCCACACCGTGGCTACTTGCCAAAGAAATTCGCGTGCAGTGCGCAGGCAAATGGCGGGCCGGTGCAATAAATTGCTCTCGAGCGACAGCCGTTGTTGCATCGCTCGGAAGGTAAAAAACGAGCATTGAGCTAATGGGAAGCAAATCTCTGTCTGCTCCCTTGCGTGCAAGGCCGAGAGCAATGACATTCCTTTTTGTTCAGCGAATCACTGCATGCATTATGACATGATTTTCGAAACAGTCTGACACCAAATCACGCAAGATCACGCATTGCTCATTCGATCGGCTTTCCTCTCATTTCTCTCCCTAGGCGCTGGCCAGCACGGCATTTCTCGCAACCTGATGATGCCTTGGCAGGTTCAATGAGTTGCGAGATGTTGCGAGCCATCTCGGAATGCCTGTTCTGCCACACCCACCCTTTCTGCCTGCATCCCAGTGGACAAGAGTCTAAGAGTTCGAACTTTGGATGGCGTCATGTCAGGCCAGCTAGTCCAACAGGTCAGGCCAGCCAGTCCAACATGTAAACACAAGACCACGGAGATCACCGGGTCTATCTCCACAAAGGGGGGAAGGTTTTCTGTTGAAAAAAACATTTTTTGACCAGCTGCGGTTGACATAGAGAAAATGGATGTCTCAATACAACATATATAATTACATTGTTTTTGTTGCCTCAGTGTTTCTGGAAACACCGTTTTGAGATTTTAGGGACATGTATGAAAGGCTGGGGGTGGCCAAAGACCTGAATGTATGCACAGGGGGGGACGCCGTCACCTATATAATATGCACATCACTAAGCACATCTACATGGTTTGGTCCATTTGTGGCCATTGTATGAACGCCCAGGGTGGAGCAATTGTTTGGAAACCACAGAACATGCCGGGGGACATCCATATCCATATCCATCATCATATCCATGAAACGTACAACTTCTAAGTAAAAACAAATGGTATAACAATCACTTCGCCGAGAATGACATCTGGAGACCGGTAATCTGTCGCCACCCCTTTGAATACCTTTGAATACGCGCCTCGCTGATCCACGGAGTGCTGCGATCACGCACCATTCTCCGAAGTATCTGCAGCTTGGCCACTGTTGCAGCATGTACTTCTTCCTCACAGCCTGTCAGGTCGTGAAACAGGGAAAACAATAGTTTCATCAGACACGATGCGGCTAGTATGTTAGATCTTCTATCATTGATTGACGAGTTAGTGGCCAGCTGGCCAGGTAAATTTATGCTCAGTCCTGCTCAGTTTACTGGGCATCTCTCTGACATAGTCCGTTGAGAACTTTGGGCAGTGACACACACACAAAGCTAGCCAGATGCTGCTCATCAAATCCCAGTGAGGGAATCACTACTGAAACAATCTGAACAACAAAAACACACATGGAGTCACAGGCGCAATAGCCGCTACTAGTAGCTAGTCGAAGCCGTTCTAGTCCAAGCCGAGAAGGCCCGTTTTCTGTTTCCTTCACATCGAGAAGGCCCAGCTCGAGCTGTCGGGAAAACAACCGGAAACCTCCCCAAATGTGCGATTTGCGCACACGAATTAGCTGTATGGCTCCCCAAGCACCATGTAGTGCCACCCATCCCCACTACTAAGTGCTTGGTAAGCCTGACACACACTTTGATAATGGGTTTTCAGTGAACCCAATTCCCAGGTCGAAAATGGTGAGGGAAACGCAAGGTGAAAGGGTCAGCGAAACAGAATGGTTGAACATTGTTTGCACAAAGATGCAAGCTCGATCTGTACAGTCAACGTGGCGGCAAGTCGTCTGCAGAACGGTGAGGGCAGCGGAAGGAAAAGGTTTGGGGGAAGTATCATGAGAACCACCATGGAAACAAACAAGGAAAGAAATGGAGTAACAGCTTGTGAAACATTCGCAGGTACACAGTCAGACGTCTCTGACTGCTTCCCTCGACACACCATAGCTTCGCTGTGTCAGGTAGGTGTGTCGAGCCTGACGCCCCTGCGTGTTGAAAAACTCTTGGAAACAGAGTGTGACACACACACACACACTCTGTCGCTTTGCGGCGCTCCGGCGTAAAAGCCTAAATAGGCACCTAAAAGCCTTAGAAAAGAAAGAAAAACAGAAAACCTCAAGAATTACCTTAAAAACTTGGACTTGAGAGAAAGCTCAAAAGAACAAACGACGAAAAGCGCAAGAAAGAAAGTGGGGGGCAGGGAGGGGATGTATGTAACATGTGTGTGTCCGTGTGTGTATGACTACCTAGCAATTTAGAGTTACTTACTACTTAGCAGAAGTGAATTAGGTGCAATAGGGACTTTCGTCTTACACCGCCCGGGTAGAGTAGACTAGAAAGGGACAACAGAGGGACAGGCGCCGACACACAAGTGTGTCGAGCACCATTTCCCTCTGTTACCCTAATTAGAGGGGGGGGGGTTGGGGCGTGTGAGTAGAGAACGCGTCTGGGTTAAGTCTCCGTAAGCCCGGCGGTATTGAATTTCCGTGAAGCCCGGCGGCTTTGGTTTTGAGAATACAGTAGTGAAACGAAAATCCGTTAAGATAATCCAACGCGCGCAGAAAGCAGAAAGCAGAAAACAAAGAAAACAGCGCCCCAGTGACGGGGATCACACTGTGCACCCACGTGGGACGGCACAGCGGCACACACTTTGATAATGGGTTTTCAGTTAACTCAATTCCCAGGTCGAAAATGGTGAGGGAAACGCAAGGTGAAAGGGTCAGCGAAACAGAATGGTTGAACATTGTTTGCACAAAGATGCAAGCTCGATCTGTACAATCAACGTGGCGGCAAGTCGTCTGCAGAACGGTGAGGGCAGCGGAAGGAAAAGGTTTTGGGGGAAGTATCATGAGAACCACCATGGAAACAAACAAGGAAAGAAATGGATAACAGCTTGTGAAGCATTCGCAGGTACACAGTCAGACGTCTCTGACTGCTTCCCTCGACACACCATAGCTTCGTTGCGTCAGGTAGGTGCGTCGAGCCTGACGCCCCTGCGTATTGAAAAACTCTTGGAAACAGAGTGTGACACACTCTGACATTGGTTTGCTGTTAACTCAGTTCCCAAGTCAAAGAAAGGTGGTGGAACAGAAAGGCGGAGAGTCCAAGCATTTGTAGGTGTTTGAACAAAGTGGTTTCACACTTGACTGCGGAAGCTAGTTACTGCATTAGCCCTGTACTGCAAGAACGGTAAGGTGCAAGGGTCCGAAGAACAGAACTGTTTAACAAACGCACTAGCACTTTACCAAAGCTAAGGAAACCTGTTTTGGGGGATATCATGCGAACAACCACCATGGAAACAACAAAAGGAAAAGTGGAGTCACAGCGTGTGCAAAAGTTTTCATCCGCGCAGGTACAGAAGTTTGCATCCAAACTTCCATCCAGTCGATTTCCCTAGCTTCGTTGACGTGACTAGGAAATCGACCGTCACGCCACCTGCGACTTAAAAGTTGAGAAAAACGGAAACTCTTAGTTACAGAGGTGGACACACACACACACACACTCTGACATTCTGACATTGGTTTTCAGTTAGTTCAATTCCCACGTCGAGAAGGAAGGTGAAGGAACGGAAAGGCGCATGAGTCCGCAGAAAAGTATTGTTTAACAAAAGTGTTACAGCAAGCGCAAGTGGAAGCGACTGCACAGCGGCGCGAAAACCTGTTTGGGGGTGGTAGCATGAAGAACCATGAAAGCAAACCGATCACATTGGACCGCGTGAAAAACAGTTCTGGTTGCAGGTACAGGAATGTGCGTCCACAT